>VZTM01038057.1:113087-249216 GCA_013400555.1 Jacana jacana
GGAGAGGTTCAGAGAGGAGAGGAGAGGTTCGGAGATGAGAGGAGAGGTTCGGAGAGGAGAGGAGAGGTTCGGAGAGGAGAGGTTCGGAGAGGAGAGGTTCGGAGAGGAGAGGTTCGGAGAGGAGAGGAGAGGAGAGGAGAGGAGAGGAGAGGAGAGGAGAAATCTGGCACCAGGCACCTGGCTGCATGCTGTGACACTGCACTTGAGGTGCAGTGTCCTGTGGTCTGCAGCTCCCAGGGATGTCTCCGAATGATATCATAGGCTCTGTATGTGCTGGGAACCCTCTGCTGGAAATTCACAGCCAGAGCTCCCAGTGATCATTTTAATATCAAACTCTCCAAATTACTTACCTACAGAAAGCAGGAGATATCTCATTATGGATTCAGACACCTAAACTTAACTGTCTCCATAAAAGATATGAAAACCTAGTCAATATAATTTCTGGAGTCTAGAGAGTGTTTGAGGAAACTGCAAATTCATGAGCTGTTTCCAGGCAGAAACAGAAATATTGGAGGGTAGTTTTCACAAAACTGCTTGAGGAGAACAGAGTCTCAGATCGCCCAACATCCAGTATCAAATTGGATTGTATTATTTGCTGTTGTTGTGGAGATACTTCATTTTAGCAAAAAGAGCTTGGAAACACAACCTTGCGCCAAAATTAAAGCCTTTTCTGCCCTATTGCTCAGCAGACAAATCCTCAAATCAATTATTCTTAGAGCTGCAGCCTGGATAACTGTCCATCAAGTGAGTAAGATCTTCTGAAGTGTCATGGGCATATCTGGTCCTTGGCTTTACAACATCTTAGGTGTAGGCACAAGGTGAGGGCTTGTCAGCCAGCCCTCAATATGTAAAGGTGAGGGCTGATTCTTCCAGTTGGAGAATGCTCTAATATTAATTAAAAAAAGCTAAATTATAATGCAGGAACAGGCTTAACTAGGCTGATTTGATATTTCTGAAGGCTTTTTCCTCTTCTTTCTAAAGGGAGAATCATTCAGTTCCCATTTACACAAGACATTCAGAAGAAGCAGCTGGTAACACTTAGAGGTATCCAAAACCTGAACCGTTCAAGAGAAGGAGGGCAAGAACTGCTTTTCCTGTCATCAAAAAGGCAGCCAAATATTCAGTAATTTCTCCTCTTTTGTTTTATTTGAGCCTAAAAGAGAAGTTGCTCTGTTCTCTGGTTTGTGGGATGTCTCCACCAACTCCTCTAAAAGTCTCTAAACCCATTGGCACAAAGAAGAAAGAAGTCAGATCTTTGTAAGGAATCACAGGGAGATGGTGGAGGAGAGGTCTTGCAGTCTTAATGGAAGAACCAGCAGGAATGTTTTAAGACTAGAATATATTTATAGCCTCACCCATTTTGAACGTAGAGGGTACAAATATCATTTGTGCTATTCCTCTGCAGGCCGAGATCTGAGGAACACAGGCCAGAGCACAAAAGAATTTTCACCCCATTCCAAATTCCCATAAAAATGTGTACTAAGCCTGAATAATGACTTCAGTCATTTGCATCATGAATTTGGCTTCATAATCCTCTGGGAGACTGAAGCATAGCAAAACATGTCTGCTAACACCCCGACTTGAGCACCACAATTGGCAAGTCCTGCTGAAGAGAAATCTCAGACTGAATTGTAGAAATGTTAGAGGTTAGAACTGAAGTTTCTTGGCAGAATTGACCTTATATGGGAACCCCATAGAAAGTCTGCCTGCACTGGTTTTCAAACCAGCACATAAGCTTTCGTTTCTATTAGATGTATAGGTGTATATGGAAAGATTAGTTCAAAGCCACTTATAATAAAGCCACAAAGTAAATAATTCCTGTGGGATATGATGGATGTTTCCTCTTTAAGGATCATGGGTTGAAATTAAAAGGGAAAACTCAGGTGGAAGATGGTTACAATAGCATTCTTAAAAGATGACTCTTTAGTGGATCCTGTTTAACATTTTCCTTGATAACCATGGTGCGTAATCTCAAAGCAGTGCAGTCACTGGTGACACCAAGGTGGGAGGCACTGTCAACTGGACAGCCAGGCTACCACACAAGAGGAATAGGGTGATTTTAGCACTGGAATAGTGCAGTGGGATGAAATTCATTATTGTGAAGAGCAGTTGCTGAGGGACCAACAAGAAGAGTTGGATAGGAAGAAGAACAGGAAACTTTTAACTAGAAATGATGGAGCAGGAAGAAGAGCTGATCTTACATAGCCATAAGATAACTGAAAAATGCCAATATGATGTGACCTGCAGGCGACAAATGATGCTTCCTAAGGAACCTGCTGAGGTTGATCTGGTGAGTCTGGGAAGGGGGAAGAACCAATGCTATTTGTGAAAACACAGGAGGTTGTACAAGGGCTTGGAGATAGAAGGGCTAACCTGGATGGCTGTAGTACATGGCCTGGAAAGCATGCTCAGGAAAAGGGATTTTAGCCTGCAGTGGCTGCAGAGCTGGGTTGTTAAGCCAAATAAGGGAATGGAAAGCCTGTGCTCTCAGAGGAGACTAGAGGCACTCGGCTGTTTAGCCTAGCTAAAGAAAGGCCAAGAGGGGATATGGTTGTAGTCTATAAATACATCAGAGGGGGTAAACACTAGGGAAGGAGAAAAGCTATTTAAACTGAAGGACAATGCTGGCATAAGAACAAATGGTTATAAACTAGCCATGAATATGTTTTGGCTGGGAATGAGAAGCAAATCTCTAACCACTGAAGCAGTGAAGTCTGTGGAACAGCCTTCTCCAAAGATCACAAGACAAATGGTGTAGCTCATATGAAAATGGAGCCTGAAATATCCAAAAATAGAGTCTATATGATGCAGATACCTGCAGTGAATTGTATGAGTCAGGAGGTCCTCTCCTGTCCTGCCTTCTTCTGGAAGAGAAGCAGCATCCCAAAAACCAAATGCACTTCTTACAGTGGGCAGAGTCTTTCTGGCACAAAGGACCACCAAGAGGAGAACCAAAGGCAGTAATGTTAAGTAAACATTTATGATATCTCCATCTTCCTCTGCAGTACATAATCTCCTACGCACAGTAACGCAGAGCTACAGGAATGTGAGCAGAGGGTTATACAAGCAGGCGAGCGAGTGCCAGGACGCAGCAGACAGGTCAGGGGAGCCAGCCAGCTGTGTCAATTGTATCTGTGATACGATTATTGCAAAAAATTTAGTTGAAATTAAGATTTACAAGAAACCTCAGTAAAATTCACAGCTGGTTGGGCTTAACCTTGGAGTCAAGAGAATTAGCGGAATCAGTTGTCCAAATCTGTAAAAGTTTTGCATTTTCTTTGAAAGTGAATCATGTGCCCAGTTTCTATTCAGTGTTGATGGAGCAGTACTGATTCATGCTTTCTCCAAAGTTTTTCTTCCATAATGTGATCCCTCTGTCTCCTATAGGGAACACAATAACTTACTGACACCACATAGCTTTTTCATCTGAAGACCTCTGGCCCCTTTACAAAGATTACAGGGTGACAGCTGCATTTCAGTGTTGATTGACCTGATGCACAGGAAAAGGGAGGAAAGGATTTTCTAAAACATCTGGGTAGCTTTTCATGTAAGCTGGTCCTGTGCTCCTACACTACCTGGGGTCAGTTTTCAAAGGTCTTGGATCAACGGGGACTCACAGAGGTGGTCCAGGCACAGGACAAACTCTCACTGGGCACTGACTGATCCTACCAGGGCACAGAGTCTGTGGGTACTTAAACTACTGATGGCCAGCCTTCTGCTCCAGGGCATGCCCAGGAGTGTCCTGGTTTTGATGGCGGGGAGGTACCTTGCCCCTTGCTCCCCTCAATCTGCACCATGACAGATGTGGAGGAACCCCTCTGCTTATCGCCTTCACACATGGGGCTGCTCCCTTGGTCACGATGCGCAGGCTCTGCTCCATTGCTCAGGCTTTGCATTCCTGCATCCCTGCACTCCTGATCCCACATCCCCAGTATTACATTACATATCGCTCTGATGCTGGGCCTCTTTATTTCCTCGCTAGCTTCAGCACACCCATTCCTTCACAGGGAGAGAAATGACCCTCAGATATTCATGGCTGAAAGTATTTCATGTGAAAAAATAACATAATGTTCACCCTTGGATGTATATTCTCTATGTTTCAAACATAAACGACAGTTTTAAGGAGCACTGCTCCTGCAGGAAGTAACACAGATCCTTTGAATGCTGCAGGGTACAGGACATGTTTGATTCTGCTGTTTAGCTAACAGGTGCTTATATGCAAAAGGTCAAGATGTTAACCTCTATGAAAGCTGTTAACTCTTTACTTAATGGGAGAGAACACAAGTGGAAGGGAACTTTTGCTTTAGGACACCATCTTGGACTGAGTTTTCTCTTTTTCTTCTCTGATAATTTTCTGCCCAGGGTTTGAAATAGTAATAAAGTACAAAACAGTAGTGAATGACACTGCACTTCCCTTTGTGAAACAAAAACTAGCCTTGCACAGGTCTGGAAGCAGAGAGGAATACCACAGTCCTCTGCTATCTGATGGGTTTCCAGAGGGCAGCACGGAAAGCAGTGAAACTGGTTCGAGATGAGATGGGGAGATCAACACTCCGTTGTCGGAACTCTTTGCCCACATTTTGGTTACCTTGTGAGTTTCCTCAGGGCAGGAAAAAATAGCTGAGAACAGATAGCACAGTACCTAACAAATTATTCTGATGCCAGTTTCTCTTGAGGGCTGAATAATATAGTTAGCCACTGTTCCTGTTAGAAACACCAAACCTAATTAGTTAATGTAACTGCATTAGATGGAGAAGGTGCATGTTGCAGATATTTGCTTAGTGGGAATGTAGTGTAGATCTTCCTTTTGTCCACTTATAATTAAAATTATCTTCTTTATATATTAGATTCAGTGGCATATAATGAAATGCAATAAAGATTCCGGGAGTAAATCACATTTTTGTTAATATGTTTAAACAATTCTATGGAGTCTTTTATTGATTGGAGAAGCACTTTCAGGAATAATGTGCTTAAGCAGACATGACAAACCATCCAATTACCCAGCACTTCTCAAGACTAATGCCTGAAGTAATGTCACATGGCACACAATGGTGCCACTTCCATTTGTGCCAGATGCCTGAGAGGCAGCCGTCGTAAGTCTTTTCAATTGGTGGGGTGGGAGATTTCAGAAATGGTCGGGCTTTTTCAGCCTTTCACTGTATTGTCTGTATTGTGGACTGTAAATGCTTGATCAAAATGACCCACCAGCAGAATTAGACAACTAACTTTAAGTAGTAAGGAATAGCAAGTTACAATCTGTTGAGCAGTGGCAATTTGGACAGCACTGATTCTTCAGTGGAAAGACTGAAGCAAAACACCAAATATAATGCAGAATAACAAATGCAAACACTGATGAGACACGCAAATGGTTGAATAGGCTTTTATTACCAGATGAGACAACTGTGCTTGGAAAGGAGCACATTTTGGTTAAAAAATGAACAAAGTCAAGGAGTTGTACATTGGAGCCAGCTGCTTAGTGGAACTAGAAATTTAAGAAAGCTTTTGCTTTTATCTGATGATGCTTGGAAGAAAAACGTGTTCAATTTTGTGAAATAAATATTTCCTGTTGTTGAGCTTTCCTTTAGAAACACATATTTCTGTTTCATTACTGAGAGCAGTTGTGTAGCTATAAATGCACAGCAGGCTGTGCAGAACAGACCTCTAACTATACCTATCCTTCCCTCAGTTCACCGGGAGACAATTGCTCAAGAATAATAAGGATTAAAACATATTCAATTACTCTGAAAAGATGCCTTAATGCTAGTCTTCCTAAATCCCCTGTATTATTTGGAGCAATACGAGCACAGCAACTTCTGTTTGTAAGTGAAAAGGGAAAATGTTAGACTTTCATGCAGTCCTGCCCATGTCCTGCTTTACTAAAACCTGGGGTCCTGCTTCACCAAACCCTACAGTTCAAAGCAGCCCAGTCAATATTCTGGTGCTCTGCAGGTCATTGATGTAAAGCTGCAGTGGCTTCCATGATATGACCTGCCAAGACATTGTAGCTGTGATCACATTCATGTGCCTGGGATGGCCACTAACATTAAATGATTTGCCTGGGGTTACAAGTGAATCTGTGGAGGGGTTTAAATAAAAGCTCCAGCCTGAAGAGTCCCAGCATGACAGATTTTGCCTGCTACCAAGTGACATAACCTACCTCTGCTCAGCATCTGATAAACAAACTGCATTTCCAGCATGCAGCAAGGTTGAGGTTTAGTCCTGTACCACTGACCATGTGGCTGGCAATGTCCCCAGGGACAACTGGAGCCTGCTGCCCCAAAACAGAGGCATGGGCAGTGGTCTGACTGGGAAGTCGAGGGAAAGTGGAAAAGACTCCAGGTCTAACACAGGAAGCAATAAAAACAATCGAATGTGCTTGAAAAGCTGCAGGCAAGGAGATAGGTAAGTGCTCCCCTGGTCCTCCTGAACCCCACTGACATTATGCTCCAAGGCCGAAAATGTAAAGGTTGAACTCAACAAAACCATTCTACACTGGTAGAAAACTGCACTCAGAAATCTCCTTTGCTTTTTATCTTTTTCAAGCCTGAAGTTTCATGAAAAAGAGCACCTGGACAGACATGACTATGAAATATGAAATACCTTACATTGCTGCTTGGCAGAGGCAGTGCTGCATGAGGGGCTGTGGCAGTGCTCGCTTCATTATAAAACAGATTTTAGGCACAATACAGCATCAGAGGTGGATCATGTTGATCTCTCATTGAGAGGGTTAATAATGGAATAATAATATGTACATAATAATAATCTCTGTCAGTTGGATGACAATTTACTCACTCTGGAGAAGCAGCAGAACAGAAGGGGTATAGCACTGCATATCCACCTCTGCAGTTTCCACATCTTGAAAATAAATGGATTGTAAACTAGAAAATGTTTAATACTGAACCAGGCAGTCTGAAGTGTGTGTACTAAGGAGCAACATGAAATCAGCACCACACCCATGCAAGGGGAAAAAGAAACTTCTGTACAGAGCCAGGTCAGCACTGTACATCTGAACGTCCCTCTGCACAGACTGTTGTTTCTCTATAGACTAAAGAGTTTTATTTATCCTTCCTTATAGCCATGTTTCTCACTTCCTTCACTCTGGTCCCATTAAAAACCCACTGCTTTGTTTGACAGAGTGGAGCTGCCAGCCTTTTTGTCATGCTTCAATGGGCTGGTTTCCTGCTGGTGGCCATGGCGAGAGCTTGCAGCTCATGAGCTCACCCCAGATCCGAGCTTCAGAAAAACTGCTTTTCTATTTTTAATTTTGGGGTTTTTTTCCAAGGATTCTCACCTAGTTATGCATAATGACATTTACCACATCACCTGTGACTACAAAGCAAATGTGTCTGGGTACATTCCCCAGCACTGGGACCAGCTGGCCATGGAAATTCCCTCATCCATGGTCTTACACTTTTCATCCTCCTGAATAATGACCACGTGACATTTGTCCTGGGGGATGGGCCCAGGGCACAGCCTACTTTCCTGACTGGGCTTGGGCACCAGCTGGGAAGATATGAATTGGCTGTGGGGAAAAGTGGGAGAGGGACCGCTCTGGACAGAGAGTGGTTTCCATCACTGAGATCCAGTGCTGGGGTTTATCCCTGTTTCATGTGGTACGGATACAGCCACCGGCTGTAGTACAGACACAGTCATTACTACGGGAATCTGGACAACTTGTCACCTACTGGAAAGTTAATGCTAAGAAATGTAAAAGCTTGGGGGAACCAAACTTTTATCTCCTAGGAAAGGGGTACTGAGAGGATTATGAAGTAAACCCAGGATCCAAATCATTTGGAACAGACTCTGCAGGCATCCCTGGGCTCTGTGATGGGCTTGATGGGGCTCTGAAGGGGCAGACTGGCACTCAAGGAGGACCAAGTGCAGTGCTGGTAAGCACGGAGGAAAAACACCCAGCAGGAAGGGCCAGGGGAGGTGGGAACGGTGAGGTGGGCAGCGGTCACCCCAGCTGGGGAGGAGGGTGCGGGGGTACCAACTCTGCCTAGCGCTGGTGCTTTCTGGTGATACAAGTGGGCAGAAGCCAGGGCATCTCCACTGCAGCTCTTCTGCCTGATTTTGGGAGCCCTCTGCTGACAGCAGCACAGAGCCCAAGCCTTGCTCCTGCACTGCATATGTGTGGGTCCTGCTCTCCACCACAATGGACACCACTATTCACATATGTGTCAGCGGCACTCCTGAATGCCAACACTGGTGGGGCTCAGCCCTTATAACCCAAATACCAACCTTGGTAGGCTTGACCCTTGCACCCCAAATGCCAGCCCCAGTGAGTTCAGCCTCTGCTCTCATTGAGCAAGCTTGTGGTTGGGATTATTCCAGACACCAAACAAGCGCGCGGGCTGTGGTGCAGCTGGTCCAGCTCCCCAGCACCTCGTATTTAGCAGCGGCATCCCTCCAAGTGACTCATCTGGGTCTGGCCACCTCCTTGCACAGTGCCTTTCACTATGACTCTGGGGATTTCCACAGACAGGCGGGTGCTGCTGCCTCCTGTGGAGCAGTTGTGGGGGTGGATCCTGCATGCCAAAGCCCCTGCACAGAGCAGAGGCAGTTTCTCTCCATCTCTGGCAGGATCACAGGAGGGCTGGCTGTTCTCCAGCAAGGGCAGTGTGGACGGCATGCTCCTCTCCTCCTGCTCAGTGCTTGAGCAGCCAGTCACAGTGTAGGTGAACTGCTGAGATGTTCAGCAGCAAGGTGCTGCGAGCGTTTAATTTTTTATTCCTCTCAGAGCTTCTTTTCCACTGTTCTCCACCCCCCATATCCCCAAGGGAAAGCTGCCAGCACCCGTTTCTGGAGCTCCTGGTGTTTGGCTGCATGCCTGACCATGAAGGATGAGAGAGGGGCGTCCCTGGCCAGCCCTGGTGGTGATGCCTGGAGCTCCTCCAGAGTAGCTGCTTTCCCAGGTCAGTTTTCAAGGATGGGATACCCAAAGCACTCCAAGGGCTGGAGCTGTGTCCTGACTCAGTGGGATCTGCCTGCATCCTGGGTCCTAGGGCCAGAATCCCTCAGTTTTATTTTCTCAAAGGCCTCCCCCCTCACTTCAAAGCAGCATCTACCAGCAAGGGATGCTTCTGGTCAGGTTGGGCTACAAAGGCGTTGGATGGCAGGAGCATACCGCCTGCCAAGGGCACCTTCCCACCACACTGGCTATGAGCACATCCCTCGTGTAGCTGGAAGCCATTCGGACGGGCTCAGGCTTCTCCTTTGAAAGAAGAATAACAAACGTTTCTCTACAAGGGCAGCTGCAAGCTGTGCAAACCAAAAACTTGCGCCCCTGAGAAGCACCACCGAGAGCTGTCAGGAAGGAAATGCCAGGCTCACCGCCAAGGAGGCAAAATTGCCTGAAATACTGGGAATTGCCACCTGCCTGGTAGTTGCCACAAGCATCCTAGGGCAGCTTGGAACCCTTTTGGCGTAGACACAGGAGAGTGTGCAGCTGTCAGGCTCGGCTGCACATCCCCTCCTCTCCCACTCGAGCCATTCCGTTGCTGAAAAATGTTATTTTGGGAAAGAAATGAATAATGGAAATAGCACTGGAAATGCGCGGGGAATTCAGCAAACAAAAGAAAAGCTGCTATTTTCGAAAATGCCTCAAACTGGTGACCGTGGCTTGTTTTAACCCCTTCTATCCCAGATGCCTCTTCACCACCGTGTGCAGAGTAGCGTCTGCAGGCACAGTGGGAGCTGTGGGAAGGAAAGGTGTGTTTTACTACAGAGTCCCAGAACAGCAGGTACATCACAGTGAACTGGTAACTAACACATGATGAACTAATATTGAAATACGCTTCATTTTATAATCAAACCCTTTGAGTTAAGTGAGGTGGGGTTTTCTTCAAGGCTTGTGGTGTTCAATGAAAAGAGCAGAAAGCAGGCAAGCAGCCACCCTACTAGCCCTTCTGTCACTTTTTGTCATCTCTGAGAGAACTGTACTTTTCTAATTGGGGCACAACAAGCAAGCACTATGTGGACATGGTGGAGCAGAGGCTCTAACCCTGCACAGCATCTTGCTGCCTGTGGTTCACAGAGAAAAGGCCATCATTGCTGCACAAAAAGAAACTGAATCTCCCAGGGCTGCAGATCTGTATAAACACTCTAAAGTTGTCTTCGCAAACTCACTGAGACCTCCGCAGAGCTGGCATTGAGCACGTTCTACTGCTGTTCATCAGCTTTCATTTAATCCTTGCTTCTAGTGTGACCAGGTCTGCAAGGTCTCTTTGCAGCCCTGGTCAGTGCTGGCATGGCTCTCCTGCCTGCAGCATCTTGTGACGAGAGTGGCATCTGGGCTACAGCCTCTGGCAGCTCCGTGGGTTCTCCTGACAAGAGGGACTGGCCACCTTCCCACATGGGCTAAAGCCTAGCAGAGGATTGGCAAAATAGGGAATAAATGTGGTGGAACTGCTGTCCTGATGATGCTGGAGGAAGAACAACTAAGGTCTCAGCTTGTGTTTTCAGTTCCTAAAGTGACACTGCCCTGGCATGTGCTGCTCCGCACGCCAGCTGGGACTCCCATGGATGCCATGGACCCAGCAGCAGAGATGGGGCTGCTTTCTTCCAGGCAACCTCATTTCTAAAGTTTTCAGAAAAAAGTGCTTTTTGTTTCATGAAGAAGACTCCATATGCTGTTTCCTGTATTGGAAGATATGAGGAAATAAAAAACTATATTTTGTTCAGAAATAAAGGAGTTCCTCTTTCCACTGCCCTTTACCTTCCCAGCACTTCTGCCTTTCACTGAGCTCTACTTCTCAGCTTCTACCTTAACAGAGACAAATGAGACTTCCTTGGCAGGAGTCACTCAGGTCCTTCATCAGGCTCTGACAGGAGAGGTAAAGCAAAATGTAGATGGTCTTTTTGCAGAAGTGCCCACCTGCTTCAAGAAGGTGACTCTTAAATAACACCGTGACTGAACAGCCCTACACAGATCTCAGAGCTATAAGTGGTTTAACATCATGTGCTGTCAAACATTACATGCCTTGCAACTTGTATTGGGAATTTTGATTAAGGAAACTCTGCAACGTGGAAAGAGAGAACTGAAAATTCTGGTAATGTTATCAATTTTTAGCAGTAAAATAATTGAAAGTGAGGAGCGAAGTGAAATAATTGGAAGTGAAATCTGCGTACTGTGTCAAATCAGTAATAATATTCAAGCAAGAGGAGACCGTGGTTAGACTGAAAAATGTATCCTTGGCCAGCCGTAATTTTGCACTCTTCTCATTCACATAAGCCTGTGAAATAAGCCTATAAAAATGCAGGCTACCCTTCAGATGAGACTGTTCTAGTAGGGTCAGAACGACTTTATATGAAAAACCTCACGCAAGATAAACAGCTATGAATAGGACACTTGACAGACAGGTCCAGAGGACAACAGACAGTGTTTCTGCTGAGATATAATTGCTCTAATTGGACCTGGGCTTGCTAAAATGGTAAAGTTAAAGAGGACTCTGCAATCATGCTGCCATTCTGCACAAAAGAATAGTGTTGTGATAGAAAGCATATAGCAGTTGTGGAAATAATCAACGGCTTTGTGTTCGCTTCCCCTTGGCATCTTGGTTTTGCCATTAGGAGCATGCACACAACATGAGCAGAATATTTTCTTTAGAGCTAAAGGTTCTTGGGGCTGAATTGCTTAATGGCTGAAATCTCTTTGAGTATTATTCAGCTGAAGTTAGACACTTCAAATGAGCTGTATCCATTGTGTCTCTACGCTTCTGGAGAAAACACAGAAAGGCCATGTGAGGCATAATCAGGGAATCTGCTCACTCTAAGAGCAAGAGAATTTGTGAAAGAAAGAAGGTAGCTTTGACCTTCTTCAGCTTTAACTTGTCTTCACTGGAGCAAAAGCCTGATCTAAACTACCTGATCTGCTCATCTAATAAAACCTCCCTACACATAATCTTGGGCCTCTCCAAAACCTAATTTCTTCTAGAATATGATGTCAAGCATGAAGCTTTTCAGACAGAATATTTGCTCTGCAGTAGCATGTACTGTACAAGAGTTGATTGTGCAGTGTTTCTCCAGCCCTATTTTGAACACAGCATCCAGCAGAGATAGCAGCCCTTTTAGCCACTGTCACATTAGATGGCAGCAAAATGACAGTGACAGTGTTTTGCTTTCCTGACTTCCTCAAGCAGCTCCGTTTCACATAAGGTTTGGCTGGCCCATACTGTGTTCAACCTGTGACCCTGGGCAATGCTACCGGAGGTCCTCCTGGAGCACATGCAGCAATGATCCCAGAACAGCCAAGAAGTTGCAAGCCTGTCCCTGGCTTTGTCCCTCTATCTCTTGGTCACTTAGTCCTGCCCAGGGCTCTCCTTTCCCCACACGGCACCACTTGCCCCATGGTCTGCCTTGCCTTTGCTCCTGAGCTCCCATCTGACCCACTCCTGAGCCTCCGTTCCCTCAATGGTGAAATTCAGCACACCCTTAAGAGGCTTTGTGACAAACGTGGCACGTATAAACCCATCTCAAAGCCTCTCAAGCCCCAGTGCACACCTGCTTCCATGCTCAGGCAAAGATGGCTGAAACACTATCTCCTGCCCCTCTGGAATTCCTAAGTACATGTGCAAAAATGCTCTGGAGCTCATGCCCCACCTACCAACTGGCACTCACACAAGGGTCCCCAGGCAAGGGCACTTCTCCAGAAAAAAAACCAACCTGGTTTATTGCACCCTCCCTGACAAAAATTCTTCCTCAGGTCATCTGCAGCTCCTGCACTTTGCTCACATTGCAAGTACCAGATCCAGGTTGCAGGACCTGTATCACCAAAAATGTGAGCAACGGAGCAGACATCCTCCCCTGTGTCCACCCAGCCAGGGCTGAGTGTAGGTGGGTGCAGGAAGGTGGTTCTTGGCAGGTATGGGAAAAGAGTCTTGTTCCTCAGAGCACACTGAGGGTGACCAGTATCTCTGAGTCACTAGAAAGCATGCCACCAGCCAAGCCATTTATCCATGCGACCATCGGTTCATAGGGCCACACTTCTTTTCCTGCCCTCCCCTGCCATTTCCTCTGGAGGAGCACTGGGACTCTCTCTCAGCAGGACTGTGAGAGATGTAGGAGGATATGGAAGCATCAAACATGCCTCACTCAGTTTCGGCCTCCTCCCAATGCTGGCTTTGCTTTGTGTGTCGTGGGCTCTGCTCCACATATGGGCTTGTCCGATGCCCCAGAAAGGTGATAAGAGCATTTCAGACAAAATCAGATGGGATTTGTTAACACAAGTCCAGCCTCAAAGAGAGGGTGTGCTCTTTTCCAGCTAAAATGTCTATGATAAACCAAGCATAATAAAGAACAATAAAAAAACCCCAAGGATTTAAATCAGTGAGATTTATGCAGCTAAAATTTTGCACAACACTGTGCCCACAGACAGCAAAAAATTTTTAAATACAAAAGAACAGAAAGAGAGTTGAAGCCATGCTCTGCTCTCCCCCTTGAAAGGAGGCATTGCTGGGAATTCTGGGCACTGGGCAAATTAAAAGCAGCACTTCAGCCCAAACAACAAGCTTCTTGACTTTTCTGTGTGTAAATCAGATCCTTACATTATCTCAGTGTCATTTTGTGGCTGAAAGTAATTCAGCAACTATCAGCACAGCCAGCCTGAAATTCAGCAGAACAGGATCTGAGCACTTCAGCTCTTAATGATTAGATGTTTCTGTGGAAATTAATCTGACAGAAAAATGAAGTTCGGCAGAAAGTTGACAACATGTTGAGACCGCAGAAGGGAGAGGAACTTTACAACTTGGCCTTCACATTTTCCACCTATAGGATTTCAGCATTTGCTAAAGTTGTAGTGAGGGCAGCTTCTTCACAGGGCTCCCTCTGGGAAATATCACATTCAGCAATTCCTGAATTACAGTTTCTAATTATATTTTCATACTGTAATGCTGTCTGAAATGCAAATTTGATGACAGAATAATTCAATCCATGTAAAATAATTACAAAATTACTGTTTCTCAAACCTCAAGTCATACTCCCTGCTATTTAAGAAGATAAATTTAACAGCAGCAAAAGTACAGCCAAAACACAGTCTATTTTTTTAACTGTTATCTGACTATAACTGTCTGCATAGATTTTGGCTCATCATGGAAGATTATTCTAAAATATGACTACCAAAACTGTTCCAGAGTTAGGATTTTTGTTACTTTAGCTTGGATCCAACAATCAGGTCGACTTTTGTGTTGCAGTCAGAATGCCATACATGTGGCATCTCTGTTTAATGCAACTCTTGGTTAAAATGTCAAATCCCTACTGCAGCTCCATTGTCATTTAAACGGGTTGTTGCTGATGTTGATGCAGGGCATTGAATCAGCACAACAAAATTATTTTTACCAGGGTGGAAACCAACTTCTGCAATATGCAGTTTAAGAGCCTGTAACTCCATACTACTACAACAATTCCCACTGTCTGACAATTTCCCTCCTGCATGGGGGATTTTATTTCCCCCCAAATACTGCCTTGAGTAACAGCTAGGACCTTTAAAAAGACAGCAGAAATCTCATTTTGTTTGAGAAAATGCGACGAGTCAGTGTTCTGTGTTGCAAGGGTGGTTTTTTTAGTTTTATTATGCTTCTAGCCTAAATTTAGATTGTCATTGCCCATCAACTCAAGCAGATCAAGGTAGAGCACTCTAAAGGCTTGAGTGTGTTATTATTACTAGGCTAGAGGCATCAACAGCTCGCGTCTGTTTTTTAATTTCCCCAGCTGCATCCAGTTGTGTGAAAAGTGACTCCAGGAGATCTCAGTCCTGGTTTTAGCCAAGTTCTCTCCTAAGGTGACGTGCTCCAGTTCCTCACGAATTACTGAGGAAATTGTCTACCATCTCTGCAGACAAGGAGACTGTTGGAAGATATCATCTCCTTCTCGTGTGCGTGCATTTGCAAATGATACGAAGGCTGCTGGGAGACATGAGTGTCAGCCTGACCTCCCCAGAAGAAGGTAGAGTGTCACCAAGCCTGTGTGCATCTCCTTTTTTTCCTCTTTATATCAGAGGATTTCAAGTCCAAGTAAGCTGGCAGTGTAACAGTTGAGGCATTGGGCAGAAGACAAATGGGCTGCAGCCACTTTCCCAGGCTCTTGGTGGTAGGAAGGAACCTACAGGCTGTTTGTTCTTTTCTCATGGTGGGTGAAACCATGGCAGGGCAGAGACAGGAGGATGCTTAGCATTACATTGCCTGGCAATTTCACACACTCCCAAGGTAAAATGCAAGTGTTTGTTAAAAGGGTTTGGTACACAGCTGATCAGCAAAAAGGAGAGGATGAAATCACCAAGCAGAGGAACACAGCTTCTGGATGACTCTGACACACCATCCCCTGCCCTTCCCCTGAGTAGGGACTTGTGCTTTTTCCTCCAGTTGCAGATTCTCACACCACCTGTGAGCTGCCTGTCTGACCATGTCTCAGCCATCGCTACCTCTGGGGCTCAAAGGCACCTGAGCCGATGGACTGCCCAAAGCCCACCAAGACTCAGTGAGAGGGGGTAGAGCTGGTCACTCCGCCAAGCAGGACGCAATCAGCAGCACTCACCAGCTTCCCCAGTAACACTGCCTCTCAGACCATTTGCCATAACATGGCCAGGACCCTTCTGGTAAAATTTCAAGCAGTTTATCATCCTCTTCTGTCAAGTTATTGACTTTTGATGACTTGCTCAGTATTGATAAAGCAAGATATACCCATTCCAGCTGGAGGCGAGGAACCTATTTTTAAAATATTTCTAATGAATAGTTCTTGAGCAAAGGCTGCATCAATTATTTATCACCTTACAGGTGTTTTCAGGGCATCAAATGCTACAGGATACTATATTCAAACCTAAATGAAAGAGGTGAAGCCCCAGTCCTCACCAAGCATCATTGTCACACTGGTGATTGGCAGCCAACCACAGCTATATGTGGAGCCAAATCCTTCAGATGTGAAGGTGAATGTCTTTTCTTGAATGACAGGTGCTGCTCAGCTTGAATCTGTCCCCTTACTCCATTCCCCCAGTCCCTTACCGGACTTGCACCACTGGTGTAAGCTGGCAAACATGCAGAACTTGGAGGGTGGTATGTCACATCGTCCACCTCCCCACCCCTCCCACCCTACCACCTCGACTCAGGGGAGATTCACAAGCAGGTGGGGGGTGATTGACTGCCATCAACCAGAAGACAGGTCCCCGTGCTGGCTGGGGACCCGCTGTGCCCAGCTCAGCCCAGCCAGCTCACCCAGGAGAGGATGCTGAGAGTCCTGTTCCCTGCGGAAAGGCTGAGTACAGGGTGCTTAGCACCTCCCTGGCAAAGCTGCAAGGCTCCTCTAACCCTTAGTTAAACTCACCTACAAAGAGGCACTTTAGATTCCTCATGCACTGATGTCCTGGCATCAGGTGAAGAATTTAATAAAGAAAATTTAAAATCTCTCACACACATTCCTAACACTGATATTTTAGGCACAAGAATTGGAAAGAACAGATGAGATAATGCCAAGCAAAATGGTTTAGAGGTTTCCAATGCATTTATCCTTGTTGCTCTGTTAAGAATGCCAAATGCAGTGAAATCCAGAGCATTAAGCCATAACTTTCCTTACAGAAGTGCTTTCAGTTTAAGTGCCTGCCTTGGCTCCTTTCTGAAACAATGACTTCTGTATTTAATAATATCAAAATGATTTTTATAGAATTTTTAAAATATCTTATTGCTCGGTGTTTTAAACTGTTTTGTAGCTCCATGATTATTTCAGAGTGGTTGCTGCTTTAGAAAATGCTTACTGTTATCAATAAGCACTTTGAGCTTTGGGAGGAAGGGAACAGTAGTATATATTTAGAGAAGATAAGAACGATCAAGCATATTTTTTTCCAGGAAATAACGCACATGATGCTTCAGCTGTAATCTGTTCTTCAAATGAATCTATATGTTCCCACACAAGCAAACTCAGGCTGTGGCACTAAACTTCAGCAGCCCTGGGATCTCTTTCCTCCTAACAGCCCCCTCGGAGTAAGTGCAATACAGAAACAGACCCAAACTCCCTCTTCTTTTTACAAAAAGGCTCAAACAGCATTTCATTTTCCAATTACCGTGGTGCTGTTCATGCTGCAGTTCTTTTTTTAGCTTTTCTAACTGCTCTCAACCCACAACAGAAAGAAAGGAAAAAACAGGCAAAACCCAAGCTGTACGTGTGCGCGTGAGAAAAAGGGTAAAAGCCTGTGTTACAGCAATGCTGCTCTCTTGGCATATTTAAGGCAATTTTTCAGGAAGCTCTTGATCCTTTCCTCTGTAAACACTATATGGTCAAGAGTGCCGCGTGCCCCAGGAGAGGGACGGGGAGCCCGGGGAGCGGACCGGGCGCGGGGACTCCGTGCGAACAAAGATGATTTAAAGACTGGGACTTTGGGAGTTGGATTTCAGGCTGTTCCTAGCTGCATTGGCTGCTGGCTTCCCCCTCACTGAACACGTTGGGTACAAACCTGCCCAAATTGGGCAGCATTAAAAAAGCCTACAAATTCCAGAGAGGTATAAAGCTGTAGAGATGCCTGAATCAACACAATATCTAAACATACTTTCTCTCAACTCCCGAACGCATCAGCCTAGGATTACTTTTGTTCATTTATATTCCTAAAGTGTCAAATGAGCACAATATCATTTTATTCTCCTTTCATGGATCATTAATCTAAATTTAACTCCGCTTTGCAGTCTGCTCACAGAATTAGTAACTGGAAGCTGCTTTGCATTTATCTGATAGTGCCGGGCTTGTTCATCAAGGCAAACTTCCAGCCAAAACAAACAAGTGAAAAAAATATCAGTCCTGATAAGCTGCTTTCTAGCCTTTTTTTTTTTTTTTTAAAAAAAAAGGAAGAGGAAAAAAAAAAAAAAAGAGAGAAAAAAATACCTGACAAGAACATAAAGCAAATGGTTACCTCACACTGCAGAAATGCAAGTTTTTAATAGTCCATGCTCTGGCAGCCCCTGAGAAACAGCAGCGGCGGCGGCGGCGGTGGCGGTGGCAGGGATAAATCCAGCATCCACTAGGTTCTCACAAGGCTTTGGCTGCGCGGCCCAAACCGCAAGGCTCTGCCTCCAGCTGACGTCAAGGCGGCCGTCACATGGCCCGGCGCAAGCCCAGGGAGCACTGGTTGTCCTGGCAACCCCAGCACTGCTCCCAAATTATTTCAATAGGTCATCTGTCATACTGCGTGCACATTGGAACCGTCGCGGGCACCCGGACAACCCAAACACCAACGGCTTGCTGGGGCTGGATGCGCCAGGGGGACGGTCCCGTCGTTGACACTCTCTTAACCCTGTCCCCGCAAGAAAACGCGCCGCCCTCTGCCTCTTCCTCCTGCATCCCCAGCCTCCGGCAGAAAAAAAACCTTTATACACTTTGATTTGCCCAAGCAAAGGGGCACAAGCGCTGCCCTCGCTATGTACTGGGACACCTCAAGGATGTGCAGCGGGGTGCCGCACCAGCTGGCTAATATTAGGGTCTTTCAAAATGACACACAGCTGAGGTTTGTTTCGTAGCCACAGAGATGCATCAGCATCTCTGCCCCGACTTGGGGTGAGGCAACAGCAGTCCTTGCTGAAATGATGTGTGGCGGCAGCTGTGTGGGGCTGTGGGCCGATCCACAGAGGTCCCTGGCCAGCTTGGCCACGTGTCCCTGAGCCTTGGCCACCAGCCCCCCCTGCTTGCCTGCCCCATGACTTTTCTCCCTCTGCTCCTGACAAAACATCCCAGGAAGGGGGACTGGGTAGTGCCTGCCTCCACCTGGCTCCAACTCACCTCCGCAGCCTTCTCCTGCAGCCAGAGACATGACACTGGTGTCTCAGATTTCATTGTAACTCTAGCTAAAGTTCACTCCTTCCCCCAAATTTCCTTTTTTTCTTTTTCTCTCTGCACATCACCTGACCAGAGCCCCACAACACACACACGCACCAGGGGCAGGATGTGGGAGAGGCCAGGAGGAGGGAGAGACTTTCCCCTGCAAGAAGCAGGGAGGAAAGGCAGTGTCAGCAGCAAGAAAACACTCCTGTGCACTCACCTGAGTCAGTGATGGGTTACTGATGGATGCCTGGGGTAGGAAATACTGGCAACCAACTGCAATAGCTGTGGTGAAAGTGGAAGTGGATGTAAACCCTCATGGGATGTGCAAACGCAAACACTGGAGCACCCTCAGCTGAAGCTGGCTTTGGCCCCTTTGCAGCAGGTGAAATGGAAAATCTTAAAACTAAAAAGGCAACCTGGGATGAGGCATAAAGGGGTGCTTAGGAGTGCTTCCCCACACCCAAGGCAGAGGGAGGATGGGAGGGATGTGGGGAGACCAGTGAGCCCCGTCACCCTCCTCTGCAGACCTCTCCCAAGTGCGAGAGCTGCAGGCACTTGGGTTATTTAGCCCAATGTCAACAACATCCAGTGCTGGTTTATGTAGCATTTAGTGAGACATGCATCTCTCTCTGGCAGAGCTTATACACCACTCTTCCAGCACCATCACTGCACTGGGGCCTCCTGAGGTAGTTTGTATTAGGGTTCAAAGGCCCCTGGGACCGTGAGTTGCCCCCTCCAGGCCTTGGTGCAAAGCAGTGAAGAGGGTTCAAAGAGTTATTACAAGAGAATAAGGCAGCCCCCACTGTCTAAAATTCATGCCTTAAAAAGAAAATATTCACAATTAGCTGGGAAACCTGTGGCAGTTTAACAGAAGAATAATGTGATGAATTTTTAAAACCCCACTGATTACTACATGTGTTACATATAGTCACACATATTAATCCCATATAGAAAGCTGAAACTTCATGTCAACACCCACCAGTAAAACTGTACCATAACATACAGATGATTTTTTTCACTTAATGGCAATGTTTGTACAACACAACAACGTCTGGGATTGTGGTTTAAAAAATATCCTTCAACACTGTGTAGTCCATTACTTTCCCTTAGTCTGCCAAAAATGTGTGCACCTGGAGGAGATTTTAATGGCTTTGATTTTTTTAAAGGCCCTTTCCCAAAAGCAGACAATACAAGGTGTGCATTTGAAAGGTCACAAGACATTTCAATAGCATTTTGCTGATGCCCTAAAGGGTTGGTGGAGGCAGCTGGCAGGGTCCCCCTGGAGCTCCCTGCGGCAGCAGCCACCCAGGGACCCCTGCCCACTCCACTCATGTGCAGCCCAGTCCTCCACTCCTCTGGCATATGGGTGTGCAGAACATCTCTGTCCTCTGGTGTAAAAATAACCCTTTCACTCTCCTCTATGGGGTATTTCTACTTAAAGGCAAAAGTCTGGAGGAGATTTTTAGCCATGCATGGTGTTTATAAGGTCATACTAATTATACGTTGTGAAGGTCATAATTTTCAGCCAGTTGAGAAGTGCTAAGTGAAAAAAAAAAGGGTCAGTGCTCTGAAAAACAAATGATAATATGGTAACAGCAGCCTAAAGTGCACTCTTTCCAGTTCCCAGGGCATGGCAGAGGTTCTGCTGTGCCTCCCCACTGATGGTGGCTGGGGATGACTCCTCCACCAGGAGATTTTCTGAATTTCCATCTGAAATCCCAGTTCTGCCTAGCACTTGCTGTAGCCCTCAAAACTAGGGGCACGGAAGACCTTTACACCACACAGATGGACACAGAAATGAAAGCAAAAGGCAAAAGAATCCTGCTAAAAATGGCAGAAAAATGTACATTCCCTGATTCATCTTAACTTTGCCACGTTAAATCCCACAATGCCAAACCAGTCTTTTCCGTAGTGGCAATCAACCAAGTGAGCGCAAAGCAATGAGACACGGGCACTGACTGGAAAAATACATAAAAGATATTTAAAGGCTGAAGCCTGCTGAGAAACAAATGTGCTGCATCCACCTGGGACCACGGTACAAAGACTCATGCTCCTCCTCCTGCTACGAGGACGTTCTTCCTCCCTTCCACCCCTTCCACCCCTCCATAGTTGGGGGCCATGGTGGGCACGCTCAGGGCATGTCAGTTGGCTACCTTGCCCTTAGCATGATGGACAGTTTGCCAGAGCCTCACTGACTGCAGTAATATATGTTATATATATCATAATATATGCATGCACATCTCTAATACCTAAATCCTCATGTGACTTGCATGTATCTGGACCTATGTAATAACTTACACACAGATCCAGTGCTACAAGGTGGGACACAGTCCAGCTTTTCCTCCCATACTTCTTTAGGCTCTGCAGAGCTAACAATAGGTAACATTTATTTGCCCATCAAATGGAAGAAGTGCAAGGAGCAGAAACCCTATATGGGTTGATCTTTGAACCCACAATAGACTAGATCTTCCCTGGTGGCACTCCCCATTCTCAAATAGGAACCACATCCATGTAAGCAATGTAAGCAGCTGAGAAGCTACTCTTGGCTTTCGTCTTACCAAAACAACACTTAGAAACGTGCTTCATCTTGAAAACTTCCCTCAAACATCTATGATGTTTTACTGTTTTTAAAAATAAAAGGAAGAAAAAAAGCAAGTAGGCATGATTTTAATGTTATTTATATATACATATGTGTGTGTGTGTGTGTGTAAACAAACCACATGTGTTTTGCTAATCTCTGCAGGTTGCTTTTTGAAAGAGTGGCTAATGTTTCTGTTGGCCTCAGTAATATGGATAAAACAGAGACAGAAACAGGGCTCAGCAAAACATTTTCATGTTGACTTTTGCTCTAGAAAAATAGGGTGGAAAAAAAACCCACAGGAAAGACATTTTAGTTTTGATACAGCTGACATGGCACTACCAGCACAGGGGGGGTTGAAATAAAAACAAGCAGGGAAAGTGGTTCAGCCCGCCCCATTCACTGATGGTGGCCCAGTGAAAGGATTATTGTTCGAGTCAAATCAGGTGGAAGATGGTTTCCCAGGAATGTGGCATGGTAAGAAAATCCTACGCTTTCCATATATCTGCCATGGCTCTTTAGTGCCACTAGTTCCTGCTCCCAGGGAGGGTGAGCGATTCCCTTTTTGGGTTCCTACAAAGCAGCAGTGGCTTTGGGGATTCCCCCAGCACCCTTTCTAGCAGTGAGAAGAGCCACTGGACCAGTGTGCTGAGAGGGTATGAACATTGGCAGCTGGGACCCATTCCTAGACAAACATATCTTAGAGGTGCTGCTGTGGGATGGTGGAGAGCTCTTGCACCACAAGATGCCTTTTTATATTTTGTAGAAATGATCACTTGTCTGCAAAAATTTTTCTGGCATTTGAGCATAAACAATGCCACCATCTATCTTTAGGTAGTATTAATTTCAATCAATAAAAATATTGATTTCTCAGGACAGAGGGAGATCTCCTGAGATATATGCAATAACTTCTAACACGGTCTTTTAAAACTTTTACTTGCCCCTCTCTCCTCACAGGAGCTGATCGCTTTTTCAGGCTGCTGCACCCTTCCTGCATCTCCTCCCTACACTGATGTGCACATGTTCTCTCCTCTCCTTGTCCACTCTCTTAGATTTCACTTGCAATGCAGGTCTGGTTCCTTGCCCTCACTCTGGACTACTTGTTAGTTAGGAAAAAAAAAGCATCCTGAAACATAGCTTTCATGATTCCTGCCACCTTGCACATCTTCCAGGACAACATCTACTCCAGCAGCTAAAAGGAGCCAGTGCCCATTTCCTGGCCCAGCGATTTGGTGCCACAGCACTGCTGGTACCTGTGGCACTGAGCATCTCACCCAACAGCATGGCCTTATTCCTTCCTGCCTGTTGGGAAGGACCTCAAGTCTCTGCCATCTTCCAAACCACAGGCAGGAGAGTGAGAGGAGTTGATGTTGGCCACCACGTCAAACATTTGGCCTCTGGGCAGTAGCAAGTGTGCTGGATGAGAATCACTCTTGGAGGGATCCTGCCTTGCTGGCACACAAGCACCAGGAGACAAGCTCAGAAAACTTAAAGAGAGCAGATGAAAATGGAAAATATTCTTAGCTGGAAAAAAAAAAAAGAATCCCATCATCTAGTAATCATGATCAGTACCTCCTAAGGGACCAGCCAGAAGACTTAGTTTGCTGCAGAATGTGGAAGCTTTCCACCAACAGATGCACTTGAGTTGCGTGCACTTATACAGGGGCCAAACTGAAAGAAAGCAGAGAAGTCATCTGGATCAAAAAATAATTGATTACTTGGCAATGTGCAGGGAAAAAAATATCTATTTGGATCAAAGAAAGCGTTTGGGGCATTTTTAAAACAAGTCAAGGGTATTTGGAAAGAAAGGCCTTAATTGGCAGTAGGACTTGAGCAAAGAGCACATAGGCAGGAGGGGTCACCATTACTTGCCACACTGGCGGTCAGCCTCCCTCACGTGGGGGACTGCTTGGCCACAAAGCAGAGACCCCCTCTGCTCTCAAACTCTGCTATTTGCATGTTTTAACCTAACCTGGCTCGTTTGGACTGAATTTGCTGATTGCTTCAAAATGCCCCAAAGCAGCATTTTCTGGAGAATAACTAATTTACCAAGGTTCCCCCAGATCAAAATAATATTGCAGGTAGTGAATCACCCCCTGAGCCCTCTTACTAGGATCTCCGTGGTCTCACAATAACATTTTCTAATTGTCTGGCTCTTCTGTGTCTCCTCCTTGCTGTGTGGAAGTCACATTTGAGCTGCAGCAATATTAAGATCCTGACCCAAAGTCCTGACCCACACGGATAACCTTACACTGGCTGGGATGTTACACGTGTGCTTAAGTATTTGCTGGATGAGAGCCCAAGTGCCTGACAGCATCGTGGAAACCAACCGTGCACACAGTGATGGTCAGTGCAGAAAAACAAAGAAACAAGATAGAAATATCATTTTGCTCCCAAACAAATCTTTCACCACTAAGGAGAAAGGAACAGAAATCCGTAACAGGAATTCAGTCATCTGTGTTTCAGTCCCACCTATGTTGAAAAAGAACATTTCCAGTTTTTCAAAAAGTCTTCACGGTGTTTATTGCACTTGGCAAATTTCAAATGTTTTTGCTTTTTCTTGTTTTAATTTTCCCGTACTTCAACTCCCTCATTTTCCTCTTCTTTTTCTTCCTCCTTTCCTTGAGCTGCTGCCATCCACTTGTGTAGATTATCTTATCTGAGTATCTGCTAGAATTTAATTTGTAATAACAAATCACCACCCTGCACCCTCACATAGAAATATTATATCACACTGCAGTTAAATATACCAGTGTGTGAATAGCCTGATTTATTAGAGGATGAATTTCAGCACACCTTGGACATGGTGTTTCACTGTCCATGCTCAGGATCGAGAGCATGACATTATCCTTCCTTTTTGGAGATGCTGTAGTAGCAGCACTTCTGTGGCTCTGAGGTGCTCAGTCAGGTCAGCTTTTGGCACTGGAGTCCTCTTTTGCTCTACGGGGGACAGTGGTGTTTTGTAGCCCATTCACAGGAGCCCAGCCGGTGCCTATGTGCACATCCCTGCAAACAAGGCTGCTTCTCCAAAACTAGCCCAGGAGGGGGAAACTTCAGGCTGTGCTGATTACCATCTGTCCCATCTTCACTCAGCCCCAGCTTGCGACCCCATCGTTATCAGGCCATGGGTTGAATTTGTACACAAGCAACAACTGAATCTGCTTTCATTCCTTGTCAGTCCTCATCAGGACATCTCCATGTCCCTCCCAGTCACCCAGCGCCTCCCCAGCAGCTATCTCTGCTCCTCAGTGCTAGATGGGTAAAGTCTAAATCTCTAGGCTTTGCCTGGCTTTTTATCAGTGGACAGTCAGGGTTTGGAGCAGAACAAAAAGATTAGCACAGAAGACAGCCCCGGAGTTTTGCTCTTGGGAGAGGAACTCACTGTCCTTGCACGCATCATTATACAGTGTTTCTGGCAGATGCTTCATTAACTTCTTCCTACACAGATAATAAAGGTTTCCCGGTGTCAGTAGCTGCTGATGAGATAGTAATGAGAGCATTTTTGGCATCTGTTTTCTGGCTTACACCAGCCATCTTTGTCCTCTCCTTGATAACATGCACTTTTTCCCTTTCTCTCTTTGATACCCAAGAGGTAAATGGTGATAAATTTGTCATACGTTTCCTCAACACAAGAGTAGGGGCTGGTGAGGGTATCATGCTGGGATGCAGAGGATCCTTGCTACTTCAGCACCAGCACTGCCCAAGCTGATGGAGAAGACCCAGCTGTGCCTGAGCACCGACTGACTCCGGCAGCAGCGTCTGACTGCATTGCTTTGGCTTCTCACTTTCACTTTCTCCAGCACCCACTGATGCCCTTTCTCCAGCCCCAGAGCTGGCACTGCCTGCACCTGCCTGTGTCCCCAACCTTGCTCTGAGAAGGATGGATGTGTGGACACTCTTTAGTCACATATCTGCAGTGCAAGCCCAAAGCATTTGCACAGAGGCAAGCACACAAGTTGTTTTCATAACACAGGTTCTGCAACCCAGGCACAGCCTGGAACTGCAATGGGAGTCCTGGTGGGCATGGAGGAGAGCCCAATTACTGCATTACCTGGCATCTGGGGCAGCAACAAAACCAAAGCTCTTATTCTTCTGGGAGAGAAGAGTGAAACAGCCGCTCTCTAGTCACCTCCTTCCCTATATTTGATGACAAGCATAGAGTCCGTTAGAACCCTGGACAACAAGCCAAATGTTGTAGACCTTTCTAGGATCCAGCTGGTGTTTTGTGCCTCTCCTAAGTGTCCTACCCTATAACCAGACCTGGTGTTACAGTATGTTCTCCCAGCATTCACAAAAGCAATGCTGCACACAAGGGAACTTCATGGCTGGATCCCACCCGTTGAACAGGTAGGCACATGCTGGCCGTGCTCTGAGCCCGGCAGTGATAGATGTGAACCCGACCTTGAAGGTAGACTCCCATAAGTAAACCCCACCTATCAGTCTTTCTGTTGAATTAGCTAACTGGAGGGGTACGCACACACGGTGTTTTGCAAGCAGGTATGAACTCACTCTGCCCCTGGTTTGAATTGAATGGAAGCCATGTGGTTTATGTGAAAAAACCCCACACAATCAAAACCAAACCAAGCAGAGAAGGTAGCCACACTCAGACAATGGCTGGTTGCTGTAGAGCACTAGTAAGATAAAGCCAACAACTGCCTGCTGAAAACATATAGAAATACCCCACGAATCAATGAAAGCAATCTAGAAACAGCCAAATTCTATGAGATGTAGTTACCACTACCTGCTGTGTTTAATGCTCTCTGTCTTTAAAAGGAACTAACAACTATGTCATCCTTGAATGAAGGGCCTCATTGCGTGAAGCATCTTTCTGTGCTTTGCTGAGATGACCCTATCCGGCCACAACAGATGTCCCCAGTCTCCTCATAGCAAGTGAAAACTAAGGCTGTTTTCCCACGTTATCTCAGTGGGATAATATAAGTTGCCCAGCTGTGCTAAATCCCAGCATCTGAATTCGGCAAGGCAAAACAAAACAAACCAGAACAAACATGAAGGCGTCACCATAATGAGAGTGACATGATTTCAGTGAGCCAGATGACCAGCCACAGCTGGGTGCTGTGGATCTATCCCTCACCTCCATTGCCTCATCAGTGTGGGCAAGCGCAGCGTTTTGCAGCTGGGGTACCCATTAACTCTTTATGGGTTTTTTCTTCAGGGGTAGGATGCCACTCAGCAGTTTGAGGATGGCTCCTAGGTTATAAATGCATTAACTTTTTAAGAAGGTGCAAAGAGAAGACAAATATGGTCAGATGCAAGAAATTCTGCTCCTGACCCACTCAGTCACACTGCTGCCACTCAGTCCTGCTCCGCCACCCTCTCTCAAGTTGCCACAGACCCTCCAAGGGACTAAGTGACACCTGGTTGCTACAGCCTACTCCTTCCCTGCCCTGGTCCTTCCCTGTCCCTGGAGTCTCATCCCGCGGCTGGAGAGCAGAGCCTTGTTGCTCTCCTCTCTAGGACTGTGCAAGGTGTTACAGCTGCGTATTTTATCTGCTTCAGGAAGATTCAAGTAGGAGTGTGATGTTTTATTAATGCTGAATTTGATAAACTGTTAGCAAAAACTGGTGACTAACAGATTGAAAATTTTGAAATGGCTCAAGTAAGAGCTGCCCCCAAACTCTGGAGACGAAACTCGCCCAAGTAGTTCAGTGCTGAGTCAGCCCAATAAGACAAGAGCAAGGAGAGAGAGGAGTTGTTATGCAGACAGAGTCATATCCAAATTAAAGGTGATCCAAATGGAATGTGATCTAGGTATGGTCCCAAAACAAATTTAATTCTTCATCTCAGTTTGTGATAAGCGAGGACAATAAATAGAGGGGCAAATACAAGATAGCAAATTAGACTGAGAATTTGGGGTTGAAATTTACCAAACCTGAAATGGAATAAAATTCGAGGAGTTGTAATGTGCTTGAATCAAAAGACGAGATGATCTGTACCTGAGGATCACAGAATAATGAAAGATCTGGCAAGTGAAATGGTAAGTCTTGCAGCAAGTATTTCTAACAAATATTTCTACTTTGGGCTAGGTCAAGCTGCCTCTAATAAAATTATGGTAAGTAATACTCACAAGCCCATACATTTATCAAACACAGGTGTCCCACTTAGCCAATACCTATTTTTGAGAAAAGGATTTTACTGGTCAAAGGAAATTAGGTTTACCTAGATGCTGCTAAACCACTCAACTTGGCACAGTGTGGAAAATTTTTAGTTAAAATGGGAATGATGCAAATTAATACAAGAATTGTGAAGAGGAATTGGCCAGCAGGCAACAGCTCACTGAGCCTGGAGGGGGCTAGTAAGAGGCCACCAGTAGAACTCCTCAAGGATCAGGCTTGGGAGTGCTCTAATTTATTCAGAAGGAAAAAGCAATACTGTGTTGGTGAAATCTGGTGATGAAGACATTATCAACATAGAACACAATCACAGCATCAGTGAGGAAGAGCTGGCTGGATGGAAAAACTCAACCCAGGAAGGGATGGAGATGCTTGGGAATGGGAAGCCTACCTGACTGGAAGAAGCAAAGCCAGTTCTTATCACCATTCCCTTCAGCTTCAGTCCAAGTGGCTGAGCTAAAAACATTCTCCAAAAAGGCACAAGGCTATGGAAGCAGTGGCCATCACTGATCCCAAATACATCCTGCTTGTCCCACAGGCCTTGCCCTGCAGATGCAAGAGAGGTGATGACACATCTCCCCACTCACCCTACTACTGGGCTGGTTAGGCTCAGGCTCAAAACTTGCCTTTTTAAGACAAATTGTGTTTGGCAAAGAGCATTGATTCTTTGGACTACAGTCCACGGTAAAGGGCGGAAACAGTTCAAGTATTTGTCCTTTCTTAACTATCTGTATACTGTCTCTTTTGAATTGTTTTACTGAAAGTAACTTCTGTCTTGGAAAAAAGCAGGAGAAATCATTCCTAAAAGGCAAAAGAAGCAAGTTCCACTATGCTGAAAATTAGTCACCATTTTAAACCGCTGTCATGTAACATTTCATAACTAGGCAATACAAAAACAAAAACAATATTAAATGAGCTTGGATTTATCTCCTGGAAATTCTGTGTTGGAAAATGAATTGCATGAGGAAGATTTTCACATTGCCAAGGGGCAAATTTTATTGGATTTTAAGGTCTTTGGTGGATTAGCAACAATAAACATATCAAAGCATTTAAGCTGGGGGTACACAGTAAATGACATTTACACAACAGAAAAAGTCAGTACCACCCTGACACTGACAGGCAAGAACTAGATTGAGGTAGCTGATCAAAAGAAGGGGGATAGGCCAAAATGAAGGGGCGAAAGTCATTGTCTTGCCTTATCATGATCATTGCCTTTGATTTTTAAAACAGCCAGCAAAGAAGTTAAGCCATTAGAAATGCACCTCTATAATGAAAATAATGCTAGAAGGGGTAACAGTGGAAGCTCCTAGGATGAATAGGAACTGATTCCCACACTGATTGAAAGAAATCCATCTTGCTACAAAGGGGAGCAAAGCAAATGGAAAGAAAATTAAAATCTTATCTTTTCTTTCTGCAATGCCAAAGCAAACACACTGTTGTCTGATCACTGAAAAAGTGTTATTTCCAAGATCCAAGAGAGAAGTCTGGTTTCTTCTAGAGTCACATCTTGTGGCCCTTGTCTTCCCCATGGCAGTGACTGCAGACCTGCTCCGTGTCCCATATGACTCTTCACTACAAGGCTCCCAAGTCTCCCACACATCTTCAGACAGCTCCAAGGTCCTTCCAGTTCTTCTCTGCTGTTTCCCAACTGCCTCCATGGGGACCTAGCTCATCCCCAGGGCCTGCAGGTTAGTTGTTCTCTATCTTCAGCTCCTTTGCTACTCCACATTGACAGTTTTGAACATGTTAGCTGGACCAGAAATGATGCTGGTAGCAACCCTGAACTTCATCACATGCTTCATGGCCAGTTTAGTGGTGTGTCTTAACTGATTAAACTGCATAAAGGCCTGAACTCTCCCTGTGTGTCCATGGGCAGGAAATTGTCAATGTGATTTTTCCTTTAATAATGTACCAGTTTTCTCAAAACATGGAGGAACTTGTTCTCCTTGAAATTTCCACCATTCTACCAGTCTGACTGGATTTTGGCAGTGGTTTCAAGAGCAACTTGGGTAGAAGAGACAAAGACATGCTCTGAGAGAGAACAAGCTCAAAGAAATTCCATTTTGATTGGCAAATATGCAAAAGGAGTAATCTTCCCTTCCTGCTGATATAAATTATAGCAGATCCTGGATGTGCTTTCCAGCCTGACGTAGTGCCACCACAGGAGGTAACTGAGCAAGCCACCCATCTCCTGCAACCTTACTTGCAATAGTTCTGCTGGAGCTCACATAACCCAAAGGTTATGTGAAGCAAGCCACAAGGTGTTGAACTTATTGAAACTGGCAAGTTGGCAAGAAAAATATGAATATTCCAATGAGCTGCAGCATTTTCAACACCAGAGTAATACAAGAAAGGCAGAGGCTTTTAGAATAGCTCTCTTCTGTTGCTGGGGGAATTTCCACATTGGGAAAGCTATTGGCTTAATTTGCTCCCTTGTGCACAACAACAGTTTCAGAGCTCTTTAGCAACTGTAGTGGATTGATCTAAGGAAATTAACTCCACCCCAGTCAGACCCAGTACAACAGTGCTGGAGCTGGGACTGACTGTGATGGAGCGTGCAGCCTGTTGCATGTCGCTGGGCTGTCCTCTGGCACAACTGTACTCCCAGGGAATACCCAAATCCAGAGAGAACTATTTCCCATGCCATCTGGAGCACTCTTCAAGGGGGACATCCTGGAATTTCAGGTGGTTTTGCTGCTAGAGTCCCTTGGCATCTTGCATGATCTGGTTGCTCACCCTTCTTCTCCAAAAGAGGCAGGAGACAATGTAAACAGAAAGATTTTTTTGTCATTTTTACAGCTTTTCAGGCAGATGATCTTTCTCATTTTGGTGCCTACTTTCACCATCAGCTCAAGTCTCCCTTCTCAGGGGGTTTTGCTGTACTAAGGTCTCCTGGGCAATGCACGTGGGGAGCTTGTGCTGCAGTGCCAGATGCTGCCTCATCCTCTTAGTCTCGGAGTGAAAGCTTAGCAGTTCCTGCTAATTTTCCTCCAAATAATGTACAGCCTAATGAAATTGGATCACAGCAAAGGTAACAGACCTGCAAACCTGCTGAGATGGACGTCATAGCTGTCTGTTCCCTGTTCATTCCTTACTCTGGCACTGTGAGGCAGCAGTCCCAGCCAGGAGCCCCACTAAACCAGCACCAGCATTGGGCCTGGCTTGGAAAGCATTCCTGTCTGTTATGTGTGTGCTTAGTTCCCGCTGTGTCCTACTAAACAGGATGTCTAGTGACACTCCAGAAGTTTGGGCTTGCAGGATAAAACTGTGTCAGAAGTCTGGAAAAATCTAGTACCTCACCAAAACCAAAGCTGTCCATGTTTCTGGCTCTGTTACCCAGTCAGCTTAAAAAAACCAAACAAATAAAATCATCTGGAGTCCCGTTCCTACTTACGTGGGTGTAAACTAAATGAGGAATAACTCTGCCCAGATCACTGGAGGTTCCCTGGAGTACCAAATTGCAGCTAGATCCAAGGCAGGCTCAAATTGCACCACATGGAGCCAGGGCTGAACGGGACTAAAAGCAGTGGAATCTGGGCAGCCCTAAAGCCCCCACTCCCTCCTGATTGTTATGATACAGATGACTTCTACAGTGGAACAGAGGAGAAGGCACTGAAGTATTAAGCAAGGTAGTTACTTTCATTAGTGGTACCACCAGAGACTGTTGCAGAAATGCAAGGTAATTGTAATGCAGCTCCTACCTTCTGCCAGAACCTTCAACATGCAGAGTTAATTCCTTCTCTTACTGGGTTTTCCTGCCCAGTGAAGCTTGCCCAGATGTAATCAACAGCAGGATAAAAGACTGTGGGACAGGAACATGGCTGTTATGAAGGGAACATTGAATATCTGAAGGGATTCATGCTGCTACCCAAAGCCAAAAACAACCCTGAGAGAGCATCTCAAGGAACTTGAGGAAGATGTTGCTCCATCAGTGTTTACATATGCAGTGGTTCAGAGTACAGAGTTACAGCTGCAAGTCAGATCCTTGATTTCAGTAAATGAAATATATCTGAGGTTAGTAGGGAAGTCTCAGGGATATTTATGAGAAAATTCTGTATATGGACAGTGTTTATGAACAACCCTGAAACATTTGGAAATGATTTGTTTTTTTAGACACATACTACTTAGCTCACCATAGCTAGAGACAGATTTTGGACCAAGATGGGTGGAAATGTATCCAGAGTTGGACTCTTAAAGGTGATTCAACCCAGCTCCACTGTGCTGACACACTTAACCAGTTCAGCAGACTGGGGCCTGTTTTCAGTATGTGTGTGTCCATCACTAGAGACATGACAGCAGGATCAGTCACGCTGGGGCAGGCAGGTTTGGCATCCCCCTCCCAGCAGCCTTGCTCCCTTCTGAAGGTTTGCCTACACTGCTAAGCGTTGTGCATCTATATATTGTGTTTTCTAATCCTTCCTGCTTTATAAATCCCTGCCTAGACAGAGCATTGCTATTGTTTTAAGTGCTAATCAGAAGTGAACCTGGGTCCCTTTTCATGAGAAGGAACCCTTGAGAGGTACATCCCAGGAGGAAAAGGTGCAAGCAGCTGTTACAGGAGCAGGAAGGAAGAAAAGACAAGAAATAACCCCCACACTTGAAACCTGGGCAGCCCATGGACATGTAGAACCCAAGTGTCCAGCGTGGCCTAGCACCCTCATCGTTGTGGACAACACAGCAATGGGAAATGATGGCCCTCATGGGTCCCCCTGCCCAGGCATCTGACCAGCTGGTCCCTTCACACAGAGCCCATTACCCAAATATGGAGGACAGCTTACTGCACCCCAAGGAGGTCCCACAGCCCAGACCAACCTCTGTCTAAAGGGCTCCTGCACAGCATTTTAGCTGCTTTACAGAACAACAACTCCTCTTAAACTCAAAAAGCACCTTTGATACATTCAGGCACTGACATGATGATTTGAGAGCCCAGCTTCACACTGTTGCAGCCCTTCAGGAGACGCATACTGCTGCCTGCACCCCTTCATGCCTCTGCCTGTGCTGCCCGAGCTGTCCCCAGCAGCCTCCCCTAATCTGCTGCCTGAGTACTTAATCGCTGACCTACAGAAGTGTTTGGGAGGTGAGTGGCAGGAGCCTTTACAAAGGTTTTTTGCTGCTGCCAACTGTCCTGCAAGATTGCCCAGCCTCACTTCCTCTTATTTGATATCATTTTGATGTTTGGGAACAGCCCTTGCTGGAGCTGTGGGGACAAAACATCTTAATTACTGGAAAGTGAGAAGCTGGGGAACAGAATGGCAAGGAGAGGCTTGGTGCCATGGGTTCCCCCCTGAGCTTCCTTCCTCGTACACAAGGAGCCAGGGATGCAACCAGCTGCACACCTCGGGATAATGTGAATAAGAGCAGCTTAAAAAATCTTGCAAGTGTCAGTGCTATTGTACTATAATGCCTAATCCAACAGACCCTGCAACCAGCATCAGTCTTTCCACTGACAGTAAAGTTGTTGGATAAGGGCCTGAGTGACTAACAAGTACAATATTTGAAATAGAGGCATGGGGCATATTTGTAAAAATATGAAAAAAAAAACCAAACCCAACCAAACCCTATTCAATCTCACTTCAGTAATTAACTTTAAAATATGTCTATTGTCACTAAGTGTTTTGCAAACATGCTGAGTCTGACTGTCCCATTTCTGAGCCAAAAGGCTTATCTGAGTACAGGTGGGGTATGCAGAGAAAGCAGAGTGAGTGGTTCAGCAAATAAATTAGAATAAAAAGAAATCAATTGATGTGAACCCAGCAAAGGTTATACAAAGTTGGAGAACATGTAGTGAGAAATCCTATTAAAAACCCTAAATTTGGCATTGCTTTTGTCTGGAACCAACATAACTCATGGAGTTTTTTCATGATCTTCAAGTGTTCATGATCTGAAATGTTTTTTAAATATATGAGTGTATGAGTATGTAACTATATATAAGATATTCTTAATCTCGACCCCTACAAGGCATGATCCCTTGCTACAGTGATAGAAGGGGGAAGGAACCCGCAGAGTGTGATTTGTCCCTTCCTAGTGCAGTTAAAGGCATTTTAACTTCATCTATGTCCTGTGTATGTCACAAAACCCACTAAAACCAGTATGAGTTCACCAGGGTCTCCAAAGTGACCCCCTGCCCCCTTGCAATAAGCATGATCATCTGTTTGCTGCTGAGGAGCAAAGAGAGGGGTCTGGTGGCCACAGGGGAGATGAGGGCTGGGACAAAGGAGGGGTCACTCCCAGTTGCCGGGGCCGGTGGAATTCCTGAGACCTAGGGTCTCCTGGGAGACAAGTGTCAGAGTGTCCTCCCAAATGGCATTTGTGCAGAGCAGCAAGGAGGTCACTGGGTCTGTGGGGCAAAGCTGGGGTCTCCTGTGGGGGCTGCGGGCTTGGCAGCTCCAGCAGGATGCTGCAGCACCATGTGAAGAATCTTCAGACTACCAGTCATTAGCTTGCCTTTGTGCTGGATGTTACACTTCACAATGAAATTGTACTTTTTCTAATTACTGTGTTTTCATAAAAGATCATAGAACATGGCTGTGCTTTCAGCAAGTCTTGACGATCGAGCAGACATCACATTGAGAGCCCTCCCTGCTTTGTTTCTGCACTGATGCTACAGTCTGCAAAGCAGCTGGGGACCATTTCTAGGGCTCTGACACACACTGTGAGCATCCCTGCAGCATCAGGACATCAGCAGTATCTCCACCAGGCAGCAGAGACCTATGAACCCTTCACAAAAAAATGAGATGACTATAAAGTTGTGTGAAGCTGTGTGAGCACATCAGGAATGAAAGCTCTGTCTCTCATCCCTGAACTCCCATATAGTTTTCAAATACTGACCTTTCCCCTCTTGTATCGGCTTTCCTGTACTTACTTCATGCTTTTGAGCAGACAAGGATGGGAGGGAGTTGAATACAAATTTGCTCCTGTTTTTTTTCATGAGCTCAGTAGCAAGATTACACAAACAATTTAATGTGTTCATCAACAAAGAGCCCTCTGCAAACAGACAGTTCTAAGAAGTTCCATGACCTAGGAGTATTTAAATATCAACCAGGCATAAAATATATACATTATCTGTAACATTTAATTGATATATATTTTATACAGTTCTTGGGTTTGGTGGTCAGGGTTCATAACTGAAAGCTCCAGACATCATTTTTCCCAGGCCATTGAACTGTCCCTGCATTAGCAGAACTGTGAATGAGCCAGGCAAAGTGGGGCAGCCCCAGGGTGAAGAGGACTTGTCTCCATGTGGTAAGAGAGCTCCTGAGCCAGGAAGTCTCAGCACCTGTGTCCCCTCAGACAGAAAGGGACCAAACTGGACAGACAGAAGGAAAAGTGCCAAGACCTCCGCTTTCTGCAGGCACTCAGCCCCTGCCCATCTCAGTGGCGTGGTTCTGAAGACAATGACAGGGCTGAGGTCTTCTAGGAAGAAGAGCCCATGCTGCCACTCTATGGGCAGTCTGGGCACCAGAGAGACATTGACTGGGTGTCCATATTGGTCTATGAGGCCTCTGACAACATGTGTTCACCTGAGATGCCGGGCAATGCAAAAAACTCAGATGCTGGTGAACTTCAGGCTTCTTCCAGACTGAGGCAGTCCAAGAGTGGTTTTGAGGACCTGAATTGTGGATTTGGGTGCCCACTTCCCAGCTACGGACTACTTGAAGTACCTAATACTTTCTATAGTTTTAAAGTCTTGGTTTTAATAAATGAAAGTCAGCCCTAGAGAGAGTAAGGAAGCAAATGCCAGTGAGGCAAGGACTGTGGTTGCTTGCTGTATGGTCCAAGGCTCTCCACGTCCCCAGGAAGAATCCACCAATCCGCAGTTTGTTACTCCTGCATGTTACTAAACCACAGAAGAAATTGGCTGCAAAAAGAAATTGCATGAAAGAAGTGAGCTCATCCACAAGCAAAAGCTGAGTGAATATTATTTCCCATTTCCTAGAAACTTCACCCATGACTTTTGGTGGGAGAGGTGATGCAAAGGAGAAAACAACTGGCACGTAGCACATTCTCATTCTGCTATTTTAGCTGGCACTGAGGGGGCAACCTGGTGTTCAAGGTCTCCAGTGGCTTCCTTCCCTGTGAAGAAATAGTTAAGCTCCACCTGACTGACTTCACGGACTGGACATGGAAGATCTGATTTATCTGCTTTTCCACCGCCTCAGCACAAACCAGGAGAAAAAGCCACAGCCAGGTTTGTGCAGGCACAGCCCAGTGTGATCCACTGAGCTCAGGTCACCACACAAGGATGTACCCAAGAGGGAGGAAGGCCTTTTGCGGTGACACAATTCAGATGCTTTACATGTGAAGAACATCATGTCTATCCTCTGGCGTATCAGGAGGTAGAGAGGGTGCAGAGTGCTGGTATCAGCTGCACTTCAAAACACTTTGCAGCATGGATGTGCTCTGTCTAAGCTGCCTGAGTGAGGGGGCAGAGGGCTCAGCGGGTGGGAACCCGGGCTGAAAGTGAAAGTTCACTTGTTAGACCATAACAGGCAGCTCAGCTGGAGCGAGGGCTGGGTGGAAGGGGAGGAGGAGGAATGCTACATCCCAGCAAAGTAAATATCACCATATGTGCACCCTGTGTAAAAACAGAAAAGTAAACAGAGCCCTTTCCAAAATAAACACCTGCAAAATAAACACAAAAAGGCAATATATTAAACAACAATAAGCACTGAGGGACAGGGGAATATCTCAGCAGCCAGCCACCAGCCCAGGGCCATCAGAAACCCTCTCCTTCCTGCTTCTGCGTCTTCTCCTTCAAATTCTCTGGAAAATACCTATGGAGTGAAGGGGTATGTCATCCCTGCATGGCCATGAGAGCACCAACCCCATCCTGGCAGGAGAAGCCCCTTTGCCAGGGAGCGCAGCCGCTGCTGGGGCTGGGGCTGCCAGCAGTGAAGCCCCATCACCCTGCGTGCACCGCACAGCTGGCAGCAGGGCACAGTGAGAAATACAGCAATGAGGAACAGTGGTCTCACAATGGAAAGAACAAGTTGATGAACAGTACATCTCCACCCCTGCAAAAGTTAATAAAACCAGAAGCTCTCTGCCCCGGGTGTCTCTTTGTCCCCACTGCCCTGCCTGTCCTGCCAGGGCTGCCTCAGGGCACATTGGCACTGCTGCTACCCCAGCAGACAGGAAAGTGCTTGTCCTGTCTGGGATGATCTGGGTCTCAGTGCAGGCCACTGCAGGGGCACGCCGGGCCAGAGCAGTAGCTCAGCTCCCACTATTTCCATGCTCTGCAGAGGCCAACAAACAGGGCTTTATTTATTTTTTCCTCCAGCACAATGTCAGTCCTATTCTGCAGACTTTACCACAGCAACGATCCAAACCAGACCCCCTTCTTTCCTCTCTTTCAAGACCTTTTCTAACATATTCTTTGTGCTGCACTAGAGATGGACAAAGTCTGCTCTCCCCGAGGACAGACACCAACATGAAGCTTGCTCCCTCTGTCCCTTATGACACTGCATCCCGATTCCAATCCCAATCCAGAGATGCAGCTCAGCTGTTGCCTATATTACTGCTCCTTCAGAGACAAAGCATGGCACGAGAAATTCTTTCCCTGATCTCTGACTTACAGGGCAATATCCAAAACACATGTTTAAAGGATGCCATGGGACCATGCTCATGTTTGCTACAACGGTGGGACTTGTGTCTCCATTCTTGCATTGGCCTCACCTCTCATCTCAAACATCAGCTGGTGACCCCATCAGCTCCAGACCTATGAATTTGCCAGTCTAGAAATCCTCACAGTGCCCACAAAGATGTGTAATTGAGTCTTCAAGTTTAATTTACTGAGTTGTTATCAGCAGTAAGTATTTCTCCACCATTTGCCTCCATAGTGTCATCTCCTTTAGGGATACAATATCTCACCTGAATCATCTGCAAGGGCACTGGCAATGAGCTTGCTGCAAGTCTACTCCTGCAGCCTGTGCTTCAGGCAGCTCCTGTCCCTGTCTCTGGGGCTGCAGCGATAGGTATGAGTCCAGCATGGTCCCTGCCCTTCTTCCTCAGGCCTCACAGCCCCAGAGCTGCCCATCTAGGGGAGCCTGGCAACCCGCTGTGCCTATCACTGCTGTACTGAGATGGGCACGTGCTCAGCCAAGACCTGGGGGCATGCCGGGGTGCAAGACAGACACAGGCATGAGTCACCAGTGTCCCACCATGGGGAAGCTGAGCCCTGCCCCAGCACCAGCCATGCAATCACAGAATCACAGGATATCAGGGATTGGAAGGGACCTCGACAGATCATCTGGTCCAATCTCCCTGCCAGAGCAGGAACACCTAGATCAGATCACTCAGGAACACGTTCAGGCAAGTTTTGCATGTCTCCAGAGAAGGAGACTCCACAACCTCCCTGGGCAGCCCCTTCCAGAGTTCAGTCACCCAATGCACGCATCCCTCTGTTTACCATTTCTTAGCAGTCACCTATTATTTTCCATTTCCCAGGTCTGTTGAGTTCCTTGGAACAGAACAGTTCTATACTGTTGTTTCCATTAGGATCAACACCTCACACAGGAGAGCCTTGTTGCCAGAGGGAATGTGCTTGCCCTGCAGTTACATCCCCTAAATGACAGGTGATTTCATTCTGGCTTCTTGTGCGCTGGGATTCTTTAACGAAGGAGCAGGAGCTTCATGGTGAAATATGCTGGACCTGAAGACCAGGAGTGTCTGGGTTTTCTGCTTCCCACAAAATCAGTTGAGAGCAAAGCACCGTAACTGTTCTTATTTCTGTTCATAAACCTCAGACTGCAGCAGATGGCTGTTTTGTATTATGGTTTATATTGTAAATCTTATATCTTGGGCAGAGTCTGGGTGAATACTTTTGAGATTAGCCACAGATACCAGGACTAGGGACTACATCTGCAGTGGCTTTTAGGAAGCCAAGTTCTCCATATCCCGTATCTGCTGTATATCTAGTGGACTGACCTCTTTAAAAAGAAGCTTTACAGAAGATTTTATTAAAAAGGGAAGAATTTACTTTATCATCACTGAAATACATATTAAATCACATTATTTCCTAACCGCTAAAGTATTTCTGGTTTATGCTTAGGCACTCACACTCTAAATCACTATGCAAGAAGTTTCCTTTTCATGGCAACCTCTTCAATTCCATACTCATTTGGCAAGCTAACCACAAGCCCCTGCCAACCTGCTTCTTCTTTTCATATCTCCTGGCTACTTAACAACAGTAACTCATGTTAATGAGGTTGTACATTTGCTCATTCCCTTAAAAAGTAACACACAGCTCTTTCAGATAGGGCCCTTGTCCCTGTGCAGATGCTTCAAAGTCCAGATGCAGAATGAATGAGCGCATACCAATGGCTTCGTCACTTCTGCAAATGTGCTTGTCTTTGGATGGTTTGTCTTCATCTGTGCACTGGGAAAGGAGAAAACCTCTGTTCTTAACAAAAAACCAAATGAACACAAACCAAGAAACACAACAATAACAGCAGCAGAAGAGGTCTTGGTTTGCTCATCATGGAAATACAAGGAGCGTTACCCTCTTGCTGGTGTGTATTGTGGCAGATCCTCTACTAAAACCACTTACCATGGGTATATTTTAAAATGAAGTGTACAAACACCAAATACAGCCTGTGAAGAGAGGTTATCCATCATTACAAAAGGGCACACACTGCACCTTATCATGGCTGAGCTCAAAGGTGGTCTTTCATGGGAATTCTTTAGCATCTAGTTTGTAAAAGTATCACATCTAATACTTAAAATCCCCTCATTTGTTTAACTCCTTGATGTATGGATTACTGAATTAGACTTCTTGCTGAAACTGATTCCATATTAAGCTAATTTATATGCAGGAAATGTCCCCATATAACTCTGAGGTAGGTGAGGTTGATACAACTTTATTTGCTGTTATCATGTTCTTGAAGTTTAAGATTAATTTGCTAAATCAAACATTGTGATCAAATTCTCTTAGATGTCTCATGTCCTTTCAGTTTGCAGAAACCAAAGCTTTGTGTACCTGGAAGTAAATGCCAAACTGCTTTCTGCTCCAGCCAGATGGAGTTATTGGCATTAACATGGTTGAATAAACTTAGTGTAATTAAAATGAGCATTTTTCCCAATCTACATTGCATACCGCAGGTGCACTGCTGTATATATTATGTAAAATTATTCAATTTAATTAAGAGCAGGAGAGCACAACACAAAAGTAACAACAACTTCCCTGCAATTAAGCAAGAGGGATTTTCCCTTTCTGGGGCAAAAGCCACACCATGGGCCTATCCCAGCCAGGGACTTGTTTGCTTTCTCAGTCACTGGCCCCTCTGAAGCTGCTTTTGGCAGCATTATCCCATGCAGACACCCCCAGCCTGTCTATCCTGGGGCAGGGCTGGGGCTACCACCCAGAGCCCACAGCCATGTGGGGACTCTGTGGTTAAAGCCAGGAGGCAGCACAGGTTTGAAAGCACTTATTTCATGGATTGCTCGCCTTGCTTTTAAAGTGCAGGCAAAATACCCTCTAAAGAAGAGGTTTTGTCTTGGGCTGCTACCAAAGGACTCTATGGTGCAGAGGACCGAGGGGCCACCTGCCAACTCATGTGCAATGCTGTCACCAAGCGCTGTAGGTTTTGTCTGTCAAAACAGAAATATTGCAAAGAAGATACACAGTAAAATGAAAAGCACCGCTGGCACCATGCTCTAGTAGAAGAAGAAAAATCTCAAGTGCGTTCATGGAAAAGCACTCACTTGGGCAACTCTGCCCTAGGATGCCGGAGCATCCAGGAGCCACGTGGGATTCAAGCAGGGCTAGGCACAAACAGGAACATTTTCTCATTCTACACTCAATTGAGTTTCAAAAAACACAGAGTTTATTCCTCATGCTCCTTGACATGCTCCTTGTCACAAGCCAAGTACCTTCAGTAAAGAAGAATTTGATTTAGGAGCTGGCTTTCCTATTATCATCCCTTACAGAAATCTTTCTTCTGAAGCATCTGGAAATTGTCACTGTTGGAGACAGGTTCTGAGTTAAAAACACTGAGAATCTGAACCCATCGAGCAATCCCTGTCTGCCAACAGTGCTCATGCCTGTTCTAAATAGGTATAAACTGCACATTATTGATAAATAATATAAATTATTTATAGATAATCCTATAGTATAGGACAGAGTAAAAGGGCCCTGGAAGGAACCTAAATTCACCGTCTTCCGTGTCTGTGGGCTTCTGCTGCAGAGAGTTCCTGGTTTTCATTTCCTTGGGGTTTTTGAACAGTAGTATCATATATGTCATCTGTTTACTGGAATGGGAACCTAGTGTAAATATTGAGAAATCTGATAAACAATACTGTAAGTTCAGAGCTCGGCAAGCAGGCATCTGAAAGAACACCCCAGCAGCTTTGCAGCACTCTTCAGGAAAGGTTGACATTCACCCATGGAAATCATGACATTTGTACCCAGGCTTAATCTGGCCATACAGCTTAATCAAGGGAGGACAAAGGAGAAACAGCTTTTGCGTCTGAATTTATGACTTGAATATTCTGCAAGAACACTGAGATATAACATGGCTGAGCAGCTGCCAAAGAGACTGAAACAGTTTGAATTCTTGTGATGCCCTTTGGCCTGATGTGTTTGGGCTGTTTGAGTGTGTGTGTGACTGTAATGGGATAAAAATGTCAGTGTGAGCTTCTGGATAAACCTTTGCTTGGGCTTCTTTCCTGTTCTTGACAGTCTAAACTTAAAGGGGCAATGGGGAGGGTTTGGGGTTTGGCTTTGCTGGATGACTTGCAGCCCTGCAAGAGGCATTTGACTCTAACACCATGATGGAGCTGATGTGAGCCTGAACATCCACACTGGGCCTACAACCAGCTAATCTGTGAGCCTGGTGACACCTCCTGAGTAGAGGAGGTCAGTGTCTGATTTATTCAGCGCATGCACTGAGCTTTGGATCAGTGAAGCTCTGAAGAAGTTTCATACAGCTTCTGTCTTGAATATCTGTTCTTTCTCATCACCTGCAGGGCCATCTGCACCTCTGCCACCCGTTCCCTGCTTCCCCGCTCTGAGGGTGCTTCTGGCCACAGTGTCCCACTCTTTCCAAATTAGAGGCTTTGATTTGCAAAGCAGCTCTAAGACTGCAAAGTCTCTTGCTTGCTGTTTGCAAGTTCTTCAATGCCAAGGATTTGCTGGGTAGTCCGTTGCTCCTTCAGGCTTGGCACTGGGGAGTGCAATGCGGGAACCATGTTCTCCAACTTAGCCTTTTATCAATGCCTTGGAACCCCCACATCAGTGATCTCTAGGACGAACTCTACAGCAAGAAAGTGTTGTTTTACTAATGACCTAAGTAAAGAAGTGGTTATAAATACTTATATCAGAGAAAAATGCTGTGGAACAACATGACAGCCCTGCTTTTTACTTTAAAGGAGACAGGCTGGAAACTAAGTTGTAAACAAGGAAATTATTGCTAAGACTTTATCCACAGAGATTTTCATATACCAATCTGGGCAAACAGGGAGATTTATCACTGTTGCCAGTGACAGGAGGCTGCTGTCGGAGCATTTCTCTTAGGCTGCGACACATGGGAGAAGCAGGAGATGCCCCATCTCTTTCGTGAGTACCACACCAACATGGTGACTGTGACAGCTAGCACACCGGAGCTGTGGGACTGCACAGATCCCCAGAGCAGTAGCATTTAAACTGGTATTGAAATACCAACTACAGCATCCCAAAGCACAAGGTCATCCTTCAACATCCCCAGACAAGAGACAGTCTGAACAGCCAGGGGGTCTCCACTCAAGCTCCCATCAGTGTTTACAGGAAAGCATCTACCATTCAACAGAAAAACATGCAATTCTTCCTTGGTTTCTCCTCAGCACATAAAGGCTTAGCAGCATCCCTGGGTGAAAGGGCTACTTGTTACAAGCACAGAAGTTTCATATGGAAATGTGACTTTAAATCAAGGCCCTTTAATTACACTTCCCAAATGAAGAAGAGATCCGTTCTTCTGGGGATTTACTGGTGGGCAACAGAATAATGAAAAATAATGTGTGTGTCATGGGGAAGAAAGAAGAAGCACTTCATGAACCAGGAGCTGGGGAAATAAAAGATGTCCCTTCTAGGCAAGGAGCTTGAATTAGAGGGCAAAAAGCAGATCTTCTTCTTACCTGATAAGTTTGCCTATGCTTTTGTTTCTATCATGCTTATCTAACAGGCAGTGACTGGCAGATGCACGTACTCCAGAGCATCCCATGAGAGCTTGCAGAGAGGGCGAGCTCCACCTCAGAGCCCTCGCCCTGTAAAGTTGTGATGTTTCTGTTATGGGAGCTGCAAGCTTCTGTTTTGGATAAATAGGCTTAAAATCATGAGCACTGAACGTGCCAGGAACAGAAGCAAGTGTCCCACCCGTGTGGGGAACCACAGATACAGTTTCACAGGCTGAACCATGTGTTCCTCGGGGCAGCAAGCAACATGCAGGGTCAGAAAAAGTTACAGATGGAGCTCAGGATTTTTTATTTTTATCAGAAGAGCTGAAATTCATATGAACGTGACATCATCATCATTCTGACACTATTCTATTGAGCTGGAATTAATGATAGATCTGGCAATGCTTTGTATGTTCTTGAACAATGACAAATGCACTGTGGAAATTAACTGAAATACTGAAAGGAAAATAATAGCTGAAAAATATCCCGCTTTTCGGCTTTTGGTAGCAGAAAGCATGAACTACGCTGCTTATGCAAATCTCAAGTCAGTTGCAGGCTAAAAGAATTAATCAGAATGCAAAGTAGTGTAATTCTGTCCTAATTCTAGGAGAAAGTATCAAACGCATGTTTAAATGTCATTCTCCAGCCATTAATTACCTCCACTTAGTGAAGCCCTCACAATAAGCTGTACGATGAGGTGTCACTCACTTACTTGCCAAGACGCTGCCTCCCATGGGCCAGCAGCCACAGGCAGGTGCTGCCCACAGCATAGGGCAGCTCTTTAGTTACACAGGGGCCATTTGGCAGCCCTGACTGCTGGAGCATCTGTGTTAAGGTCTTCCATGGATGTGTGAATAAATACAAAGGAAAGGGAATTAAATTATGAAGTCTGCTCTAAGGTGTGAAAGGAGAGGCTTTAGCCTTTTCTCGGCCCATCACTGTGGTGCTGGTGGTGGCAGCTCCTGCCCTGAGAGTAACTCTGCAGTTTGTCTCCCTTACTCCAGCCATGGTTTAGTGTGGCAAAAAGGCAACAAAATACAGCTTGGAATCAACAGGGGAATTGAGCCTGTTTTTTCCTTGCAAAACCCTATGGTTCATCAATGCTGGGGAGTAGGCTAAGTTGGGTTGATCTACTCCAGGATTTGCAGATTCTCAGGGTGCTGCCGGTGTCCTGCATGTGACATGTGGAAGGAACTGCAAGGGTTAAAAGCAGCCCCAGCTACGGCTGGCTCCAGGTCATTGCCCAGAGCTATGATATCCTCCACCAGTTTGAACAGTCCTTGGGAGGAGATTGAATTGTTGGATGGGGCTTGGAAAGACCAAGAGTCTGTCACGGAGCCAGTGGAAATGGTGGGGAGCCCATAAACACCTCTCTCTGCTTATTTGAAGGTAAATTACCCTGCAAAAAGAGATTGCTCAGAGTGGTTTTCACGCTCTCCCGACTGATTTGCTATGCTTTAGGAGTGAAATGCTCTCCAGTCTTGAAACTGAGCTTTTGATAACTACCAAAAATCTGTGAAGCATTTGTTCAAGATCAGGTCAGCCTACTGAGCAGTGCCAGGGCTGAATGCATTTGAAGAAGAATGGAAAGGATCATATCACGCCTTGCCTCAAAAGTTATTTTTAAATGGGTATTTCAGCATGGTAAAGGGTTAGGGGACATGTGTTCTCCACTGTCAGAAGGCATTGTATTTGCCAATATGTTTAGTGAATAGCAGTGGGAGATAAAATTACCAGTGTTTGCTCTGGAATAGTAAACGCCATCCCTAATGGTCATAGAAGTATTTTTCCTGCTTTATAGTTAGCCAGAATTGATGTTATTAAATACACCACATTTAAAGCATTTATAGATTCTCAAAATTCCATTAAATTTTTCACTCTACTAAATTAGAGCCTTGAATCTCATAAAAGAGATCTGACCCATATTGATTACAAACAAGGAGGAAAGGTTTTATTAAAGAGATGAATGGGCTTTTTGTTAGTTTTATTCACTCTGGCAAACAGAGGAATTAAATTATTCCATTCTTATGGCACTTACCCTGCTCAGCAGGTGGATTTGTACTCCCCCATCAGTATGCTGAGAGGTTATTTGGCAGTTTAGCAGAGATACAAACACTATAGCTCAGATCTCTTAAGTGGATGTGAATCGTCACTGTTGTGTTGAAATCTGGCTTCTCCTTCACAGTCAAGCGAGCTGGATGGTCCGTGCTTTGCAAGACATTCACTGGAGACCTTTCTTTTGGTGTTGGGGCAGTTTCAGGGCCCTTCTCAGAGGCCATGTGGAGATGGTGGGGGCAGTTCATGGCTCCACATTTCTGCCTGCCAGTGTTGGCTCATGGGGTTGTCCATGCAGGAGTGAGGACCATCTCCCTTCCTCTCCAGAGACCCAGTGGGTGAGATGGGGTTCTCATCCATCACAGTTCTTAACACCAAAAATGTCTGTGACTTTACAAAACACAGTGGCACTCTTCCATAAGAATGGGATTTTTATGACCTGCCTGGTGGGGGATAAAATCACCCCTTAAGTACAAGGCACCACAGTGGTGAAGCACCTCACCCTCAAATCTATCCAGCTCATTCCCCTGGCCACCCAGACACGGAGGGATAAGCAGGGGCAGAAGGAGCCCAGGGTACCTGGGTCAGCTTTGAGGCTAGGACTACAAATTTTCATTAATTCATTAGGTGAAATAAGTGCAGAGTCATGTAAGCAGTTTGTAACACCCCTAGGTGCCAATAGAGGAGCTTTTCACTCTTCTATCAGGTCTTACATCTGAGGCTACTGGGATCACTGTGCATCTGAGGCAGTTCTCAGCAAAGACCAGGGAGTCATGGTTTCTGGTCCCAGTAAGCACCAGGAAGCATGCTTCCTGGTACCCACATAGTTCCCCAGGCTCTTGACAGCACAGGTTTCTCACTGGTTTGGGGTTTTTGTATTAGGTAGGGAGAAGGGGAATAGTGGTAAAATGGGGGATGATGGAGGAATGGGCTAGGGCAGAGAGGATGCAAATAGCTTTGGATTGTCCTACCCATAATCTGTCACCTTGCGCCAGAAGAACACTGAGTGTGTTTCTGATTTTTATCTATCATCTCATTTGGCACAACCTCTGATCCCTAAATTGCAATTTCCATCATGCAGCTGTGATTTCTAAATGAATTAGAGCCTGGTTCATGACACTAATGGTGTTACAATCTCATCTGCATGTGTGAAAGCTGGCCTCAAAAGTCAGTCATTGCATAACAACACTGAAAGCTTTTCCACTCCCATTCAAAACAAGTGCTATGTGAAGAAAGGTGGAAATCAAAAACCTTTGTGTTCCAAAGGTCTAAGCCTAACTCGCCTTTTGTAGCCATCCATAAGAGGGAGCTCAACCATGGTCATGTCAGGATCATGAGTGTGGCTCCCTGGTCTCCCTTTCCTCGTTGTGGCCAGAGGCAGCTTCGTACCTACCATGGCAGCTGCAGTGAAGCTGGAGACAGGAATGAGCAACCATCAGTCTGACATGTCCTGAACAGGAACTGACAAATAAAACTGACTCTGCCATGCAGTGTATTTAACAGAATAGTTACACAAGAGAAAGTCATTGGTTCCTCCGGGAAAGCTCTAATGTGCACAGAAAAGTCCAAGGGAAAAGCCATGTGTCTCCTTGCACTGAAGAAAAGGAAGGCAAAGACATGCTTGCTGCAATGCCCTGGTTCTTGGGTAGGAACCCAGCCCCTTGTGACACACACAGACCGCTTCTCTGCCATCTCCCTGGGCTCCCTATGCAGGAGAGAAGCATCCCCAAGCACCAGGCATCCCTCCACCAGGGGATGCTGTTTTCGGGGCTTTTTCCATCCAGTTCCACCAACATGCCCCCAGTGCAGCCTGTTGAAAGACAAGCTGGCCTTGTGGGTATTGCCAGGGGATCTTCCAACACCAAGTTGTTGTTTCTTTTTTTTTTTTTTTTTTCATTTGTAGAAACAGCTGTGACACTTGGTTTGTGGAGAGATGTCCACAAACATACAAATCCAAATACTGCTGGATTGCTGGAGAAATTTTCCTAGGTCAAATCTCTGCAGCCCATGGACCACGTGTCAGGTCTTTAAACTGTCTCCCTGAGCCTGCAGCCCATAGCCCTACTAACACCAGTACAGGTGTAGGAGGGATTGGACTGTCGGTCTGAGACAGGGGTAATAGAACAGGCTAGGCAGAGAGAGCAGCCATGAGGCTCAAGAGAAGGCTTAGATTAATGAAGAAGTTGCTATTTAAAGTTCTTAGCAAAGACAATCCCTGGCAGAGGATTTATTCAAACCAGGTCAAGCTAAGATTGGGGTGAGGCATAGCAGGTACTTTGCTTTTTCCTTGGCCAGCTGATGGGCTTCTTCAGCGTGCACTGGGGTGACCTGTCCTCAGCCCCAGACACCAGCATCCTGCCAGCTCCCATCTACCCACCAATACTGTCCCCTTCTTGCTCAAAACCACACCTTGGCTAAACAGCTCCCGCAACCAGGAATTCATGCCATTAAAATAGAAACATCATTCTCCCTGTGGTGCCTTGAGGTCCCCCAGGAGAGGTGTTGGGCACCTGCACTGTGTCCAGTGCAGGCAGCACCGGTGGCACAGGTAGCACAGGTGGCGCAGACAGCACAGGTGGCACAAGCAGTGCAGGCAGCAGGGACCCTTGGTCCCCTGCCCTGCACAAGGCTTCTGCAGCAAGGAATGCCCACCCTGCCCTCCACTCAGGGTCAGTGACACTTCCCAGGATGCAAAATCATGATCAGTCATAACACATAGCATAGCATAGCATAGCATAGCATAGCATAACATAACATAGCATAGCATAGCATAGCATAGAATAGAATAGAATAGAATAGAATAGAATAGAATAGAATAGAATAGAATAGGAATAACCCAGTCATGACACTTTAAGAGAATTTAAAAATTACAGAGCTATAGGGGTCAGGTCAAGACCCAGGCCATCCAGAGAGATTTGAACACACAGCTTTCCATGCCAAGCAACAAACTGTTAATAGTGATTAGGAAAACTTATTTCCTGCTCAGAGGAGGCAGCCAGTCAGTGGTAGGGATAATTTCAAAATCTCTTAAGTCTTTGCTGTAACTCACCAGCAGCTAAGTAGGCCTCTCTCTCCACCCGACGTTCACCTTGGAGGGAGGTTTAAGGAGAGGGCTGTTGAGGTGCCGGGGGAAGGGACTACTCTCCCCTCCCTACCCCTCAGGCAGCTTAACCTGAGGCTGATACTCAGCGGGGCTCCTTCCTCCTGCTCCAAATAGCTGAACCTCCCACTGCAAACAAGTCCAGGGAGGCCTGGACTTGGGTGGTAAAGAGCTCTTTTTATTGCCCAGACTTACCGTATAAAACTAACATACAGTAAAATCTATAAAATACCTAATAGATTATAAAAGTTTGTTCACTGAGTCTAGGTGGTGTTGCCAAACCTTCCCAGGGATGAAAACACCATTTGCCCCAGGAGAGCAGCAGAGGCACTGCAAGGAGAGCCATTGCAAACCACATATTGACCTTTGCGGGGGGAGACTCCCAAGACCTACTTCTCATTGGTGAGACACTGCTGTGATTCTTCAAGAACATGGCACATGGATCAAAATGACAAACAAGCAGCTCAATGCTAATTATTAGCATATAAACAGGCTGCTGAGCAGGTTTAACACAAGGGACAGGAGAATGGAGGAAAGGGCTTCTTGCTGTCCCCACGTCCTCATGATGCATAACAGTGTGGGTACAGCTCACGAGCCCATGTCCTGGGGTGTTTTCTGGCTGCTCAGCATGGAATCAAGCCCCTTTTTTTGGTAGATCAGGAAATGTCTGTATTATCTCATGCCCCTGAATTGCCATCCACTGTCTCCCAGAGATTTCCAGGAGGCGAGCAGGATGTCATAGAACAGATCCAGGTGACAAGACATGCAGGGCTGAGTTTTTAAAGACATGAGTTCCTTTAGAGATACATGTCTGCAACATTAGGGATACTAGAACCATTAAAAGGGGAGCTCAAAGAAAGATTAATTATGCATTATTATTTTTTTAAAAATCTGTGTTACTAGGCCACTGAGGAATCTTCACTAGACTCAATAGCCATGATGATCCCCCAGGTTTTCTGTGTGGAGACTTCCTGAAATACCTCCAACTCCTCATCTATTTCTAATTCCTTTGGCAGAACCCTTCTATGATTTACTGTTAACAGGCAATGCACAGCACCTATGCTAAGAACTAGAGAGGTGAGTAAATCAATTTGCAAACAAAAAGAGCTATCCTGGATCTCAGCACAAATGCAGGGGAATTCCTAGAGGTAAGTGTAAGGTTGAACAGAAGCTTAAATGTAGGATAAGCAGAAAACAAAAAAAAAAGGCAAGTTGAAATCAGAGTGGGGGAAGAGCAAAGGAGCTCAGCAATGACTTTGCTGTGATGGGTGTCTAGCAAAGTCACTGCTCCACTGACTTCCCTGAAGCCCTTTATCTCGGCCATGGGAAGCCCTTCCTCTGCCACACCCACCAAGCCTGGACACCAGCCATGCATTCCTCCTTGCTCTGGCAACGAGGTGGTTTAATTTTACAATGAGGAGTCAGATACGGACTAGCAGCTTCTGGCTGAGCGTTTCCCCATCAAGCTGAGCTGAGCAGCTGGTTCAAAGGAGTAGGAAGCGGTGTGGGTGGACGCCTGAGGTGCAGTTGTCACTGAGTGTCATGGCTAATAATAATAAGAGTCCTCCCTTCTGATTCCCCTGGTGGCTTTCAGTTCTCCCAGGCCTCCCACCCACATCTGATGGAAATGGCAGCTGCCACTTGGTGTGCCACACAGCATGCCAGGCACTGCTGCCTGCCTCCCTCGAACCAGGACCTGGAGCTGCAGTTTATGTGGTGCTGCTTCTTTGGCAAGCTGGTTCCTGAGCCCACACAGTGCTCACAGCAGGACGAGGAGATAAAAACAAGTGAGAGAAGTCTATGATGTTGCATAGCCAAATGGTTATGAAGCCCATTTCAGTCCCTGTGATATCTATACCAAAGCAAGTTGAAGCCCAGAGTTGAGATGAAGCTCTTGCTGCACATCCAGTGCAGTATTTCTGCTCAGCAGCAGCAGGGACACAGGCAGAGGTCTGCCACTACCCTAGGCAGAGATCTTCATTCCTGACATAAAAGTCAGCTGCATGGAAAAGCTCATTTCCCAAAAACATGACTAGCACCATTTCATGGACAGGCAAGGGAGGAGAAATGCTCTCCAGTGATCCTGTTGAAACTGTTCCTCCCTTGTGAAGAAACCCATGTAAAGGTTTCCCTCTCTCAAGGGAGCTTCTTCATCACTGCACTGCAGAAGCAGAATTCCTCCTGCCCACTTTCTTCCTCAGGTCCCATACACTTGCCATCCCTTCCTGTCCTGCTCCAGTCTGCCAATGGTTGATGCCATCCCTCCCACCAGGCAATGATTAGGGTTGCAGACGGGGCCCTGTCCCCAAGTGCTGCAGTCCCACCAATGGGGCTGTGGGTGTGAGGGTGACACAGGAAAGTGGCCACAGCTGCAAGAGCAAGAAGTAAGACAAACTGCCATGGAGAAAAAACACATGACAGAAAGCTGGAGAACATGCAATCGGCCAGTTTGTCACAAGAAAGAGAAAAGGGGACTATGATTGGAGCTGATGTCCAGGTCTGTTGTTGCCTATGAAGTCATTTGGAGTCACCTCATCCTCCCCCAGGTCCTATGGGAAGTAGGGTGGGACCTGCCAAATCCCAGGCGGGAGAAGCATTGCATCTCACTGCGTCTGATTCACTGGCTTCTGTGCCAAAATACCATCGCTGTGCCACGCACTCCTCCTCCTGGCCCTACTGGCATCTACCTTGTATCACAAAGTTCTGGATATAGATGTCGGATGGGAGGGCTGGGCCCAGCGCAGGGTGGGTGCAAAATGCAGGCCCCTGGTCTACTCCTTGGTTCTGGGAAGGAGAGGAGACTGTGGCAGCAGCTGGACAAATGCCCAGCTCCCAGCAACACCAACGTGGTGCAGGGGCAGGAAAGCCATGCTCATCTGCTCGTTCCTCTCTCCTCTGTTTGCCTTTCACTGCAGTCTGTATTTGGAGATAACTGATGAAGTGTTAAAAATACAACATGCTTCAAAAGACAGCTTTAAGCTATATAAAGCAATCTTTACATTAATATTAGACTATGTTCTTTCTCCTTTGCATGTCAATTGCCAAAAGGTACAGTATGAGAGTGTAATTTATACAGCAATATATTCAAAGTTCATGTGGCTGTTAGCACTGAGGGATGCCCAAAAATTCAGAGCCAACTTCTACTAGCTTCAGATTGGAAAAGTGATTCATTCCAGGAATAAATCTCCATTGCAAGACAAAACCCATCAAAACGTACTGCATGCCTGCTTTCCTGGAGCCACAGAACGTGTCTGGGCCAGCGCAGCAACAAGGACTCCTCCACTGTAAGAGGGCAAAGTAGCAACAAGATCACCCTGTGTGTATATCAAAAATATATTGGTAGTCCAACACAAGTCATACACCCTCTCCTGTTTTATCAAGTTCCATTATCTCCAGTAACATTCCCTTAGAAGAGGTGTTACATTTCTGGGTTGTATTTTTAGAATGTCCAAGAAGAAATGACTCCTAAACTCATCAATTCCGCCTGCAGGATGAAAATGAAAGGGTGATTTTAAGGCGTGCAATCCCATACCAAAACCAAAGTCAAACACAGTATCTAAGTGATCAGATGTTTGATGCATTTTGTTATTTTAATGTTACACAAACAGAAACTGTTCTAATTTTTCATTAATTAAACAAAAGATTTTTAAAGAATTGAAGCTTTTTGTTAATTTTTGCTTTTTAAATTCTTGCACCTAGTTTTTTTCCCCTCCTGAATTTTGAAGAAACTTAGGAGACAGAAGGACCTGACATCATAGGTATGGTCCAAAAGGCACTGAATTTCCATAACATCAGTTTTTAATCCAAATATGATTTTGTCAGTGTATGAGGGCAGCTATACTGGGTCAGTGCAAAGGTCCCTCTGACCCACCATCCAGTCTCCAGGGTAACCAGAAACAGATGCTAAGGCTAAAAGTAAAAAGTCCATATAATCAGCGAGCCCTGTATTCCCTGGGACAGCCCTCCAGCTGCCAGCAGCCAGTGAGTGAGTTTTCTGAGCCATGGATTACATCTGGTCTGTTGTGCCAAATGGTCATTCACAGACCTTTCCTACAGGCATCTTTCTGAATCCCTGCTAAAGGCAGTATCAGCTGGTCTCTGGAAAACCCCGTGGCACTGGGATCCTGGGCTAAAATGAGGGTATGAAAGAGAAGTATTTTTGTTTGGTTTTAACTTTCTGCCCATGAAAATGTGACTCAAGTGTTTTGAGAGTGAGTGATCCCTTCTTACCCACTTTCTTCTTGCATCTCACCACAGCATTGTGTAGCATTGTATGATCGCTGCATTGTCCCATTTCCAAGATGATGAGCCTGGATCAGCTCAGTCCCTCCCTGTAGAGATGTCATTTCATGCCCCCAACACTGGTACTTCAGCTTACACATAAACCTGATATGAAGTCCTTCGTGGAGCAGAGGGCTCAATGCATATTTTGTGTGATGGTAAGCCTTTATATCCCATCTGATCTGCCATATGATCCAGATCCATGTAGTTGCACTATTAGGCACTGCAGGATAAGGTGGGTTACTCTCTCAGTTGGGACTAACCAAGGCAATTAATCCATCTATATGATTAACATGACTTTTGCTAACTGTGATTTCTCCTCTTTTGTGTGGAACATTTAAGGAGCATTGCAGGATGCCACGGAGAGATAATGTCTGAGCTGGGCTGCTCAAACCAGAACTGAAATCTGAGGATGGCTGGGGTTTTGGCCACTGCTCAGCCATGGGACTCATGACCATGATGTCTCAGAGGAGTTGGGTGTGTTACTTTGGTCCAACGGTGTCAGCTTCCCTGGTGGCACTGAAAGGAGGGACTGCTCAGACTCTGGGGAAAGAGGTGCTTTAGAACAGTTACTGTGAAAAATGGAGCAGACTGCTCCACACAGCTCTGTCTGGGGGTTCATGTGGACCTTGGGAGTGGTAGCACAGCATGACAGTGGGAGATGCTTTGGGTGGGCTTGTGATGGCTGAGAAATGACCCAGATGTAGTAATATACTATCGATCTATGCGGACATAAATGAATGAAGTATTTTAAAAAGGTTTTGAAATGAAGGTTTATAGTACTATGTTCTTAGAGGCACTTTATTCAAGCACCCAACACGTGGCAATTAATTAATGCATACTATTAGTATTAACAAACATTAAGTTTTTGGAGGGTGCATTTTGAAAAGGAAACTATTTTCTCCATCTAGTAATGCTTTGAGTTTATTTCCACAGCTAAAGGACTTTAGAAAGTGGTTCATAAAAACCAAAGCTCCTTTAATCAATTGCAAAAGCTGCAAGACTTGTGCTTTTAACAAGTCCCAGTGCTGTTATGGCCCTGTTATGCATGGCTGGGGGAAGCCATAGATGAACAAGGGAGGCAGAAGAGGGCCAATCAAAGAGCCTGTATGGTTTTGGGGTGCAGTCCCACTGTCCCATTGTGTGGCACAGGAGGACACACTATGGTTGGTGCCAACAGAGGAGGAGAGGGGCAACTGCCTTGTGGCTTCTGTAGATGCACCTTGCCTTCCCGCCACCCACTGCATCTATGCTGAGCTACTACAACTGAGGTGGTAAATAACCAAAATCTGAAGCGAAGTCTTTGCAAGGCAGAGGATGCTGCCTCGCAGAGCAGGCTGCTGCGGGGAAGAGGCCAGCCTGCTGCTGAAGGCTGGAGGGAAGCAACAGGGAGTTCTCAAAGCCGTACCAGGGCAGGGTGCTTTTGGATTGCTCTTTGCTACCCTTGTTGGTATTAACACTGTGCTTAGTTCAACTAATCACTGCTCTAAGTAAGCTACTGGTTCAACAGCCCAGACCCAGCATTTGCCTTAAATGATACAGGGAAGCAACCCAAAAGGGTTGATCAACAAAACAGGGAGCTCTCTCCCCTTTCCACATCCCAGCTGCTTTCCTGTCTCAAGCTGGTTACAGGTATCAGAGTGAAAGAGGTTGCTCAGAAAGGTTTCAGGGATGAGAAAGAAGCATTTGGGACACCTGCAAGGAGATTCTTCCAGCACAAGCAGTGCATAAGTGCTAGTAACAAAACTAAACATGTAAGGGATAGTGGGAGAGAGGGTGGGAGGGGATCCTGCTGGGGCAAGCACTGATGTTTTGACAGTAAATGAGAGATGATGCCTGGGAAAGGGATGGAATATCACTGTAAGAAAGGAGAGAAACTGATGGTGGGGTGGATAGAGAGAGCTGGCGTGTTCAAAACAGAGAGCTAGGAAAACAAGCTTCATAACAGGATCTGGGTGGATATTGGTAGATGAATAACCTTGCAATAACTAAGGCATTTGAAAATCTGGAATAGACAGAAATGTGGAGAAGTTGCAGTGAAAGAATCTGCAAGACATAAGCATCGCCAGGATGTGAAGACCTGTAGAGACATCTAGCCTGAGGATGATGCCCTGCACCCTGCAGTTGCAAGGATGAAGATGTTCGCTCAATACCCGAGTAGGATGCAGCTTACGTGGGAGGACAATATCTCTTGTTTAGGCATCCTGAATTTGTGTTGGTGGCTAGAGGAGAGCTACTACTATTAAAGAAAGCTGATTTGAAGCAGATGGAGATCTGTACATATCAGCCAACAAAAACATTTCCCAGGGCCACATTCATACAAGAGACATACAAGAGATGTCACTCAGCAGTGGTCCCTGGAGTCATCGTATCTCCACCATCCATGTAGGGAAAGGGCCACTCTCAGAACCAGCCTCACCTTGGCAGAGAGCAACCAGACACACTGGACCCTGTGTACCCAAACATATGGTGTTGAGAGCAGCAATCTTCATCATGTCAGGAGCAAGGATACAACCTTTTCTGACATTTCCAGGGCCCCTCCTCTAAACAGCACAGACAGAGCTTGTGAACCTGGGGAAAGTAAAGCTCAAGGAGCCAAATTTTGGGATTACATAACAGTCAGCAGGAAGAAAGTTCATTTTCCAAGAAAATGGAGACTCTTTTCCAACTCCACAGAGAACAAAGGGGAATGGGAGTCGTGGTAGACTGTAGGGCCAACTCAGAGAATGCTGATGTGGAGAAAAACCTACAGCAGAATCACAGAGTGTCAAAATGCTCAGAGCCCACACTAAAATATGTCTTTTCTGCATTGTCTTCATTTCCCATTGAAATGACAGATGCATTTTCTCTAGACCAGGCTCTGCCTCATTTTTGATTCATAAAATATGATGCAGATTGTGCATGCATTATTTCTTAGAGTTGCAGGAATTTAATTGTCCCCATGTACTGCAAATGAGGAAAGGAAGCTTTTCTTAGGAACCTTCCAACCACAATCCCAAATACTGCCTCCTCCCTAATGCAACTAACCTTGGTAGCACACTGATCTACCGATAACTGATTTACTGGGCTGGCTGAGTCCTATCCATGTGGCATTAGTTGTTCTCCAGTAGTAGCTGCAAGGCAAGACAGCACCCTGCCCTCAGTCTACATGTAAGCTCCACACAAATGTGGTCTTCTCTCTGAGGGCAGGCAAGGGAGCCCAACAGATGAACAGAACCTCACCGATGTTATTCAGATAGTTGCACAGGGAAAGGGTTTGGAGAGTGGGCCAGAAGAAGAGTAAAATGTTCCAGAGCAGGACAGAAATCCCTTTACAGGTAAGTCTTTCTCCCCTTCTGTCTTCCAAATTCGGATGGTGCAAGACAAAGCCAACCAGACCCAAGAGACATAAGACTGTGAAGGCAAAGCAGCAGTACAGCCCCGGACTGATGGATGATTTTACACAGAAACACTCAGTGGCACATTTGGTACTTGTAACAGGAACCACCTGCTCTCAAGCCTGCCAGAGAATTATTGCTTTGCTCTGTATTAGCTGTTCCCATATGAAAAACCACTCAAGTGGTTTCCTAGAAGATGAAAAAGCCTTCCTCCCTTCCATGTATTTTCAGGACTATTTTTGTTTCAAAGGAACCAGATAAGATGTAGTAAAACTGAAGAGCCTAAGTGCATTTAGTAACTGAATGCATTTTAGTGACTACATCAGTGCATGAGGGAAGAGCTATGAATATCATCTATATGGACTTCTGTAAGGCCTTTGCCATGGTCCCCCACAACATCCTTCTCTCTAACTGGAGAGCTATGGATTTGATGGATGGACCATTCAGTGGGTGAGGAATTGGTTGAGTGACCATAATCAGACGGTAGTGGTCAATGGCTCAGTGTCAATATGGAGGTCAGTGACAAGTGGTGTCCTTCAGGGATCTGTATTAGGACCAGTACTGTTTAATATCTTCATCAATGACATAGACAGTAGAATTGAGTGCACTCTCTGCAAGTTTGCAGATAATACCCAGCTGAGTGATATGGTTGACAGACGTGAGGGATGGGATGCCATCCAGAGAGACCTGGACAAGCTTGAGAACTGGGCCCTTATGAACCTCATGAGGTTCAACAAGGCCAAGTGCAGGGTCCTGTACCTGGCTTGGGGCAACCTCTGGGATCAATACACGCTGGGGGATGAAGGGATTGAGAGTAGCCTGCTGAGAAGGACTTGTGTTACTGGTGGATGAGCCAGCAATGTGCATTTGCATCCCGGAAGGGCAACCACATCCTGGGCCGCATCAAAAGAAGCATGGCCAGCAGGTTGAGCGAGCTGATTCTCCCCCTCTACTGTGCTCTGGTGAGACTCCACCTGGAGGACTGTGTCCATCTCTGAGCTCTCAGCACAAGGCCATGGGCCTGGTGGAACAGGTCCAGAGGAGGGCCACAAAGAGGATAAGAGGACTGGAACATCTCTTATGAAAAAAGGTTGGGAGAGTGGGTATTAATCAGCATGGAGAAGACTCCAGGGACACATTATTGTGGTCTTTCAATACTTAAAGGGAGCTTATAAGAAAGATGGGGATAGACTTTTTAGCAGGGCCTGTTGTGATAGGATGGGTCAATTTAGAATAGATATAAGGAAGAAATTTTTTATGATGAGGGTAGTGAAACACTGGAACATATTGCCCAGGGAGGTGGGAGATACCCCATACCTGGAAACATTCAAGATCAGGTTGGATGGGGCCCTTAGCAACCTGGTCTAGTTGAAGGTGTCCCCACTCATTGCAGTGGAAGTTGGACTAGATGACTTTAAAGGTCCCTTCCAACCCAAAATATTCTATGATTCTATGTTTTGGAGCACAAACATCTTTTGTCATGGCTTCAGTGGCTTATTTGTGAACTGACGTACAGAGCTCCTTCAGCTGTCCTTTCCACACTAGCCTCAGACTGATGGGCAGACCCTGGAGAGCCATGGCGTGCTCTTCTTTCCAGAGTTGTTAAGCTGAAAAACCTTGAATGCCTACTGTGGCAGGCACAAGTCATCCAGAGTAACAACTTAAACATTTCAGTGCCACTTGTGAAAAGACAAATGCCGTCCACTGTATTCCTACAAAAGCTCCTCAGAAAAGTGGAGTAGCACATGATCCAAAATAATTAACCTAGTAAGCAGAAATTCTAAGCAAGAAATAAGCAGAAATTCCCTTCAAAACCTCCTCCTTCAGAACCAGGCAACCTGCAGTGTGTTTTCCTAGCTGCCACCTGATGTATTACAACTTTTATTTACTGTGAGGTTTGCATGATCATTCTAGAAAAAATACCAATTTATAGCACAACGTGCAAGGAATGATAAAAAAAGTCATTACAAAGGATCGTTTAGCAGAACTCAAACCGATAGGAATTTTGGCTGATGCATTTCAGCTGAGGATATTTTAGTACATCTGACTTTCCCATAGCATTGTTCATCAACATCCTCACTTATTCATTCCTCACTTCTGCATTTTGGCATCTTTAGTATCTTAACAGGATACACAGAAATGCCTTTAAGACATATATTAATACCAAATAAATACAATAAACAATAATAATAAATACAAATGCCTTCAGAAGAATTTAGTACTGCAGGACTGTTGCAACATATCTTAGGAGCGATGCTGACTGTACATATACTGCTGCAATTGCTTCCTGCATATATACTACATTTAAAAAGACTTCTGCATTTCCAGATGTATTCTAGAAAACCAGACCTGGGAACCCACCAGGAAGGGCACAGTGATAAGGGATCCTCCTCTGCCCTAGCACAGGGAGCACATACAGATTGCAGAAATGCAATTAATTTTTAATGACATCTTTTTCAAACCTCTGTAGCTGTTCCAGTTCCCCCAGTCACATCCATTGCTCCTGCTACATCCATACACACACCCTGCCAGCTACCTCCATCCTATCCAATTATAAATGTTAAGGAAAATACTTGTCTTTGCTAAAGTACTTTATTTCTGGTCTTACACAGACAGTTTTAAAGTGCTCCACACACAGTCCAATATTTTATCAAGAACATTGTATCTGGCACAGAAAATTCAGAGAAATTTCTTGGAGGCATTATGGAGGCATCACAACTGAAGTTGGAATAAGAATGTTATTATTGAGCAGAAAACCCTCTCGTATTATTTCACGTGTCTAACTCAGCTTGAACGTTAACAAGAGACTTCTCTTTTCTAAGCAATCATAAATTTTATCACTCTTCACCATGACTGCATATTTATCTACATTTTGAAGAACTAGCCGTGTGTCACATTTTCAACTAGTTATACATATTCATGAGGCTCCTCCTGAAGGCTCACAATTAGGCTGGAGCTGTATTTTGCTCTGTGGCTGACATCCAGTCTCTCTTACAGGTTGCCCAAGTACATTTGATATTGTTAATGCTACCCAAAATTTTCATTATGCCATGGTTGGATGTTCAGCAAAATGGCAGCTCTTGTCCTCTTGGGCTGCAAATTCCTATTCTGGCTGTTATAGGCTGGATGTTTCTTTTCTTTTTTTTTTTTTTTTTCCTTTTTTTTCCTGGAGGGAAAATAAACCCAAGTTCCTCTTCCTGTTTTGACAAACAAACAAACAAACAAATAAGACTGAAATAATGGTTTTCAGCATCAGATTTTCTAGTAACTTTTCCTGTAAGGTTTTCACCCCTCCTGCTCTTCTGGTTAGACGTGTGGCCCATCTGGAGATGTGAATACCAACCCCATCAGCTCCGGGCTGCCTCCTACCCATGCAGAACTGCAGACTTGTCCCGCCTGAAAAAACACACTTGCACATCCTTAGATTTTTTTTTCCTTGCATTCCTAATGGAAAATTTTCTCTGCCAGGCAGAAGTGAAGAGGGCACTGATTATGCTGGCCCACAACTCCCCATCTGCCTTGCCAAGAGATAAGGTGAAGATACTGTAGCCAGCCAGGCAGAACTCCCCACCAGCCCTGATGCTCCCCACCAGCTCCCCCTCTAGCCGTCCTGCTCCTCACATGAGATCCCCCAGTGATTCCGGACTTCATATGTAGGACAGATTCAAAATCTGGACTGACACAGCACACCCATGGGTGCCCCCAGTGCAGGAGAAGCTCCTGCCAAAGCTAGCCCTTTCCTGGTCACCAAAGTCAAGTGGTCAAAAGGCTCAAGCCCCCCAGGCTTGAATAACTCTGGTGCCAGTGGAGTTGTTTGGGCTAACAGGCTTCACCATGTGCAGGGGAAAGCTGCACAGCTGTACACGTTGATGGCAGACATGGTTCCCACCACTTTTTACCCTTGAGTCTTGGTTCTTTCCACAGTGCAAGTTCAAAAATGAGCACTAGAATCTTTGAACTCGAAGAAGAGTTAAAAATGGTTATTTTTCAAAAGCACTTTCTGAGAACCCAATGCAATTCCTTCACGTTTGGTATATCGACACTCAGCTACAGTTTGTTCAACTGTATTTACTTGTTGAAATAGAGTTACTTGATAAAATAATACAAATATCTAGCTCAAGTTAACTTCTCCCCAAGCTTGTGCTTTCTGCTGATGAGAGGAGGGGTGATGTTACTTCCTCTGAGATTTCTCAGATCCAATTTTATTTCCCAATCCCTGACATTCCTCTGAATGATCTCTGTGCCTTGCCACTCCACCTGATGCAGTGTTGTGTGTCCAGTTTGTCACTGGGCTGTTTGCTTCCTTTGCCTACAGCTTATTCACAGAGACATTTATAAAATGTCAAGCCTCCTTTCATGATGCCTCCCCCTCAGTCACTTGCTATCCCTCATCTTTGCTGATGCTTTAAAGCCTGTTTGCATTTGCCATATACTAAATAATTTCCTAGGGGTTACAGCTTTCTTTAAGCAATGTAGGAAAGATCTTATTAATCATGTCAGTGGCAATCAAAATTCCAGTCAGGGAAAGTGAAATGTAATTACTCATTTTCACCAGGCAAGCGGCTGTCCTCCACCTGAGTTTGTTAACCAGCATATCTGATCTGGGGATGGAAAGGAAATGCTACCAGATGTCAATGGGGAGAAAGAGAAAATGTGCTCAGCTGGCCCACAACTTTCTGAAACCCTTCCCTGTCTCTGCTCAGCCCTTCACAGCTAACTTAACACATGCTGTCCCAAAGAGCAGTGAGAGATGCCGGCTGCTCTTTTAACCATTTTTTCTGGCCTCAGAAGTGGCTGGCAGTGATGGTCAGCTTGCCAGGCAAGGCCAAGCCCCCCAGTGCAGGCAGAGCAGAAGGGTTGCAGAAGCCTAACTTGTGATAGCACAGGGTGCTTTGAAAACTGTGTGTGCAGCCCTGCATTTAGCATCCTCCTTAATCATTGTGGTTTGGAAATTAAAAAGATACATGAAGCAAAAAAATCAGGGTAAAAAATGGTCATTTAGGTCAGCCTTTTACCTCAGGTACATGGTTAGCCCTTTTTTTTTTTTTTTTTTTTTTTCTTTTCAAAAGAGCTAAATCTGGCCCCTGATAAATATTCATGTTTTCTTCACTACCAGAAATGTTCCTGAGGCTCAAACTGTGCATTTTATTAGCTGAAGCTGTTAGCCTTAGTGTGGCACATAATCATAACTAGGCTAATGGAGCATGTAGCTAAAATAGTTATTGCTCTCTCTTGGAACTGAAAAGACTATTTTGGAAACATAAATGGCTTTGGATTTATCAGGAAAGGATTCTCAGAGCTTTTTCCCTTGCCAGGATAATGGCAGGAGGTGTCTGCAGAAGGAGGAGCACCTGTGTAAAGTTATATTAATGTCAGAATCCTGACCAGTGAAAGAGAACAAACACAAAAATTGTCTTTAATGTCTTTAAGGTGACTAGCATACTTTTATGAACTTAAGAGAAAAAAAAATCAGAATATTTAAAATAATCAGCCAGAACTCAGGGACTACTTAGCAAGACAGAGGCACTCCTGGAAGTTCAGATGTTCAGCCACACAGCCACTACCTCATGTGCATGACAGTAAGGATATTTGAATTTCTTTATTTTATTTTTTAGGGCTTTTATGATTTAATGACCCAGTGAAATTCACTTATCTGAGACCTTTGGTTATCATAGATTCACAGAGCGACTTTCTTCATTAAAAATGAAAGCCATCAAGTGGTCAAACAGTACCAGAAATGAAGAGCATATATGACCAAAAAATTAAGCACAGAAAAAAAACACTAGCAAAAGCCTTCCTACTTGACATTATCAAAACCCTGGGTGCTAAGATTTTGTTTAGTAGCACAATAGGCTAATTACAAATTGCTTTGGTAGCATATACATTATTTACATTATGGAACACAGAATGAAAATTAAAAAAAAAAAAACACTGCTAAATGAATTTCCTTCCCAAGATGAAACGAGTAATTGCTTAAGGGACCAAGTGATACAGAGAATTAACAGAACTTTGAAGCAAGGAGAAGACAGTACTGGAGCAGGGAAGCAGAAAAATCAAACGGGTCGAAGTATTCATGAGCTACCTTCATTTAAGTATCAAACCAGAGAGCCACAACAGCAGACACACAAAGCATTGCACAGGCCTCGGAGATGTCTATTTAACACTGGGAGAGCAGTTCCTGGCAGGGAAGGGTTCCTAGTTTCGTCCATCACATACATCTCACCTTGGCAGGGACTGGTGCTGGTGTTTAAGAGAGGAAACAGGGAGACAAAAAAGCAGTAACTGGGTAAACTTATGTTAGTTTTAAGCTACCCCCTTCCCTACACTTCCTAGTGCTGCTGCTCCAGGCAAGCCAAGCAGAGGTGATCATCTCCATTACTCAGGAGGTGTCCCATCCCACCAGGCTGATGTCTATCCTGCAGGGAGATCCTGGGGTGGGTAAGCCTCACTGCTGGAAGACCAGCCTGATTTGTCAGAGACAGTGTCTCTTACCAGACCTGTAAGAGTCAAATATGTTGGGTTTTATGCCTATGGTGGCAAGGCAAGAAAAAGTCCTCATTCTTTCCCACCTTATATCCAGCCTCAGGGTTTGCACCGGGAAAAAGTAAAAATCTCTGTGTTGTGGGTGTCTCAAGGGAGATGGCTTTACTTTGGGTAGGGGAAGCCGTTCACCACAGATTCAAAATGAGAAGCAAACTTCAGCATTGACCTTGCAAAACAATCCCTTACCAAAACACCTCCTTGAGGTGAGAATACAGCTGAGAACAAAGATGTGGTCCCTTGCAAGCACAGGTATGTCCTTACTCTGTGTGCTCTTCCTGAAGCCTCTTGCCCTCTATTTTGACCACATATAGTTTGGAGACAAGAGGCATTGTTTAACCTGATGTCCATGTGATTCCTGGTGGTATCAAACACAACCACAGAGTGGTTGGGGAATCTCTACCCCCAAGCCAGGGAGACAATGATTTCCTTTAGCACACACCGTTGCTATGGTTTTTATATTCTGTATTTTGCATTATTCTTGGATGTTGCTGGGTAGGTAACACACATGTTTTCAGGGGAATTTGAAATTCTGCTTGACTCACAGTGTGGGACAGGTTCTCAGCCACTGTCTGTGCAATCTCAGGTACCCCAGATGGGAATCCCATTTCCAGAGCACACCTCCTCAGCCCCTGCCCAAAGGCAAAGCTCGCGAGAAGCTTCTGGGGTGCAGTACCTGCTCGTTTGTCTGTCAAGCAAACTGAGGACAAAGGAAGTGAAGGATGAGGCCAATGTTTGCAATTAGAAAATGGGAGGAAGGAAAGGATCAGTTTTCCCATCATACTGATTTCCCAAGGGCATAACAAGCTGGACTAATTTTCTCCTAGATTTTTGATTTCTCTGTCCCACTCTGCTGCTTTCAGTCTGCAGCTTAGGTTTGACAGAAATAGGAGGAAACAAGCCACAATCAAGGCAGCCGAGGCAATAGTATTAAAAGATCATATATTTCCCTGCCCTGAAGGCAGTCCTAAGCATTTCTACATGTTTATCCACACCTAAATTTTTTTCTGTGCCCCACCTCTCTCCTCTCTTGGGCATTTATTTCTGTAGAGAAGGCTGAGAGCTTTTAAAGGAAGAGCTAATTGGCTCAGACACAAGTGGATGCTGCATGGAAGGGCACTCATCTCTGCTCTGTCAGATGAAAACACTGCTGCTATCTGTTGCATAATACACAAAATTGGCCATAAAAGAAACGTGAGATCATGAACACCTCAAGTGCTTGCCCCAGTCACAAAGACTAAATATTTAATTGGCTTGCTGCTTATGCAAGAGGTGAGCACAAACCCCTGCCCCGCTCACCTGCGAAGCAATGTGTAGAGCTACGCTGCTGGCACCAGATGATGAGTGGCAGAGAGAGCCACCCAGCTGCCACCCATGGCTTGGGGTAACCCACCTTCCACCCCAGCCTGGAAGCAAATGGGAGATCTACTTTTACGAAGAAAAGTTGATAGAATCATAGACTCATTTTAGTTGCAAAAGACCTTTAAGGTCAGGCTTTAAGTGTTACTGCAATATATTTTTGAATGCCACCCACATAGACTTGATTTTTTGTACTTCTTAAAGTAAGAGCCACAAGAAAACTAAATTAATTAATAAAATTTTCCTGAGATCTCTTCCCTCATGTCCTGAAGTATTGTGGGCACTTAGGTGTTATTTGCTTCAAAATATATTTTAAATGTTCTTAAAGTGAGTAACAGCCACTCCACAAATGTACCATTAAACTCCACAAAACCCTTTCACTTTTCCATTAAAAAAGTTCCTCAGCTCTTGTAGCTGGAGAGTTTGGGTGAGAAAACCCAGGTCACAGCTGGCCTTTGGCTTAAGCCTGCAGCCCAGTGCCTAACCCTCCGCTGCTCTGCAAACACAAGGGGCTCCATTCATTACCCATGTAACGCCACTGAAGTCAGATAAATCAGCTCAGCTTCTTCTAAAAAGACCATAACACCATTTTTCAAATTTGTCATTCTAAGAGAAAGAAAAGAAAAAAATGTATCGGGCTCCTGACACCACCCACAGCCAAGTTTCAGTTTGTCTGGAAACAATACAAAATTCACATGCAAAGCATAGGGAGGACACAAAGGGCCCTGTCAACCCCTAAGCACTTGCAACAGAGAGTTCCCCTCCGAGCCTACATAAAAACCATATGCACTGCTGGGCTTGAGAAATCCTGGGGACAGCTACGGCTGGATAAGAACTGCTGGGACAGAAGATAATCCAAGAGAGAGCGAGACGAGCCGGTGTGTTAGACAAAGGCCACCACAGTCCTTGCCACAATCCCCCACACGGCACAGTGCACGCTGCGAGGAACTTCGCTTGGCTTGCTGCTGAAGGCAAAACGTGAACAAAAGATTAATTGAGCCCTAAATAATAGCTCTCGGTGGAGAGTAGAACCTCTCTCCGCCTTGAAGAGCAGTGCACTCGAGTCTGTCAGATCCCCTGACAAACACCAGTGATGCCCAGAGAAGCAGGGGATGAGCAGAATTTGCTAACCTTTTGGAGAAAAAATAGCTATTTGAACAGCGCAGTTTAAATGGTAAATACTAAAAAAGAGAGGGTATCTGCGATGTGTACTGAGCACCTGAGTATGCACTCGGCTGACAACAACAGAGCCAAAAACCAAAGCAAAGTACCCCAAGCCTCTAAAGTGGTCCCCATCAGGTTTAGATTTGCTGAGACACTGTGAGAGGTCTGAAGAAGATGGAGTAACCGCCTCTTCCCCACTGAAAGCATGTCCTATGCTTAACAGCCCATAACTCACCGACTGTGAGGTTAGAAGTAGTAGTTTTTTATTGCTGCAGAGACAGTATTTCAGACCTCCCCATTGGTCTGGCACTTCGTCTTGAAGAACAGCTCAACACAGACTCCAAGACTGTGATCTAATTTCTGAATGAACTGAGAGCAGGACTAGACTGCAACATAGGCCAGCAGGTGGGAAACCTCTAAGGAAAAGGTGGATTAAGACCCTGCCGACGTTCAGAAACAAAACAGTTGCTTGTTAATTGCTCATACTCCATGAGTCCAGGGCTGCTCAGGAGCATGTCATGTACAAGGCAGGGTGGCTGTGCTCTGATTTGGCTGCCGATCACTCTTTGTTGCTGCAAGCCACTGGGAAAGTATGACACGTTCAAATTGGAGAACTCAACTGCACAGATATTTCTCAAGTGCCTCAGCTTACCAGATGAGATGTGTACATATGGTCTCTCACCTTGTCTCTACATGGCTTGTCACCTTGTTTGTTCCAAATATCATAGTTCTCAGGGACAAGCAGTTGGAAGCTTGATACAGAGGGTCCCAGTCTGCACTATTTCCCACAACTTGGACTGCATCTACGTAGTATAGACATGCCCTAACTGTGTAGGCTACCAGATGAGATTGAAATCCCAGTGATGATGGGGACAGCTTCTCAAGGACTAGCCGTGGGCTGACTAGCCATGATGTGCAGGTCTTAAAAGACCAGAGGTGGACTGCTGGAAGACATCAGTTTTGTAAATGAGACACCACTGGAGAAATAAAAAACCTTTCAGATGAAATTATCTGCTGTCCTTGAGACCTCCAGTAAACCAAAACAGAACTGTAGAGACCAGGATGTAGATCTGGAGGGGACAGTTGCAAGTTTGGGAGCTTTGGCCAACAGTCCAGAGGTTGGAGACAGGTTCAGATGCTGGTGTCTCCCAAGAGCTGTATTTTTTGTTACAGAAAGAGGCTCTAAATCTCTGGGACTCTTGAGGGTAGTGATGACTTCATATGAGTGGGCTTTCCCCAGCCACACGAAGATAATACACATCCTCATTTCTCATCTTCCACATGGTTTTTGAGGAGGACAGAGGACTTAGGGATCACAGTATCACAAGAAACTCATACAAATCAGTGCAGACTCATTTAGGAAGTAACAAGAGCCTTGAGAACTGTTTCTACCTTTACTTACAGTTTATCAAGGTCTGAATAAGATTTTCTTGCTGCGAGAAGATTCCCAAAGGATCTTCTGAACCAGCTGAAGGATCACATTTGAAAGTAACTTTAGACAGCTGAAGGTCAAATTGCTTATAGTTCTGGGCTTCAGAACTCAGACTAAGTTTTTAAAATGGTAAAAGACATATTTTTACCATTTCCATATGGTAAAGGGATGGAGATGAGGTCTTTCTAAGTTCAGATCTAATTCTGGCACTACTGGTAAGAACTGGCGCTGGTCCTCCAGTCCTTCAAAGATAAGCCAGACTCAAAGCCACTGAAAGGAGAAGCACACACAGAGCTTACACTTCTCAAGTGGCTTAGGGGTTTATGGCAGGTTACCAGGAACTCAAGTGTAAGACAGTTTTTAGAGCTAAAGGTCACCAACAGTGGAGAGCACTTCAAAGCCAATCCATGCTGACCAACACCTTCACTCTGAAGATGATTCACACGTTTTTGGTGTGGGTCTAATGTGACATACTGGACTGCCAACCTGATAAACTCAGAATTTTGGAACTCCTAAACTACTTCTCCTTCTGCAAAGATAGTTTGCTTTTTAGCTTAGACTGAGATCAACAAGGTAAAACTTTTGAATCTTGCATTAGCTGCTTCTTGCTCAAAAACTTTTCCACAAATACATATCTTTCTCACCTGTAGAGTTCTCAGATTATTTTGATGAAATTTAGGAAATTATTCAGCATGAGTTGAGGATAAGGATCTGGGGGTCCTGGTAGATAGTAAACTATCTATGAGCCAGCAATGTGCCCTTGTCACCAAGAGGGTCAATGAAATTCTGGGCTGCACAGAGTGTAGTATGGAAAAGTGTGGTCAGTAGACTGAGGGAGGTCAGTCTGCCCCTCTACTCCGCACTGGTGAGGGCGCAACCAGAACACTGAATCCAGTTCTGGGCTCCCCAGTCCAAGAGAGACAGGGAACTACTGGAGAGAGTCCAGCATAGGGCAACAAAGATTGTCCTATGGAGGTTAAGGGACTGGAGCATCTCACTGATGAGGAAAGGCTGAGAGAACTGAGACTCTTTAGCCTGGAGAAGAGAAGGCTGAGGAGAGACCTTATTAATGCTTACAAGTATCTGAAGGCTGGGTTGAAGGAGGATGAAGCTGGACTCTTTTCAGTGGTTCCCAGTGACAGGATGAGGGGCAACAGGCACAAGCTAGAATATTGGAAGTTTCATTCAAATATGAGGAAAAACTTCTCTACAGTGAGGATGACAGAGCCCTAAAAAAGGCTCGTGGAGACCTTTAAGACCTGCCTTGATGCAGTCCTGAATAATGTGCTCTAGGCAATCTTACTTTAGCAGAGAGGTTGGACTAGATGATCTCTAGAGGTCCATTCCTACTCTGACAATTCTGTGATTCCTTAAGTTTAACACCAAAGAAAATTCCAAGACAAGTTATGGATTTCCAGCACATAGCCTTGTTCCTTTTAGAAATTTCTACTGTGACTACAGAATAAAAATCCATAATCCTGAGGTGTTTTTCAGGCAAGCTGTCTAGAAGTTTTACTGGCAGAATTCCCTAAATTTGAGGACATCTTTTTCCTGAGTATATACTGAGAAAACACAAGCCTGAGAGCAGACTTCCAAATGAGGAGTATATAGCCATCCTAAAATGAGAGTCCAGAGACATTCCAATGCCTTTTAGATAAATCTTAGTTACAATGAGCCTCTGACAGTGCTTGCTTTGAAGTACTGTTTTACTAAAACAAAAAATGAAAATCTGTCTGCCTCATTTTATGATGAATTATTCATCTCCTCCAGAAAAAGGAGGGAAAAGAGAAAAGAAGAAAAAAGCCAGAAAGTGCATAGATGTTGCTCAAAAAATAGAAGAATAAGTCTAACAGTTTTGGGAATTTTTATGGAAAAAAATCAGGTTTGAAGTAGTTTTCAACTCAGGAAGTGTGGCCTTGGTTCACACGGAATGAATGTGTACAAAAATGATACCAAAGGTGCCCTACAGCTGCAGCACAGTGAGCTGCAGCCATCCATCATGAAGTTGCTGGTCAAGGGGGACTTCCCATTTACCTAATTGTGTGCAGAGCTGGTCATGTGTCATGTATGGCTCTAGTAGTTGTTTCTGCAGTTATGACCACATTTTGTACACATACTTCTGGAAGCAGACCTCTGGTCTTATTTCTCTAATCTGCTCTCTCTAAACAAAGTACAGTGTATCTGCAAGAAGGGAACTGTCAGCTCAAACTTCTAACAGGCATGGTTTATCTCATACACTATCAGAGGTAAAAAAAATTCTAAAGTGATGTTAAATCCCCTGAAGTTAAACGCCTTTCATTTTCAACAGTTTGTAAACGAGACAGAGACATTTATATTTTACAGATGGTTTGGATGCTTTTCTCCTCAACTAGACTGTCCCAGATAGTTATTTCTAATGATCATCACCTTAAAGTACAGTATTATACAGCTCCCTTGGTACAAATGGATTTTATATAGAGGTTGATGTTTTCTCCACTATTATGACCATATTTAATTCAAATGCATTTGGAACACAGCAGGAAAATTCACTGCTTCAAAATTCAACTCCTACTGCAGAAGAACAAGATAAGAAATTCAGCTTATCTTTTGGTTAAAGCAGATCGTAAAGAGCAGTCAGTATACTAGCATTAATATGTATGAACCTCAATAGCATTTCTTTAGATGAAAGCTGTATTCTGTTCATAGGGTGCTCTGCATGGAGTGTTTTTGAAGTGGAGTAAGCAAATCCCCTGTGTCAGGGTGGCGGAGGGGACGTGCTTTGTCCTGCCTCGTCCACCAGTGCTGCTCTGGAGCTGCTGCCCTGACAAGCGAGGAGAACGGGTCTAATGGCGAGTTAAGATCACACCTACCCCAGTTACTGCCCTGACACTTCCTCCTGTGTACCCTGCACAGTCAAGTGACTTTCTGCTCACATTCATCAGGTTGTGAGCTCCCAAGAGCAGAGCTTCAGCCCTTCTGGGCTGAACAGCGCTTCGCACCACCATGTTTCTGCCACCTTCAACCTATCCTTTAATTTCCAGCTTTAAAAACCTAAATTTGCTCAGACCTGAAATTCAAATTTTAGTTGCTTCAGAAACAATATTTTTTCTGATTTGTCAGAATTACTTGGCCTTGAGTAAAATCCACAACACACACGCCCCTCCTCTCTCCCCCCTCCCCAGTGTGTCTTGGGATGATGCAGCAGGAATTGAGATGGAGACGTCTTGCAAAAGCTGGCCTGACCTCTGAAACTCTGGACTGAAGACATGGAAAGAGGCCATATTTTGTGAAAGTATGCAAGTCCTGAGGAGATGAGATGAATAACTTTTTATAATAGATTCAGAAATGCATGAATAAATGGTGAAGGGGGTCCTCCTTTTGAAGGGTGGGGTATAAAAGATAACTTCCTGGAGAACTATTTCAGTCACATCAGTGAGACCCAGCTAAATATAGCTTCAGAGACAGCTGCTGTACTCGAGCCCATCAGATTGGCTGTGGAAACCCTGAGAGGCCTCCCTTCCATCCTCGCAGAGCTGATGTTTACAATGAATAAAATACATAATTAGGCAAGCAGTTGGCAAAAGGCATGATTTTTCATATTAAGCAATTAAGCAGCACCAGACTGATTTGGCTGCAGCTCTGAAAAATCTGCCTAATGAAACAGCGCCACTTGACATTAAAGATGAACTTTCCTCAGGTCTAATTTCAGCCACCATTCATGGAAAGACCACATTTCTTGGACTAGTTGATCTGGGAACTTGGGCTGCACAGACACAGACCATTGCTGTCTGTCTCCACATGCTGTTGTGGCTGTGGTGGGGCTGGCACACACCACGGGCAGGAGCAAAGCAGCACATTTCCCTGCTATGTTCAGAGAGCTGTACTACCAGCATGGCTTGGAGATTTTGAGGGACCTGGGGAGGTCTCTGTGCACTCACTGATTCCCTGCTAGAAGGGTTGTCCCTTACTAGCATCACTGCCTGTGGATGAGCATCCTTGACATGCTCCTTGGCACACACAGTGCTGAGGCAGGTGCTTTCATGGTTTTGGGTCAGTGATGGGGAGAGGGAAGGGTAGACCCATGGGCTCTCCTGGCCGAGTGGATCTGGCATGATGGATTAGTTCTGGCTCAGCACCATCCACCCCAAACCTGCTAAGCCACTTGTTATCTCTGTGTCCCAGTGTGCAGCTGTCATGTTTCCTGACAGAGGAAGGACTGGTCTCACCTTAAACAGAGCCTAAAAGCATCTTCTCCTGGTTCAGGGAAAGAGAAGGGCACTATCTAAGGTGATGAAGTAGACAAGCCATCACAGTAATGCATTTGTTGTTTGCTTTTTATCTTTGTTCCATTAGTGAACATGAGCATTTAACTCTAATGGAGTAATTTTACCTCTCTCCGTGATTCTTTATGATTTCAGAAGAGAGAAAAAGAAATCAAAGCAAAACCACAAAGTTGCATGCCCATCATGCACACACTTACAAGTTCTGCCAACAATTTCTCTTTTAAAAGATCTCAGCTTTGATGTCTAACATCCTCTAGTTAAAAAATGATACATTAAATGTAACTTTCTTCTCATTTATGCTGTTTAATTCCAGTCAGTTTAGATAACTGAAGTGTTTTGGTTAGTTTTGCTCTCTGCCTCCCCTCACTAACACAACGGTGCTTTGTCTCCAGTCTCCAGTGTGTCAAGCAAAATGTTAGATAAACCATTCATGCCTGGAATTATTAAATGTTTGAGAAGCTTCCTGTGCACAATAAAGCTTGAAAACCTTTATAAAAAACAAAAGGCATCATTATTTTAATCAATAACTAGCTGGTAACAGCAGGAATTTTTCAAAGTTAGTGTTTATTCCAAGGGTCTGTCTTGAGCCGCTGTAATGGGCGTTGAATTACAGGAACTGTACGAGCATTTTGGCGAGGGGGGTTTCATGAGACCCCCTCTCATGAAACTCTACAATCACTCTTCATGTTCAACTCTACAATCACTCTTCATGTTCCCTGGTTATTATTCCTCAGATGAAATGCTGAGGAGATGGAGAATCCCCTGTGTTTTGCCTGCAGCAGGTACAACACTGTCAATACCGCTATTATTCCTACCTACACAGCCAGAAAGGATTTTTTGTGCTGTCAGCGATCTGTACATCAAAACATGCTCAGTGCAAAAGCAAGAGTTAATGAGCTGCCTTCTTTGTGCAATTTTATCAGAGATCAACAGACCTGGGTGTATGAAAGGCCTCTATGTAACTAAAGACAGCAATGGAAAATTTTGGATAATGCAAAATAATGTGAAAGGAATAGTTTTTTTAAGCAACCCTTCTGCTGCATGGGTTTTTCTCTTCCTGTCCTTTCAAGGTTCTGAGGCAACACAGCAAGCATCTTGCTGCTTAGCCAATGTAAAATCTCTATTTTTATCTCCATTTTTACCTATAAAAATGAACAAGGTGAAGGCCACTCTAGAAAAACACACCCAGTAGCTATCATATTTGCCTTCAAACTCCTTCTCAAAACCCACCTTGCTGCAGTGTTTCCAAAACATGCCATGCCTAGTCACTGATAAACCCAAAGTAAACTTGCTATTTTTCCTTCCTGCTCTTTTTTTCCTGTCATCACCATTATTTTGAAGTAAGGTAGAGCTCTGCTGCCCGATGTGTCAGGTGTCTGATCAACAGGCTGATTCTTAGGGCAGAAGTGCAATTGGACAGGAAAATGCAGGGTGGGTTAACTGCCCTGAGGCTGCTTAACCCATGACTTAAAATTACATTTTTACACTATTTTACTTCTCTGTTCATCTGGGTATGTGTCCCACATGTTCCTTTCCTTGGGTGCCCAAGGACAAGGTAAGGAAGGACAGACTGGGAGGGGGATGCTGCTGGGGGTTCTTGTTCACCCAATGATGTCAGCATTCGTGGAAGCAAGCAGACCCCAAGATTGTGTTCATGCCCCTCCTACACCTACCAAGATATAGGGAGAAGGTGGAGAAAGCCTTGAAAGGGAGAAACATATCCCTCTGGAGTCTCAAACCTAAAACTGATTTTGATGCAGCAAATGCTAAAAAGCGCCTTTTTTAAATTAAAAAAAAAAAAAAGTACAAGATTCTGCAATATTTATATAGCTCTGAGACAGCTCAAAGGCTCTTCTCAAAAAAAAAGTTAACACTATGCTGCTGACAATGCTGATTTATAGCCTAAAAGCTGACTTCATCAAGTTTGGAGCACTCAGACCCCCATGCATGCACTTATTCCAGGAAACAGGAGCCAAGGCTCAACCTGAGAAAAAGCAGACACGTCTCTGTACCACTTGATCATACACTCCCTTAATAAATTTCCCAACCTTAATATAGGTTGGGAAATGACCTGTTGGAGAGCAGCGTAGGGGAAAGGGACCTGGGGATCCTAGTGGACAGCAGGATGACCATGAGCCAGCACTGTGCCCTCATGGCCAAGAAGGCCAATGGCATCCTGGGGTGTATTAGAAGGGGGGTGGTTAGTAGGTCGCAAGAGGTTCTCCTCCCCCTCTACCCTGGTGAGACCCCATTTGGAATATTGTGTCCAGTTCTGGGCCCCTTAGTTCAAGAGGGACAGGGAACTGCTTGAGAGAGTCCAGGGCAGGGCTACCAAGATTATTAAGGCAGTGGAACATCTCCCATACGAGGAAAAGCTGAGGGAGTTGGGTCTCCTTAGCTTTGAGAAGAGGAGACTGAGGGGTGACCTTATTAATGTTTATAAATATGTAAAGGGTGAGTGTCAGGAGGATGGAGCCAGGCTCTTCTCAGTGACATCCAATGGTAGAACAAGGGGTAATGGATGCAAGCTGGAACATAGGAGGTTCCAGTTAAATATGAGGAAAAATTTCTTCACAGTGAGGGTGACTGAACACTGGAGGGGGCTGCCCAGGGAGGTTGTGGACTTTCCTTCTCTGGAGACATTCAAAACTTGCCTGGACGCATTCCTGAGTGATCTGATCTAGGTGTTCTTGCTCCAGCAAGGGGATTGGACTAGATGATCTTTCAAGGTCCCTTCCAATCCTTGATATTCTGTGATTCTGTGATACAAGACGCAAAAATCATCTCTTCTTTGGAAGGATGTGACCTAATTTTGTTCCTTCTGCCTTACAGATTGACTCCTCTTTAGAGAAGGTTTGGAAGCTGTTTGATGGAGACCATTTTCTTCTAACTGCGAGAAACCCTTTCTTCCATGTGTTTCATCACAGTAGGCAAATCTGCTGCCTGAGATACAAGACTAAATAAATACTCCAGGCTGGTGCTGCTGGAAGGATGCGCAGTTTACAGCACCGATGTTTTGCTGCCATGGCTTTCCCAGCCAGCTTCTGGGGTATAGAATGAAGATGCACCAACACAAAGAATTTTTCAGCTGACAGAGTTGCCCAAGGGCAGGCAGAAAGCCTTCAGACGCACCAACACCTTGCCCGCACCTACTCTATGTGGCTATATATATAAAAATGTTGTCCCCTGAGGAGATGTCACTCTGCTGGTAAAATCACAGCATGATTCTGGCCAAAGGATGAGGTTAGTGTCTGCAAGGCCATGTTCAGGAGCATGCTGTGAGAGCTCTTGTCTCTCGGAGACACCCAAGCAAACCCCTATTGCTTGCAAGTTAAAGTTATTTTCCTTGTGACCATCACTGCAAACTCAACCCTGAAATAAAAAACAACTTCTCCTAAAACAAATGCCTCTGAGGCCCCCAAACAGATATTTCACACACACTGGTGTGACTCCATGGATTTATGCAGGGTAACCCACAGCCCTGAATCCACTCTCCTCCATCTCAGCAAGCTTTCCCTCCAATTAGGACTAACCTGTCATTGCACACACAGCTGATGTTTCTGCTCCTCTATGCTGCTAAGTCTGCACTCACTGTAATTTGTCATGGCCCTGAGATTATAAAACCCTGAAGCTCCATGATGCTGTACCAAGATCTCCTCTGGCCTGGCCTCTGCAATCTCTCCCCTCTGAATACTGGTTCTGTTCCATCCCCTTTTTTTGCCCATCACCCTTGCTCCTAGTTCACTCCTTCTTAAGGGATTGCAATCCTTCCCATTGAAGTCAAACAGGTTGTCTACCTTAATAGACCTGAATACCACTGCTTCCTTCCCTCCCATCTCAGTGTACACTGGGGATGTATTTGAGGGAATTTCATTGGCAAAACACTCACCTGAATAAGTGTTCAGCCCACGCCTTTTCATCCTCATGTGTCACCATTCCAAAGAGTTAATTATGATCACTGTGTATGTAAAAGATGGAAACCTCTGAGCACTGTCTTCTTCTTGCAGAATAATGGGGTGTGTGTCTCTTATTTCAGTTCTCTACCACACTCCTTGGCCCTCTGCAATTTTTTGGCTCACCCTGCCCATATGTTAATGATTAGCTCTTCTGTTACACCCAGCCTAACAGTTTTGCTGTCAAGGCTGAGATCTTGTGGGTTTACATGGTGGACCAGAATGTACTAGGAAATGCATTTTTTTAAACAAGTCCTCTTAGCAATTTGTTTAATACCAGAAAATCAGACATGTAATTAAGTAATTAAAACATATTGTTACCTCCATCTGGCTTGAGGATTAGCCAATATGTGGGGTCTTGCCAGGTTGTTTCCACTACAATACAATGGATGATAAGAGTCAAGCATTTCCTTGGTGCAGAGATGTTTATTTATCACACAAAATATACACAGAGTCTTGTTTCCCTGAGCACAGAGAGCAAACAAACAGGAGCAGGTTCCTTGCTCAGCAGCCCAAGTCTGCCTTTCCAGGGAGCACCATGCCCAGAAGAAGCTCTGTCTCTTGGCTTGCTCCCAGTGGTTGCTCACTCCTGAGTCTCTTACTACAGCCTTTCAGTGACTCCATAACAAACACATTCCTCTGGAAAGTTGGAGAGCTATTTTTGAACCTCCTCACACACAGCTGTAATCAATCCATCGCCCAGCCCTGCATTCGCCAGGGCCTCTGGGGAAACCCTCCACCCACATGGCTTGGCTTCTGCTCAACCCTCATAGGCACAGCCAGGTGCTGCACTGTAATTACACAGAGGTACGTTAATTGCGGCTGCCACTTAGCCAGCATGAGTGATGAGCTGCAGTTCATCTAGGCTTCTAGCAGGACAAGAGATGAAGATAGCCCATCATGGTGACAATGAAAACCTTGCAGTATGAGGTGCAGACTAGACCCCAGCCGTCACTCCTGCAAGTGGACCTGTCCTTCTGCAAGGAACGTACAGGGGCAACTCAAGGTTTTTCAGCTTATCTCCTCCTGAAGTATACAGCCATATTCACATCTATTGCACCCACGACATCCTGCTGTTGGCCCAGCAGCCACAGGGTTTCTCCCTGTCCTCTCCTGATGTACTTATACCCACCTTGATCCTTAGCCCTACACTTGCTCACTTGTACCACTCTGCAGACCTGGGGCTGTGAAAGCTGGACAGCCTGGGTCCCAACTCAATAGATCCAGATGCGCCCTTGTGCATTTTTATTCCTGCAAGGCGCACATAAGAAATGTAATGATGACAGAGTCAACTGGAGCCTTTTCTTTGCTATTTTCACTGTTTAACAGTCTGAGCAAAGTCATATTTCAAAACGAATTCATAATTGAGAATCCTGAAGGTCCTCAAGAAGACAGAGCATTCAAGAACAGAAGGAAGACTTTGATTCTAGGACAAATTAGTAAGGAAACACTAAGAGATTGCTGTAGCCCTGAGTGGGAAAACTGTGGGTCTCCTGCAGTGGGAGGGGAAGTGTGCAGGGGCTGAAGGACTTCTTCAGCAGCACCCCAGAGGAAAGCATTAAAGGCATTGATCTTTCCACTCACTACAACTTTAATATTTGTTACATTTATGGATATGTACATAATATTATGTACATTTATGGAAAGAAATCAGGCACCAGGAAAGGAGGAGCTGTGGTCATTTGGGACTAGGCTGGGCCTACAAACCAGAATTCAGCTCAATCCATAGTCCATTAAACCAGGAGTCCAAACCTCCTATTTTAAACTCTCCTTCAGAAGGAAATCTCTGTGTCTTCAGCGGAGAGGCTCAAAAAATGATCACTGTCCCTGCTACAAGGCATATGCCAGCTTCTTTCCCAGCCAGCATTCCTCCTCTCCTGCACTGCTGATTAGATGTCAAGAAAAAATTGTTCTCCCAAAGAGTGGTCAGGCACTGGGATGACCAGCCCAGGGAGGTGGCGGTGTTCAAGAAGCGTCTGGACGAGGTGCTACAAGACATGATTTAGTAGTTTAGTGGGTAGTATTGGTGATAAGAGGATGGTTGGACTAGATGGTCTTGTAGGTCCTTTCCAAACTTGTGTTTCTATGATTGATTCTATGATTCTATGCTGCTCCCAGTTCCTGACCCATTGCAGCAGCAGGCAGAAGGCATCTCGCCTCTGCAGGGCTGGTCCTGTGCACAACCCAGTCCAGAGCCAACCTGAGCACGCCCATGGGTGCTCATGGGGCTGTAGCAGTGTGGGAGAGAGGAAACCCAGCTGAGGGTGAGGAGTGAATCTTCCATCCCCTGGCTGCACTGCTTTAGTACGCATTTTGGGGCTGTCCAGGTGCAGCATGGGCACAACCAGCAGCACGGGAGTCTCAGAGGTGGCTAAATAAAAAAAGACAAATTCTATTCCTTTAAATCCCAGGAGAACTGAAATCATATTGGCTCTCCACTCACCTCCCTGGGGAAAGTCCTGCTCCCTTCCAAGCAGCCCTGCTGGTCCCCCATTACTGCAGTGGGAGCTGTGGAGGGAATGCCAGGGGAAAGGCAGCTTGTACGCACTTCTGAAGGTACTCTACCTTCCTTTCCAAGCAGAAATCTAACTTACAGGCAGAGGACAATCTACTCACTGAGTTGTTCATCAAATGAGCATTTCCAGTCCCAAAAATGCACACAGTGCCTTTAGAGAGTGGGAGGAGGACAGTGGGCTCCCCATTGCCCTGCGATGAAGCAGGCTGCACTTTCCCCCTCCCTCCTCAGCACCAGCTGCCTTTGGGCAGGCTAATAATGCATTTTGTAGCCCTTTAAGATTTGTTATGGAGCAGAAAATGATTCTCAGGGAAAAGCAAACACACCCTGTGCTTTCTCACCAATCAAAGCTGCTGAGTCACAATGGCTCAGCCAAGATACAACAATACAATGAAAGCAAGGACAAACGTTTCAAAGTGCAAGAGGTCAGACCAACAAGAAAGTTTTTCCCACATAACAGAAGAAAAATAATTGACTAAAATGCTGCTATTCAGTGTATAGAAGGAATTTAATATCTAAAGATGGAGGGGAAGTGGGAATGCTCCACAAGCAACCACTTTGCAACAGGACATCCAGGTTTACATGGCCTACAAAGTCAGCAGTTGGACAACTGATCCCTCCTCCACAGCAAAAATCATTGCAAGGAAATGACCAAAGCCAACCGAACACCATATTTTAACAGTAAACAGATACCCTCAAAGCATTTCTCTAGTGTGGCAAACAGCATTCATAGATGGAAGAACAATTATTGCCTGCAGTAGCAGGCAGCTCCTGAAAGAGTTTATATAAAGCCAGGAGAAAACACCAGTGAAAATACCCCAGTACAAGACCCCCAGATTGTGCAACTTCCTGACAAGCACAAGAGAAGAGCCTAATTATATAACTACTTGATTCAAATCCAAAAATACCCTAAAGACAGGTTCCAGGGGTAATGTGATGTGTGATGATCTTACTGGGTCTCAGACAGGACCTCACATAGCAGCAGAGATAAGGCTGTGCTGTGCAATGTCCAGCACTGATATAACTCAAAATTTCCATCCAAGGTCACCAAAGACCCAGAGAGAAAGATATTTTCACATCAGTGTGCTGGTGTGTTTCACAGTCCTCTCTGATTTTGCTCAGATGGAAGCTGGAGTTAAGGTGGGACAGATGCAGCAGCAGCAGCAGAGGGAACATCTCCCCCACCTCCACTGACTGGAAGCACTGCTCTTACCAATTCTTCAATTTCTTCCAATGCAAAATGAAAGGGAAATGTTTTTTAATTCAGGATCCAGTAAGGAATAAAGAGTATAGGCAGTCAGAGCTGAGGTTTGAAATGAGTCCCTAAAAATGCAGACATTCAAATGATCCTGGTTTCAGCAACCATCCAGGAAAAATCAGTCAGTGTCACCCGCAGAGCAGCTCCGTACACTTTGAAGACCAAATGCCCCAAACGTGTGGGAGGGAAGGGAGTGGTACACTTTTAAACATTCAGCCTTCAGTTTCTCACCAACAATCACACCAATAATAGAATATGGAGAACAGAGTGTTATTTCTTCATAGCTCCTGAGTCTTCCTCTGCTGGAGCAGACAAACAAGCCCTGTTCTTCCAGCCGCACAGGTGATGAGAGGAAGGCAGGTGAAGACGAGGACCGTTCTAATGCCATGCTGAATGTCAGCAGTGCAAGTCCCAAGAGCATGGCATGGGTTTGGAAGTGGCTGATTCACCCCAGCTGCCTGCAGCACTGCCTTCAGACACCACTTCAGGCGCAGGCAGGGCAGCAGCCCTGAGCAATCTACCCATCCACTCCAGTGCCTGCAAGGACGCTGTCAGAGGTGGGTCACAAGCACCTGCTAGGCAAAGCCACAAGCAATTGACTTGCAAGCAATGTGTGTGAATAGTCTTGGAAAGCCAACAGGCCACCCCTGCATCTCCAGCACATAACAGTGCCAAAGAGAAAATTCATTTTTTTAATTAACACCCCCCAGAATATTGGTCACTGCACAGATTCCCCTTTACTCACTGCTAATGCCTAGAAGATAGTAAAACAGAAGCTGTTTATCCTCTTTTTTTCAATTTTAGGGGTTGTTCATCCTTTCTGTTCTCTGCTAGCTTTTTTGTTGTTTTTTTTTTCAAGTATATCGAATCATTTTACAATTCTGAAGTACAGATACTTTGCCTTTTACCACTGTGAGCCCATCACACTGCTCTGTGACCACAGCCACCTCAAAGAAATAAACCTCAACAACATCTCAGCGGAGGAGCATTTGGAAGCTTTTAAGGAGCAACAGTGCCTGCGGCAGAGCAGCCTTTCCCACTGCTATTGACAGATGGAGGTGGAATAGGCTTTCTTAGTCTCCTTTTAGAGAACAGATGCAACAGCAGCAGCAATCCGCCGGCCAAATCTCAAGTGTCTCACACAGTTTCTGCCTCAGCTCCCATAAGGCAAACTCCTCCAGGAAGATCCTGGTCTAGCCCCAGACGCCCTCATGCGGGTGCGCTGCTGAGACCCCTTCGCTGCCCTCCTTCAGAGCTGACTCATTTCCCATATCAGTCCTCTCACTCCTTCACGTCACCTTATCCCAGCAACTGCCCTGGCCAGCCCATTTCCCAAAGCAGCTTTATGGTAGTAGTGGGGATGGCACTTCATTCCTGCCAACATCCCTCCCCCAGGATATCAGCTCTTCCCCCATTTGAGAGGCTTCTCACTCTTCTGTCATGTGGAAGCCTTGGAAACAAACACCAGAGGAGGGACTGGGCCAATGTGGCACAGGAAAGGCCACTTAGAAAGAAAAGTGACTTTTTTCTTCTTCTTTTCAATCAAAGTCAGAGAGTTACTTCTGTTACTGCTGACAGTAACAAGACGTTTCAGGCAGAAATAGGATTTGATAAAATTTACTAATATCTCCATGTGTGTCCTTTCATACACACTAACCACTCATCCTCCTTGCAGCCTTACAATGCTCTTGATGTTTGCTGTATCTGCAGGCTAATTCTCTGCAGGTTCTCTAAAATGTCTTTGTTGGCTATAAATCTATAAACCTTTAGTCTCCTGAAATATCTTCTCATATTTTGATACCAAGTGAACAGAAGCTTTTTGCAGATATACATGTTGTGTATATAGGTTATATATTTATATATGTTTATAATACTTTATTTAATATATATGAAGTGACAATGTTAGTTTTATAATTTTCTTTCTTACCGCTCCCCTTTGTAACAGAAAATCTTAACACCCCCTTTGGGTTCATTGCTACCAATGCTTCCAGGTGAGCACCCACACTCCCCCTATGCTTCTCTTTCTGCAGACGTGCTGGCGGCCTTTGGATTGCTGCTGCAGCAGCAAAGCAAAGCCTTTCCTAAGCCACACAGAGGGGTAGCCAGAGATTTTCTCTCCCCAGCACCCCTCTCCCCAGCAGCACCTATAAATTAGGCTCTAGAAATGGATGTAAGTATTTCACATTTATTCCCTAAATAGGGCAAGCAGGGATTGTCCGTCCTTTCTTCAACTCAGCAGTAAGCCACTTTAGTACATTTACTGACAGCTAAAAATAGACTGCCCATGCCTCAGCTTCCTCTACTGAGTCACCAGCAGTTTTCTGACCAATCCACAGTTGCACAGCAGATGGTTGGGCTCCAGTTCAGAAGGTGCAGGGAGTTAACTCCAAGCATTGGCACACTCACAGACCTCGTCCATCGCCTTACAAGGGTGTGCTCCTCGGAAAACGATGGGCAATATCTTACTAATGGGGACACCAGGCATCAGAGGGACACCGGACATCAGGGGGACACCAACAATGACTTAGCACTACCTGCAGGGCAGCTCTTCTGGCCCACGGAGGCCTCTTTACTGAATCAGAGCCTAAAGTGGAAGAAAGTCTACATGGTCCCAAGGAGGGGGCATTTCCCAGGCGGCATAGAGGGCACATCCCAGGGTCTTCTGCTGAAGTGCAGCCAACTTTTGCCCAGGGCAGCTATAAGCAAGCACAGCCAGTGTTCTCTAAAGAGCTAAGCAAACAGACACACCTCCAGCACAGGGCAGAATTTCATCCTGGTGCTGCAATGTGCCAGTAACTCCCTACCCAAGCTGCTGACTTTCACACAGCTAGTAGCCATATTGATGTGAAGGGTGTCTCTGTGGATGGGCCCTGCAGAAATAACAACATATCTTGGGCAGATCTCTAACCCAGCACCCCTCAGCTGCCATTAGCTGGGGTAATAACTTGGTGGCCAGATTTGGCAAAATGAGGTGCCAGCATCACTCAGCGACCTGGCGGCAACTCCTGTGGTGTCACACAGCCCTGCGCCAGCACCAGGGATTCCCACAGCACGTGTAAAGCTCGGGGGAGGCCCAAAGCAAGACTCTGCTTTCTTTTAAACAGTTGACAAGCCAAAGTGACAAAGTCACTTCCCTGTTGAGTGTTGCACCACAGGCTGCCTTCCCAGCACCTTGCCTGGGAGGCAGAGGCTGGGACCTGTCCCAGGAGACCAGAGGCGTCCTGGACCAGCACCAGGCTGTCCTGGTGCCATCTGACAATATATTTAGCAACCCCTGTTTAAACAAAAACTTAATTAGATTTCTTTGATGAGACAACATGTTTTACTGGCTGGAATGGGAGACAAGACTTCTGGCTTCCTTTTCAGGATCAACCAAAAATGAGTCAATCTCCCTGCTTTCTCTCAGCTTGAGAATTATTATTAATGTATTTGTTTATTTAAAGTCTGTTCAAATTCTTTGTTTCTTTTTTTTTTTTTTAATTAAATGAGAAGACTTATAATTTCATTGAAAATAATTCCCATCCTAAATATTTCAGGCTGATCTTGGCTTGACAGAGAGGAGGGTGTGGGGATGTCAGAAGAATTACTTGTATTGGGTGGCTTTGTTTCTTGTTATTTTCTGCCAAGCTGTTCAATAAGTCAGTTAGCAACAGAGCACTAGTTTTGGATTGTGTTACCCTGTTTAAAAAAGGTCTGAGTTCAGGCAACTGAAATTTGGGCTGGCATATGCTGCCCTGGGTTCAAAGCATCTGCCTTTGGACTGAGCACTTGCAGACCAACATCTCTATATCTGCAGACCAGCGTTACAGAAGAGAGGCACATGGTGTGGGGATGCTTTTCATAGCAGGCATCAGGACAGGTGTTGGGCTAAGCAGACAGGATTAAAAGCCAAGTAGAACCCTTTATTTCTTTACAAGGTGTTTAGGCAGCCAATGTCCTGAAATCCCAACCAAGTGACCTGGAAGGCTGGCACCTTGACAGATAACCCAGGCTCAATTTTCAGCTGGGACCACCACAAGCTTGCCAGCAAGCTGCCCAGTTTTGTCATGGTGTGAACTAGTCATTTGCCAGCACCACAGGATGAAAGAAGCACGAGGAAAGTGCTGTCCTTGGGGCAGAAAAGCATGAGGTAACTACTTGCCTCACATATTGCTGTAAAATCCGAGATAAGGGGGTACCTGAAGGACTTTCTTCCCCAGGTTGGAGCAGGGGGATTGGACCCCCAGATTGGCCCCAGCCTGTGCAATAGATCTGCTCCCCAAGATTTTTTTGATTGTTGTTGTTGTTTTGATTTTTTTCACCATCTGCAACCTAGCCAAGAGAAACAGATGTTGAGAATACACAGGATTTCAGAAGGAAATCCTTCTGAATCTGATTTCCCTCAAGTTTACCACTTGTCCCGCCTGGCTCTCCACCTGCCGTTCCCGCATCCAGCAGCAGCCACACAGCAGGACATTTCCCTCATTTCCCAGCTCTGCCAGGAGCAGCCATAGTAGGAGGTTCAAATAATGTTTTTCACAAGAGCTGCTTTCTGCAGAGCCTTTTGAAGGCTGTGCTGATTATTTCCTCCCAAGCAAGCAAAGGACCATGTAATTATTGCAAATGACACCTGGTGAAAAATCACTTCTAGTCAATCATCTCAGCCTGGAGATAACTGCTGCAGCTCTTTGCCACCACAACAAGTCAAACAGAAGTGATGAGGGGTCTCACATTCTCCTGTCAAGACTCATGTATCCCTCCTAATGCAATAAATAGCTTAAATAACATTCACAAGAGGTCAGTACACAGACACCCTGCTCAGCAGGATCTGCACACCAGTGGACTGCGCAAGAGCCTGCTCCCACTATGGGTGTTCACAGGAGGCAGAGCAGGTCTCTTAATTCAAAGTGCAAATAGATCCTGTAGACCTGCTGCCTCTCAGCCACTCCAGAGCAGGCAACTCAGTGACAAGACACAAATTCAGCTCTTCCAGGAGGGTCGGGCACAGAAACTCAACCAACCCCAGCCAGGCAGCCCCATCAGCTCCCAACTTCTCTGTGCTATGAGAGTCCTCAGCCAAAAGCAGGTAGTGCATGGTGTTAGTGATATTGACAGTGCTTAACAGTTTTTGTTGTAGAACTCTTGTTCTATTTCATCCTAATTTGTGATGCTTCCCCCCTGGGGCAAAATGTTTCACATTTAGCTAAAGCTTGAAGAAGATGTGTTTGCTGTTTTTAAAAGGCAAACAGAGCTTAAGAACAAAGATGATTCAGTGACATCAACTACAACTAATGTATTTAATAAACGGGGGAACCTAATCATAACACACAAGAAAATGATTTAAATAAATATGGTTATCTGTTCCAAGCTTTGTATCATAAACAATCAAAGCTGAGATATTAAAATAAATGTTAATCAAAATGAGCACTTAGCATACCATAATAATGAGCACTGATATAAGCATCTCATCAGTAAAACACTCCTATTCCAAAGGCAGTTGTTTGGATGAGACCGAGACACGGTGCCAGCCTCATATTTAGCACAGGGCACAGGAGGCTGTATTCCCATACATAGACAACTGTGAAGCATGTATCAGGGCTGCAATGCAGAGCAGAAACACATGAAATAAATTCACCTGCTTACATATGTGTCTTGGCAGAAATATTGGCAGAAATGAAAAGGATACATGACTAGAGAAAAAAAAATTGAATGGCATTGTAAGTTATCAGAAGGCTGGAGAAAAACCCTTTGAGGGCTTCACAGGGATGAATGGATGAAAAAGCACTGGTGCTGTACTGTGCCATTCAACCGAGGCAGGAACCCCACAGCAGTTCCTGCCACAACTCGTATGCACCGAGTTAGCAAATACAATAGGTATTTATCCTTTTTTTTTTTAAATCTTATTTCAGCACTAGCAGCTGCCATCTGAGAAACAATAATGAAGTTCTTTCCTGTCAGTGCTTTGAGTGAAGCTGACACAAGGAAGAAAAATCCTTCTGCAGCAGTACTGGAGGAAAGTTACTGTGTACAGGTTCCTCTCCCTAAGCCTATGTAACATTCTGGTCCACTTACTGAAAATGTCAAAGAAAATAACATTCATTCACAGACATCGGAAAATACAGTCCCAAGCACCAGTCTCACAAAGTAGGATAGCATCAGAAATAAATGCCCTGGCACCTCCATGCTGACTCAAAGCCGGGATGGCGTTCTTCGCAAATTGCTTTAATGCAAACTTCCACCATCATTGACCATTTAACAGTGATCTGAGAGCAGAATCGGGTGTGTTAAAAAAAAGTCCATCCACAAGATGACTCAATGGCCATGGAAATCTCCTTCTCAGAGCATATTATATAGTGGAAATCAATTCAGGTGTTTTACTTACAAGAAAAAAATGCAGGGCTTGTGGACCAGCCCCTGTGAGGTTGCAGGATATGTGACCTCGTTTGTTACTGGGATCAAGAGATCTGTCACAAAGCATGTAATAAAGAAAAAAATCATTAAGGAATTTCTCTGATATTTTCTAGCCTGCAAAGATAAATCAATGGATAAAGGTTTCAGCATAAAGTTAAATCTAGCCTACCCCAGAAGCTGTCTTCCTCACAAATCAGTATGTGCACTTCTTGGCAAATGCCACAGGCCTCGTGCTGGATTCTTAATGACATGGAGCTGCAATACAGCAGGAGACCTTGCTCTAGGCGTCCAAGAGAAGAATTTCTCTTGACCTGTGTTGTCTGCCTCTTGTTCCTGCTCTCCACGGCCCAGGAAGGAACAGAGCGATATCTGTAGAACCAGCTGCCAGAGGTGGCACAGCCAGGCTGGGACCTGGGCACTCACAGAAGGAAAGCTTGAGGAGCCTCGTGGTGAGAAGGGTTGTCCTCACTCCTACCTGGTGTTATCAGAAAATCATTTCAGAAGACTCTGTTTCTGTTCCAGCCCTAGGCCTCTTTCGGGAAGTGGCTGTTCATGACGCACAGCTGAGATCTTGCAATACCATGAAAAGTACCTTCTGCCACCAACTACTGATGTGACCTGAACCTCATGCTGGGTCTCCCTGTGGAGAGAAAAAGGGCTGAGCTGCAAATTGGGCTTACCTGCTTGCTGGGTGGAAAGAAGGGTCCCCTGGTCCCCAGCAGAGCTGTGTATTTTCCTCCTCCCAGCAAGGGCTGCTGTGGGGAGATGCAGCAGTGCTGCTTTGGGTGATGGGGGGGACCCAGCCAGGCTATTTTTAGACCAAAGGAAGCTGAGGCTCATCAGATTGAAGGCACCTTCAACTCTGCTATATGCAATTTCAGTGTTTGAAATTACGAGAGTTTAAGGGGGCCCTTGAGAATTTCAACTTCTGTCTGAAAAGTATTTGGCAAGTCTTGAGCCAACAGCATAATTCGCTCAGTGTATATATCCCAAAGCTCTGACAAGATGCATCTTTAGCACAAATTCCTTATTTTTAGAGCAGCGTTCGGCACTTGGTCACATTAACCTCTACTGTATTTGCAATTCCTGCTTAAAGTGAAGACTAGTTCTTCATCTAATTTGGTTTTTTCAAGACACAGCTTTTCCAAAACGAGATCCTGATACCAATCTTCCTGCTGAATCAGGGAGCGTGCCATGGACGCTAAATCACCCAAAACAAAATAGGCCCTAACTGATAAATTACATGTTTTCAAATAAATCTCTCAACAATAGCTGAGCTGATTTAAAGTGTTTACTTTTGACTGGGTAGCATTTTGTCTCTATTAACAATTTGATGACCGTGTAACTAAAGAAATATTCCACTGAAGGCCACAGTCATGTAAAGCCTCAGCAGAGGATCCATTGTACATTACTCTGGCAGATGTAACAAATCTCATTTGAGTGCTTCAGAGCTCAGCAATACTTTAAAATGGCCAAGAGCAAGCTACCAGTTGCTATTACACTCATTAGTCTCTTCTTTCCTCTGAAAGATAGAAGTATAAAGAAGTCATCAAACAGGAAATCTGATTTTCATCCCAGCCTTTACCTGGTTTCCTTCTGTATGTTCTTGCTTCAGATGATGGGGGCTTTTTTGGTGAGTCTTATTTTTCGTCTGCCGGATTTAATTCCTACACCAGCAAATTCTCACTGTTACCCACAAATTAGACCATCACCTAAATCCTGCCTACAATTATTTTCAACTCCCTGTTACAAAAAAAACTAGATACCAAAAGAATATATGATTTTTGAGAACAGAATTTTCCCAAAGCATTTAATGTTTAGTTTTTTAAGCTATTTGTTCAGAGGTGACAGGCTTAAAGATTTCCCCTAGCCAGCAACCAGCTTTTCAGTTACATGCTTTCAATTTCTTTTCAGATAGATGTGAGCAATGCATAAGGTGGAAGTGAAAGGTGCTCACAGCAGGCAGCTGGAGAACAACCTAACCAAATGGTCGCCTTCCCCTTTGCCTCTTCATTTACATCACACCACAGGTTACACTTCCTCTGTACTGTGTGTATGTATACCTCTATGTATATATCCAGGTATAAATATGTGTAGATATGTTATACCTTATGTACATACAATATGTTATACCTCTGTTACATTTCTGCTATGCCTATACATATATATATATATATATATATATATACACACACATCTAAGCTGGTGTGCAGTTAGTAAGAGATCTTTGTCCTGGTTTGAGGTGAAACAGAATGAATTTTCTATTTTACAGTTTTACTTTTTTAGCTGGGCCTCTTTTCACTAACAAAAGTCTGAAATTAACAGCACATTGTTCAGAAACTGTGCACTGTCACAGTCATAAGACCTGATTATCCCAAGGAATGGTGTGCAGAGAGGCCCTTGCTTATACTTATTGCTAGAACAACCAAGGTCAGGTAACTTCATTATTTGCCCTGTTGGAATGTCGGAAGTGGCAAAGTGTTGAGGGGTCACACCTGTAGGGAGGAGCAGACAGGACAGGTGACCCAAAACTGACCAGCTGGGGTATTCCATCTCATCCTCATCATGCTCAGTAGAAAAGCTGAGGGATCACAGGATCAACTTTTTTTCCTCAATGGCTGACATCTGAAGAGGACCATGTCTGTTCGTCTGCCTCTGATCCCGATCTGAGCATTCCTGACTCCATTTCTGGAATCCAGCTCCTGTCGATCACTGAGTCCAGTCTGGGACTTTTCCTGCTGCCTGCTGGTGATGTGATTGTCATCCTGGGAGCATCATATGGTTTTGTATACGTTGTATCTATTTCATTGTTTTCATTTTAATCTTAGTATTAATACTTCATTAAAGTAGTTTAGTACATTCTAAACTCATAGATCTCCTTATCCTCTTTCTCTCCCTTCTCTTTTTGGGGGAGGAAGAGCCATCTGTCACTCTCGTTTTGGTAATTTTGCCTGAAACCACGACAATCTTAAAAGACTTACAGTCCTACCGGTGGCAGTAATCACTAAGTATCTGTTCCAGCTCCATGGACATAAAGCTTTGACCAGTGCAGTGTCAAACTTCCCAAGCTACAAGAAGTGTAAAATGACTCTGGGGTCAGCAGTGTAAAAAGCCTGTGACATGAGTTGGGAGGGCAGCAGAGCCCCAGGTGCATGTGTCAGCTCTTCCACTTGTTGGCTACTAACAGGTAAGATCCCAGCCCCGAGAAAAATGCGATAGAGGAGCTGGATTTTGTCAATCCCAATAAGACAGGGCTGCAATGGGCAAAGAGGGAACAGGTCTCCATGGACAGTTTTAAAGGATCTTTGATTAGACCTTGGCCACGAGCTGCAGCTTTCTCAGTGTGCCAGTGGTGTTAGCCCCGATGCACACCGGGGACATGGGGTTGCCTCCAAAGAAGGCATCCAGGGCAAGAGCAGGGTACACCTCTGCTGCAGGCTTTGGCCACCACAGCAGTGGTGGTGCACAAGAGCAAGGCAGAGGCAGAAAGACAGGGAAGGAGCTGCAGCCCCTGGGTTTGTTGCTTTGCATCACCTCAGCCTTTTTTGTCATTATGGCAAGGTGGTGGTGATTGAAATCACCTCCAGCCCCAGGCAGACACTGTTAACAATACTGCTGGGCTGAAAACAGAGCCCTGAGACCCAAAAGTGAAACAATTTAGAATATAATTAAAAGCAAAGGTTGGTATGATCCCTTCAATTCCAGAGTCGAGTCAGGGCTGTGCAACACTCCACTGCTCTGCCAACAGGATGGCCAATATACAGCGTCTAAATTGCATTTGGAAAGTGATTTTGGTTCTGGTAATCAGCACTGCTATTGAAGTGCAGTCAGGGAATCGATAAGCTGCTTTATTTTTTACCATCTCCTAACAGCTTTTGGACCCAAGACTGAGGATCACAGTGATGCAAAGAGCAAGTGAGAGGGAGCGTTAAGGCAGGTGGGTGTTACACCAGGATGCAAGGGGCTGTGGTCAGCATGAGAAAAATCAGCAGGATTATATCAGGAAATCTTTGAGATCTCTCTGGAGAGAATGAGTTGATCAGGATCTGTGCCTGAGAGTTACTCTGCAGGAGTAGAAACAAATTAGAAAGTGTAAGCAAATTACCCACCNGAAACAGAATGAATTTTCTATTTTACAGTTTTACTTTTTTAGCTGGGCCTCTTTTCACTAACAAAAGTCTGAAATTAACAGCACATTGTTCAGAAACTGTGCACTGTCACAGTCATAAGACCTGATTATCCCAAGGAATGGTGTGCAGAGAGGCCCTTGCTTATACTTATTGCTAGAACAACCAAGGTCAGGTAACTTCATTATTTGCCCTGTTGGAATGTCGGAAGTGGCAAAGTGTTGAGGGGTCACACCTGTAGGGAGGAGNGTCCAAAGTGGCAAAGTGTTTAGGGGTCACACCTGTAGGGAGGAGCAGACAGGACAGGTGACCCAAAACTGACCAGCTGGGGTATTCCATCTCATCCTCATCATGCTCAGTAGAAAAGCTGAGGGATCACAGGATCAACTTTTTTTCCTCAATGGCTGACATCTGAAGAGGACCATGTCTGTTCGTCTGCCTCTGATCCCGATCTGAGCATTCCTGACTCCATTTCTGGAATCCAGCTCCTGTCGATCACTGAGTCCAGTCTGGGACTTTTCCTGCTGCCTGCTGGTGATGTGATTGTCATCCTGGGAGCATCATATGGTTTTGTATACGTTGTATCTATTTCATTGTTTTCATTTTAATCTTAGTATTAATACTTCATTAAAGTAGTTTAGTACATTCTAAACTCATAGATCTCCTTATCCTCTTTCTCTCCCTTCTCTTTTTGGGGGAGGAAGAGCCATCTGTCACTCTCATTTTGGTAATTTTGCCTGAAACCACGACAATCTTAAAAGACTTACAGTCCTACCGGTGGCAGTAATCACCAAGTATCTGTTCCAGCTCCATGGACATAAAGCTTTGACCAGTGCAGTGTCAAACTTCCCAAGCTACAAGAAGTGTAAAATGACTCTGGGGTCAGCAGTGTAAAAAGCCTGTGACATGAGTTGGGAGGGCAGCAGAGCCCCAGGTGCATGTGTCAGCTCTTCCACTCGTTGGCTACTAACAGGTAAGATCCCAGCCCCGAGAAAAATGCGATAGAGGAGCTGGATTTTGTCAATCCCAATAAGACAGGGCTGCAATGGGCAAAGAGGGAACAGGTCTCCATGGACAGTTTTAAAGGATCTTTGATTAGACCTTGGCCACGAGCTGCAGCTTTCTCAGTGTGCCAGTGGTGTTAGCCCCGATGCACACCGGGGACATGGGGTTGCCTCCAAAGAAGGCATCCAGGGCAAGAGCAGGGTACACCTCTGCTGCAGGCTTTGGCCACCACAGCAGTGGTGGTGCACAAGAGCAAGGCAGAGGCAGAAAGACAGGGAAGGAGCTGCAGCCCCTGGGTTTGTTGCTTTGCATCACCTCAGCCTTTTTTGTCATTATGGCAAGGTGGTGGTGATTGAAATCACCTCCAGCCCCAGGCAGACACTGTTAACAATACTGCTGGGCTGAAAACAGAGCCCTGAGACCCAAAAGTGAAACAATTTAGAATATAATTAAAAGCAAAGGTTGGTATGATCCCTTCAATTCCAGAGTCGAGTCAGGGCTGTGCAACACTCCACTGCTCTGCCAACAGGATGGCCAATATACAGCGTCTAAATTGCATTTGGAAAGTGATTTTGGTTCTGGTAATCAGCACTGCTATTGAAGTGCAGTCAGGGAATCGATAAGCTGCTTTATTTTTTACCATCTCCTAACAGCTTTTGGACTCAAGACTGAGGATCACAGTGATGCAAAGAGCAAGTGAGAGGGAGCGTTAAGGCAGGTGGGTGTTACACCAGGATGCAAGGGGCTGTGGTCAGCATGAGAAAAATCAGCAGGATTATATCAGGAAATCTTTGAGATCTCTCTGGAGAGAATGAGTTGATCAGGATCTGTGCCTGAGAGTTACTCTGCAGGAGTAGAAACAAATTAGAAAGTGTAAGCAAATTACCCACCCAAAAAAAAAAAAAAAAAAAGTTTTTCTTAATTAACTTATTTCCCCTATATATAGTCTTTCCAGTAGGTATCCCCTCCTATCCACTCTTACTTACACAGTATATTCTCTGATTTACCATACAGTTTTAGAGAATGTTTCAGACAACCTATGTTTACCACACAACAGGGCTTTTTCCCTTTTGCCAGCCACAAATACACACACACACACTCTCTCTTCTGGCATTCACTCTTAGCAGCAGGTAGAAAAGAGGCCATTGCACTTCCTCACTGCCAGTAATACAGTAATTCAATAAAGTAGGAACATGTGAATGAGCAGAGCTGTTCTGAGAGCACAGCCTAAGAAGCTGACAAGAGATCAAAAAGAAGCAGAGAGGAAGGCGAGAACACACACAGTGTTAAAAATAAACCCTTGGGCACTCTAATGATCTCTCCTTCTGGGGGAAAAAGGCCCACTTTTTCCCCAGCTGGGATTAATGTAGTATTGAGCAGCCTTACAAACAGTGGTAGGAGTCAGGAGCGCTTGCAGGGCTGTGTGTGTCCATGAAGAAAAAGAAGACATTGATTTTAGTGCTGTGTCTTCTCAGTATTCTCTGAGATGATCTGCATCTTTGCTACTTTCTGGTGGTGGGCATTTGGGTTGACCCTTTGATGACAACCCACAGCTGCCACAGCCGTACCTGGTTGTGTTTCTGGCTGGCTGCAGTACTGAGGTTTTCCAAAACCCAATGTGCAGAACTGTAGCTGGGTTACAGTCACAGGGAAACGGGAAAGAAAAAGGGAAACAACAACAAAAAAAGAGCCTATTGCTAAACTACCACCCATGCTGGCAGACTTTCTAGTTTAATTTAATAATGTCATTTTTAGTCTATATTAGGAAATGCATCTCCTACTCTCCTCCATACCCTTAGCACTGCTCTGGGTAATTGCAGGCACTGGCTGAGCCCCCACGAAGCAGAGTTAATGCAGATTGGGTGCACAGGGAAGGGGAAGATGATTGCTGGTTCACAACATGGGTGTACAGGAGTTGAGAAGGTGGTCAGGCACTACCTGTGGTGCTCCATGGCTTCTGAAGGCTCAAAGCTGCCACCTTTCTGTCACCTGAATGCAGTTATCTGCCTCCCCCAGCATACAGGGAAGTTGGGAGGCAGGGACTGGAATGAAGAGTTAAGCAGCACGTGGGCTTGATGCTGCCGGTTGGGCAGGACCAGGGAGTAGCAACTTGGGTCAATGCCTATACCTTCTGTTTTCTCCTTTGAAGGATACAGCACATGCTGCCCAGCAGAATGAGGACAGGATGAGGAACAGTAGTTTTAATTTCTGGTAGTCCTGAAAGCAAAATTAGTGCACCGGTCTGACCCCCACGGGTGCCATATCCTGCACCTCCTCCAGGATCAGTGTCTTCCTTCCAGCACTGCATCATGGCTGTGAAAGGAAAGGAAAAACAGTTTCTCCTCCTTCATTTCAGGGTCCTGGGGGTACCCAGGGATGCACATACTTGATCGCTGTCAGACCTCAGAGTTAGTCATGTGTCCGCCATACTTGGGAAATCTCAGCTGCTGGAACAGCAGTGCCTGCATGGATTTGGCCTCATTTGAGTCCTTGTCACTGGGGTGGGCAGAAAGCTGCTCCTGACACATGGTGGAATGGAGACCCTACTCCCAGACCTGGGAAGTACGAGCTCTTTAGAGAAAACACTACCAGGGTTTCTTGGCTGGACAGCTCGCCTGAATGCTCCTGTTACTTTGTCCCTGCAAATTAATACGTATTTTTGGATGAAATTTTCCAGATTTTCTCAGCCTGAGGCTGACACCTGGTATGCAAAATTTTAGCCCAACAGTTGAAAATTGTCAAAGTCAAAAGAAAGAAAAATTGTTAAGCTTTAATGAAACGTGTTAGGTAGTTTGAACACCACACAGCAGTGCCATGCTCTGGTTTGGACTGCAAATCCACAGGCCAAGCCAGCATTTAGGTGTGTTCTACAGAGCCACAGAGATTGCTGATATGAAGTTGTCAGTTTTGCCCTAGGAGTAGGATAGGTTGTTCTTGTTTTGCAGTGTATGTGTGGCTAGATCTACAAGGAGGAATGCAATTACAGAGATCTTATCCTGCTTACCTAGTGGCAAAGGGTTTTGCCTTATTAAAACTTCTGAATGTAAAACCCAGGCTTTCTGTTCGCTGCATCGTTGCTCTGCCCATTGAAGCCACAGGTAAAAGACTGATGCTGTTAACTTCACCTGGCTTTCCCCAGCGGTCTTAACCAGAGCTCAGCTGCCTCCTACCCAAAGAACAGCAACAAAACCTCAGGTAGGACAGGTGACCTTCTGCCCAGCATGGGCACTCCTGGGTCAGCATGGAGATCTTCAGGTATGCACCCCCAAGGATGCCATGGGGAATGGTTTACAGGGGAACACAGACTGGGAGAGCTGGTCAGGTCACTCTCCACAGCCAAGGTGCTGAGTCTTAGCCATTCCAGGACTTAAGCCATCTGGATCCTATCCACAAGCATCTAAAGCACTAAGTGTTCAGGCTTCTGAGCTGATCCAGGACGTTTCCAGTGGAGGCAGCGGTGGAAGCCCTCATTTGATGCAAGCGGGTACCAGTTCTGCAGCAGTCACACAGATTTAGGTCAGATAGAAGGCCTGACTGATTTTATTGACACACACTGGAGACTGAAGTGAATGCTGCTAAGTCAGCTTAAAAAATCAGACATAAGCTTCTGTCAGTCATTCCCGCAGCCTGCAGCAACTTCCCAGCAGCGCAGACCTCACTGGGCTCCAACAGACCTACTGCACAGCAGGCAGGAGCAGGTCACGGCCCCCAGTGCCTGGCAAAAACCCTGGGGTTTAGCATGTGCTTTACAACACCCATCCACCATGGAACAGTCCTGTTCTGGGCTTTCAGAGCTCACTACAAGGTATTGAGCTCATCCATAAGCCGACAGAGATGGTGAGAAGTGAGGGTACTTGGTACAGTGAAAGAAGGGTCCCAAACAATGGCTTTTTTGAAAAATAAATTCAAAGTGGTCAGTGAGAGTGATGCACCCAAGAATGAATGCTCCTACTTTTGGGCTGTTCTTCATCAGTGACCTCTTTCCATAGTAAAGCTCCTCAGAAACAGAGTTCTCACTCATGTGCTGCTGGATGTTTCACAGGCTCCAGGGGGGAAAGTACAGTTCTGGCTTCTCCTAATGTCCATTGCAAAGAAGAAAAATACATTGCTAGATCATGTGGGGCTTCTAAGCCTGAGTTTGCATTCCTAAAATACTTCATTTTTAATAACCCTTTGAATGTAACTCCCTGTAGAGAAGACGTGCCAACTACCACTTTGGGGTTTCAAGTTTGTCAAGCCCCATCCTTTTAAATTAGATTACTACCAAAAAAAGGTCAAGAATTTTCTTAGCAGATGGTTTCACAAGAGAAAATGTAAACAAATTCTCCAATCCAATATTAAGTAATACTAGTGTCCAGGCACTGCCCATATTTCACTCCCTATGTAAAAAGTAGTGGGCTGATATTATCTGCAAAGGAAGTCAAAAGAGCTGATAGAAATTAAGGCTTTTTTAAAGAAACAGGAAGCTTACCATCATGTCTACACTTACAGTCTAGACTAAGCCCAGGCTTTTAACCATTTAGGATCCTGCCAATAAATAAGGGGAGAACTGTAAGTTGGTATATAAACAAATGACAGCAGTTCCCATAGAGTGAAATAATGCTCCCATGACCAAGAACACCCAGACATTAAAAACAAACCTAACTTCTCCATTGACTTTTCATTGCAGATGGGGGGCAGTGATTTTTTTTATCACATACATATTCTGGACCTCAGATAAGGGTGTGGACTGTGTCTCACCTATTAGAAAGAAAATTTGACTCAGGGAAGAAACTAATAGATCGGAACACAGGAGAGGGAGACATAACTCCCAAAACATTTGTGTGACCTTGAATAAAATATACTTATTTTCTCCTCTCTTTTGGCCAAGTTGTCTTTAGCCTGCAGGGAATGGCCTGGCTTTTACCAGGGCAGTTGTACACCAGACAGTATAGTCTTAAAGCCTAGGGTCAGGCTGCAGCAATAGCTGGTTGTGGCAAGGTGTGATGTGGGACACTCCCAGTCTTCACAAATGATGCAGAGTACTGAGCTCCATGGCAGAAGCATTAATTGGCCATGTATAGGAAGCCCCAAATCTGTTGTGCTGGGTTGTACCTAACTTTTCTATCTTACTCTAATTAAAAAAACACAGTAAAAACTGCATAGAGCACACGTTCATCAAAGCATTCAAGGAAGGATCTGATATCTGTCCAGATGTTATGGGCACATGGCAGTGCTGCTTTCCCATGGGGCTGAAAGAGCTGCGGTCTCTTTGCTAGCACATCTCTGGGCAGCATGCATATCAGCCCAGCTCCCAGTCCTGTGACATGGCAGCTTCCACGTTGACAGGGTGCTTTGCCTTCAGATTCTGACTGCATTTGCCTCTCAGCCTCTCATGTTTTAAGGACCCTTATCCAGCTACGACTAATGAACTCTGCCAAAGAAATCTCTGTCTGGGATTGTGCAAGACACCAGCTCTGGCAGCATCACAGCCTGGGCAAAAGCTGTGCTGGAGTTTTGCACCAGTGTGTGCAAGGGCTGCATAGCCCCAGGCCAGACCTGCCACCCCAATGCTGCCATCGAAAGGAGACAAGCATCCCCAACCCTGTGGCTCCTGCTCTGACAGATCTGCCAGCATTAAAAACCCACCACACAAAATCCTCTACCAAGCATTAAGATCTCCCCACACAAAAACAGAAATACCTTTTTCATCCCTCAGGCCAGGACTGTTCAAAGGCTCTGTCACCTGCTATTTATCATTGTGCGCATTGAAAAATGAGTAAGTGGACATAAAAGCAGCACAGTGACCCAGATGGCACAATGAACAGTCACATGAACAGGATCACAGAGCAGCATTCCCCAAAACACCATAACACTGATAGTAAGGGGCCCTCCACCACGAGGATGCTGCTGAGCACAGGGTTCCTTGTGCTGCACTGCACAGTGCTGCCCCCGTTCCTGCTGCAGCATCCCCCATCCCTGCCAGCTCAGAGCAAGCAGGAGACCATGGGGAGAGAGCTATCAAACAGGTCACCCTGCAAGGGTTGAAGAAGGCTTTGTGGGGTCCTGGGGGTGTCGTAGGGGCATATCATGCCAGTCACAGAGGAGGGAGCAGTGGAAGATGTTGTTTCCTTTGAGCTCCCTGCCCTGGATCATGGATGAGTTTTTCCTGAGATAGCTCAGAGCCACAGGGAAGGCATCAAGGGCTCCCTCAGCACCCTGGCAGCACCAACAAGTGTTTCTCAAGGAAAAGTGGCAACTGGAGGGAACAGCTTCAGGCTGGCCCTGTGAAACATGTGTAGCCCTGGAAAACCTAATGGCTGGATTTTAGAGTGTGGATAGTGCTCAGCCAGGGCATGTCATTTTAAAATGATAAATTTGAGTTTATCTTTCCCTGCAACCTCACTCCTCAGCATTGCCCTTAGGCAAGGAGGTCAGCCATGGTAGGCTTTCAAGGAAGGCTCAGATGCAGCTGTTTAGTAGCCTCATAAACATCAGCAGGCACTGGCCTTCCCCTGGCACGTTAGTCATCCAGAGATGCCAGCAGCTGCCCACTTCACAGGCTCCAAAGGGAGAATTCGGCTTACTACTGTGCTGGCACATCTGCCTCTGGAAACTGCCTCCCCAGCCAGAAGCATGCTGTTCCTCCCAGAGGTAACAACCCAGCCCCGATATACGGGACTGCCCCATAAGGGGCAGGAGCAGAAGGTTTTGAATGTGGCTGTAAGTTGCACAGGGCAGGTGAGCTCAGGCTTCTTCTTCAGCCTGCACTCAGCAGTTCTCCCGGTCCCCGGGGCATGTAGGAGGTAGTGAGCATGCTGGCAGGGTACATGGGCACTGGAGATACCCCCATGGCAGCACCAGCACTGCAGGGTAGCACTGCCCAGGTGGTGAGCATAGCCTCTGCATGGCAAGTTGGTCTCTAGACAGATGTGTGGGCTGCTAGGAAGGAGGTTCTTCTACCAGCCATTCACCCAGAGAGAAGGCCCAGCACCCCTTTCCCTGCAACATCCTCCATCCCTGGAGAACATAGGAAACGGGCCAACAACCACACACTGGTGGTTTTCTGGGCAAAGAGTTGCTCGGGGATGTATGGATTTTCTGGCCAAGAAATGTTTCAGCATTTCACGCTCTGGCAGTGACTTCAATGTTATATAAAACTTTTTTTTGTACCTTCTCTAATCATTCTTGACAAGTTAAATATCAGTCTTTAGTACTACTTAGCTCAAGGTCTGCTTCCCCGAGCATGCTGCAGGCACAGGTAACCATCATGGGGGTGGCGCAAAAACAGTCTGGAGAACTTCTGTGAGCAACATTTCCATAAGGGACAAACAAATGGGTATGTCATAGTTTCAGCAACTGATATCTATATCCTCCTAATGTTTGGCCAATGGGCTTTATTTCAGTAAACAAATCATATCTTCCTCAGCAAACACACAAAACCAAACCGCAGAGATGTTCCTTCAGCGGTCTGAGTTTTCTGCACATTCCTGTCACTCGGATTTGCCACTGAAACACATCCAAATCACAGCTCTGGCTCTGAGAAGCCCTGACCATTTCTTTCCTTCCTTCCTTATTTATTGAAGTGAGGGTAAGGGGACTTGACATTTGCTGCCACACTGGAGCTTTGCATCTCAGCCTCACCCCTGCTGACTGCCACATCCTACGTGCTGCCGAGGGACTTGGCTGGAGCACTGTGTCTGCTCCTGGACCCCCTGCTCCAGCAGTAATGGATTCTATTTCCACTAACTCATAATTTCGAGGAGGAGTTTCAAAGCTGGAATCTGAGGCACTTGCTGAGCAGTGCTGAGACTCCTATCAATAACTGAATATTATTCAGGGGCTTTCAGAAAGTGCTTGGCCATGTGCAGTCTCAGGCCATGTGGAAGAAACAGCAAACATTTTTAGTCTGGGAAGCTACAGATTTGTTTTCTCCATCACTCTTGTTACTCCTTTCTACCCACTCGCCATTTTAGTGAAGCCAGTGTATTTTTGTGCAACAGCATCCTTTATATGCAAAGTCAAAATGTGTGTCAGACCATTTAAACAGAGTTGCATTGACGTAACCATTCCATTCTGTCACCACACTGGTCAAACTGGAGGAATCTGTATATTAGACAAACCCGTGATTTCAAATGGTATTAGAAGGATGAGCAAGAAAGCTTTCTTTCAACCATAAAGACTTTTATTAACTTATGCCACTCCTATAAAAGTATTAGAATTCAGTACACATCACTGAGCTAAGAAAATAATATTGCATCTCTATGGCAACCTGCAGTGAACAGCATATTGACCATCTCTAAAGACACGGGGAATTGCATTATTCTCACATTATGTGGTTTCTACTTAGAGCATGCCTTGTGCTTACATTGCTTTAGAATAAAAAAAAATAATGTAACAACTCTGAATCACCAACCTTCCAGCCAATGTTTGATGCAGGAAGCATTAATTTTATCTCTTGTAGCTCCTGCTTTGCAGAGGATAACTGTAACTTCATTCATGCTATTGACATTCCTCTACAAAATTCTCAGGGAAAATACAAAGTCAAAGACACTATAAACAGTCCTGATGAAAGCATGAAAATAAGGCCAACTGCTTCTCTTCCTCTTTCATCTTTGATCATTTACACTGTTCACGTCTCCTCAGCTGTTGCAACACTGAACCACCACATTAGGTGTTCCTTTTTTCCTCAGGATTTAGCTCAATGAAAGGGAGAAAGTGCACATTTCAAAAAGGAGATGGGTCTGGTATAAACTAGAAAAAACACAGAGGGCATTGTAAAGAAAAAAGGTTGTGGAGCAAGCGAGGCACAAAGATCAGGTGTGTAGAAACACGCCTGCTCTGCCTAGAGAAGGACAGCGAGCATCAAGGAGAGCAGGTAGAGAGGAACACGCTGGGAAAGGCAGGCACCAATTGCACAGCAGTGGAAATCCATCTCCAAAGTCCATTAAATGCTTTTCAGAAGCTTTGTGGCAGGCTAACAGCCAAGAAGTGTTTGCTGATTCACTAATAATAACGTCTTTCAATATTATTGGGACTCTCTGGCCAGACACGATGACATTGTGCTCACTCTGCCTGGCCATAAAATCAAAGCCTTGTCAAAGGCAGCACAATTTTCTCCAGCTGTTTGCACATGCACCTCAATAAAGCTTCAAGCTTTAGGGCGTAAGTCACTGCCAAGTAATGGCAGCTAGAAACACTCATTCTTGGTGAACAGATTATTCTGTTTCTGACTATTTCGTGGTTTTTGTCTGTTTCTCAGAGGCATATCAACCCAGGAGAGATGGTACTGGAATGGAAGAACTGTAGTTGTTGTATATGGCATATTCCCTTCCCTTTCCTGTCCCTGTTTCTGCATGGGAAAATTCAGTGGCTTCTGGCCACATTTAAATTAAGTTATACTACGGAATACTTTATTAAGGGGCAAAGAACCACAAAAGGTATTCTTTTGAGAAAATGCATTTGGTCACACTGAAGCACAGTATCATGCAGTCTAATTATGTGCCTTGAAACCCAGGTCAGTGACACAGTCCTTGCTGCTGTGTCCAGTCAGCAGGAGAAGTGTGGGGAGCTGCCTGCAGCAGGCAGAGGCGCGGGCAACGCCTGGCTGCCAGCACTGCCCCAGTCCTGCCGGACAAGCGGCCAGAAACCTCTTTGTATTGCAATTCAGAGAAACTTCTGCTCTCCATCAGTCTGATTTGAGAGCTGATTTAACTTTCTTATTTGTGCTTATCCAGCACTCGACAGCTGAATTTTGTATTTCATGTTCTCAGACAGCAGATGACCTACTTTTTTCTTGCATTATTATTCCTGGTTTAGGCAGCCTGCCTCCCCAGGGGAGGAGGAGGAGTGCTGGTGGTATGTTTGTGGAGGATATACAGCTTGGTTGGTGAGTGATTTGGAGAGGAAAGGGGTAGAGCTTTCAGTATGGTTTCAGGAGAGGTGAAAATGTATTCAGCCTGCAATGCTCTGCCTCTGCACCCCACCACAGAAATACAGAGGCATTCAAAACAGAAATGAGTAATCACTGAACAGCAGAAGAGTAAGCAAACCACCTAGCAAAGGTGGGTGCAGGCGAAGGTGTGAAGGGTGGGATGGGCAGCATGTGGGGAGGGAGCTTTGAGGGTGGGCGACCAAGAGGAAGGTGCTTTGATGGAGAGCAGCTGGTGACTTCCCAGGAGCGGGTGTGCAGGGAGTCTTTGGAGAAAGGATGGAGAGAAGCATGTCATCAAATGTGTTAAGTGCATGGGGGAGGGGAGAGAATAAGAAACAAAAGACCAATACGCCTAAAATCTTATATTTTTGCCAGTGTAAATGGGTAGCTCAAATTCACTTCCTATGCAAATGAGCAATCTCTGCTGCTTTCAGGTAAACACAACTCTAGAGGCCTGTGCTTGCAGGCCTGTAAGGGCTGAGACCTTGTTGCACGAGAGCAAGCCTTCATCCTGCCTGGATGCGAGATGTAATCAAAATCATCTTCTGGGGTCCAATAAGTAAACCAAGGAACCCCCATGAAAACACAGGTCACACACAGGCAGGTAACAAATGCCTTAGGTAAAGGGAGGATTCCTGCAGTCAGAGAGTGGTATCAGGAGGTCAGGCAGAAGAAGACAACCTGGGAACATACCACAGAGAGAAAACAAATTAAAGAAGATTTCAGGCTCAAGAGCTGTCTGGGGAAGGCGTAGGACCAGGGAGCAGGAGGCCTCTCTTTCATTCCTACTCCATTTGGGAAAAATCAGCCCATGTGTGCGTTCTTTGTAAGTAACAGAGTTTACATCAAACACTTAAATCCATCATTTTAATTGCCTGACAAGGCAGAGCCCAAATAAGAGCTAGCTTCACTGGCCAAAGAGAACAATAAGTTATTCTTCTCTTTGTTAACGCATCTGCACAACCTTCCTCCATAGCCCTTTGGGCAGTCTAGGGAAAGGCTTTGGCTGCTGCCGTGACTGAAGCAAAATGGTTGCAACCAATCCCAGAGCCAGGCAGCTGTAGAAAAGGAAGAAGGAAGGGATGGTCTTGCCTTGCAGATGGAAAAGCCCACGGCCTTCAGGGAGCCACGTGCCACCTGATGACCACCAACCAGCTCCTTTCCTGCATTTTGCATATATGCACTTTGAAATGTATCATCATTAATAAGATTAACCAATTTAGTATGGCACCTGAAAGTAATGAAACACCCCCCTGTAAAGGTCTGATTTGAAATTCCAGATTTACCCTTTCTGATACAGCTAGAGAAAGGGACTGAAAAATTGTATGGGCAATAATAATTGCAAGCTCCTTAGTCTAAGCCTTTCTTCGAACACCACCTCTCGGGCTGCAGGCAGGTCATTAGGCCCTGACACAAGACAGTACTTAAATAAGTTTCATATTATCTCCCATATTTTGTATATACCTTCTTGAGCAATAGGAGAGCTGATTCCAGCTATCAAAAAAACCCACACAATAATGATGCACCTAGTAATGGCAAAACCACAGTTGTACATTTTTCCTTCACTCAGAAATGGCTTTACTAGTTCTCAAAGCAAGAAATCAAATGGTAGTATTGCCAGAGAGACAGGAGAGAAAGGCCGCCCTATAGCAAGAGGAAGGGTAATTGCCATTTGTTTCCACATCATCCACCAAGCAGGTGGAAAACCTCCAATATCCTGCCACTGAAGTAGAAAGGCTAGAGATGTGTTATGTCTCTACTTTGTAGCTGAAATCACTTCACACTAATCAGTCTCAGGTGATCAATGGTGAAATATTTCATGAGTGTATTGATCATTTCTGACCCTTCAGCACTAAGGATGCACCGGTGCTGCTCGCTGGAGAGCTCACCTCAAGCTGCAGTCCCCAAGAGACCAGTAATCACTTTGGCAAAATTTAAGATAGGAAGACATTTCACATAATTAACACGCAGAGAAAATGTCACCAGGTTTTCACCTGCCCAGAAACTCATGACAAACAGTCGTTTCATGTCTTGATTTACTGAAGAGGGGTCTAATATGTATTAATGAATCCCATATTTCTGTCCACTTCAGGAAAGCTGCCCCATAAGAAATCAGAGGATGGCATCTTTTACCTAGCCACAACTACAAAGGAAACTTAGGATTTGCACAACAGTGAGAGTGGCTGCTTCCTATTTATCATCCTGCAAGGAACTGATGTCTGTTGCCCTGAGCTACAATAAAAGGCTGATGAGAATTAAATTAACATCAAAAGAAGCAAAGCCGAGCCATATAAGCTTTCATCAAGGGAGTAAGGCAGACGTGTAATTGTGTTCTCAAAATGAGTTAGGTTTCTGCTCGCTCACCCCAACCCTTCGGTGACTGGATTGGGTGCTCTCTGCTCATGTGCCCAGCCCAGAAGTGGCCAGCACAGGGTTTTTTCTACCTATAACCCATCTAATTTCCAAATTTCCCCCCAAAATGAAGCAATAACCCCTTGCAGCATATTGCCACTCTCCTTCCTTGTGTTTCCTTATCAGTGGGAATAATTAACTTGAACACTGAAAGCCCCTCGGTGGGAATAAAGGGAGAACCCTATGTCTCCTAGCACAGAACAGAAGCTGATTAGCTTGCGTGAATTCCCTATAAAATGTGGATCCACATAGAGCATATGGCCTTGTTATGCTTTTCTCCCCAAACAGATAGCAAAAAAGTATATTTTTGTTGATAATTTTCTCATATAACTTGATTGGGAGTAGGAACATTTTTTTTAATGAACTGTGCATTCTGCATCTGTGCTTCATGCGTTAAAGAGAAAATTCAATCATTTCAGTGTAATTGTTTTATTTACACCAGTTTAACCAGAAAATAAATGGCTACAATAATCTTCTCCTGAGTAAGAAATTATGCAGTTCACACCAGGAGGGTAATCAGCAGTGAAAAAAAGTAATATTTTCCTGACAAAGCTGGAAATACATGAGTGCTTCTGTCATGGGCAAGAAACAAAACATTAAAATTACCTCAAGCCAATTCAGATGACAAAATAACAATGTTTTATTCATACTCCCCTGTGTCTTTTCTCTTCAAACAAGTGCAAGCCAGGTGACTAGCTTGCACTCAAAAGCCTGGCCCCAGAAACAGAAGGGCCTTCCCTGTGACCCAGCCCAGCACTTAGAGACCTGAGAGATGCATGTCCCTGTCGGTTCTCTCGTAGTGTTTAAAGTTGCTGCTTCATATTCATGAAGGAACTTGATGAGAAGAACCTATACGTCAGTTATATCTCCTATAAATTGAATTTGATGAGAGAAAGGTGATTGGACAGTACATAATGACATTTCATCTAATTAGCATGCTCTGGAGGAAGGAAGCATGGCCAGAGCAACACTGTTAGACTCCCATAAAGAGAGTGCCTACCTGTCACCCTGACCCTTCATTTCTGTACTGCCTGTGGAGCAGGTCCAGAGAACAATTACCCCACTTTTTAAATTACCTTTAAAAATGGCCACTAAGTAAGTGCTGACGTGTAAGAATGATGCTGTAAACTCTTTTTGTGACTTCAGAACAGCACCTGTGCGTTTCCCAGGATGTGCCAAAGGGACTCCAGGCTGGACAAGAGGGAAAATTCCAGGAACTGGCCTGCCCACAAAAGGGCACAGGGCTTGAGGAGAACACTGTCACACTAGCTGGGATGGGCCACAGCACTGGCAGAAAGGATGCTTGATATTAAGTAGCACAGACAGTTGCATCTCAGTGCAACCAGAGGAGCCTTCTGCCACCAAAATGGCTGTCACCATTGAGGAAACGGGGCTGCACATGATGGATCCAGCTTCAGGAGAATACCCCTAAGCCCCCAGGAGGTACCAAGCACAACACCAGCTCAGAGACAGCAGCGCCAGGCTCAGGAGGTTGGTGCAGCCTTAGAAGCACACACGATGTTTGCACAAGGGGAGTGAGCTGGTGCTGCTCCCACTTATTGGAGGGGCTCCAAACCTACTCAAATGCTGCGTGGTGGATCCTGGTGGATCTGCAGGTATCTGGGGCAGCACTTACACAGCCAAGTTGAAGCTGAGTGTCCCTCTGAAAGCCCAGGACATACTATAGCTCTGAAACCAGCCTTTCATCAGCACATCTGCTGCATAAATGAATGTTTGACTTAATTTAGAGGAATGAGGAGTCTTTTCTGGGTGTTTTTGTTTTTTTTTTTCTAGAAATGTTTACTGCCTAGGAAGGACCTAAACTAAAATAACAGAGGGAAACTAAAATAACCCACCCAGACAGGCTTAGTAATGTGTCCATCCAGCAAGAGTATCCTTCTGTTGAAGACCAGGATACGGTTCTGCAGGAATGGAGGAGATGGTCAGAAACCTGCAGCTGCATAGGGACACTGGGACCTCCTGTGGGACCTATGCTCTGTCCTGCACCAAAGGAGGACATTTCTGCAAAAGCAGCAACTATTTGAGTGCTGCTGCTGAGGCTTCAGCAAGAGATGAGCATTGTCCCATGGATGGGAATGTACAATAGCCAGGCCAGCACAGAGGCATCAACACAACATCGGTATATACGTGATTCCAGAGTGCCGGTGCTTCCCAGTGCTTTTCTCAAGGAGATCTGATGGCTTTGCCTTACTTTTAGTTTCCAAGTAACAGCTCCTACCTCACCAAGAGGTATCAATACAATTGGCAGCTGTAAAACTAATTCAGCAGTATTATGACCTTGAGAATCCAACTTCCCTGATGTGGGATGGGTTAGATCCAACACTTCAATGACTTTGGACATTTCCTTAGTACAGCAGAGAGCAGTGCCTCAGAACAGAGCTAGCTGAAGGGCGTGCATACTGCCAGTGCCTTGACAGCTATAAAAAGGTTTCCATCTGCTTTGTTAAAATAAGGTTGTTTACTCAAAATGTCTTTGAAGCAGAGACAAGGAGTAGTGTAAATTGTGCTACAAAAGGAACACCACTATTTATCTAGACACAAATAAAGGTGATGATAAATGCTGGTGATTACACTGGAACCATGCAGGCAGGTGGGACTGTGATGATTTTGATGTCCCTGCAAGAGCAACTTTCAGGCCAGAATTTGCTTTCCACTGCAGTGCCAGCACAGACTTCATGTCCATCCCACCTAGCAGGGCCCTGCTTATTTGAAGTTATGTTTCATGTCTTGTAGGGAGTGAAGATATTTACTGTAAGTAAAAATAACAAACTGGCCAGCTGCTAAAGATCACAACTGAAGGAGCTCACTGGTTAAAACCTCTGGTTTTGACACTGAGGATCCTGGACCCAAAACTGGTTGAGATCCAGTTTGGGCACTTTTCAAAATCCCACCCTCATCAAAGACCCTGCTCCTAAGAGCAGGTTGGACACAGAATACACTGGCCTGTCACAGTGGATTGTCCCTACTCGTGTAGCTATGGGAGAGTTACAAGTATTGCCTTTGCAGGCACCTGCATTTAAAAGATGAGAAGCTGTGTTCAAGTGTATCACAGGCAAAGAACACAACTTCAGTTTCACAAAGGTTTCCCACTGGACTCTTTACTGAGACCTCTACTCTTCCAGCAATATCTCCATCATCATCATCAAACCTGGCCTCAGTGTGTGCCCAGCACATCCCCAGCACAGCACAGCACTGCCCCACGGTGCTGCTGCTCTGCACCAGCTGCACAACATCTGAATGAGACTCAGAAACAGCCAGAGTAGTTCAAAGGAGAGAGGGTGAAAGAGAGGCCCAGCAAAGGCAATCACAGACCCTGGAATGACCTGAAGATCCTTCTTATTATTATGTGATAGGATATGGAAATGATGCCCTAAACAAGACCTGAAGGCTTGGGAACTAAAGCTATTCATGAAGGCTTTGTGTATGGAGGTAGCCTAAAGAAAAAGGGAGTGCTGAGAGGTTCCACAGATGCAGACAGCTGCTTCCAGTCAACCCATCTGCATTTTCAAGGCTATCTTTGCAATGAAAATGGCTGAACATGGACTTTTTAAGATAACAGGTCTTCCCAAATCAGAGGCCCTGCAAGGCTTGAAACCTGTGCCTTGCAGAAGTCCTAGCTGAAAGACTAGGTGAGTTCAACAACTGAAGGGTCACTTATGTGGCCCAAGCAGTCAAAATATACAATATCAAAGAGAATGAGTTGCTGGTTGGGGCCATGCGGCAGCCCAGTTCCCTACCACCTGGGGCTGAGCAGGGAAAGCAAGAGACTAAGAGCTGAAGATTGAGGTACACACTTGGTGAACTCATCAAAAGCACCTCTGCACCCCAGTCCCCACCTGAGTGAGTTGTGCAGGAGCTTACTGAGGTTTTCATATCCTATGTCTAGAGACCAAAATGTGTTTTTAAAAATGGCCCGTGGCCATGCTGCAATTAATATCCTTGTCAATGAGATGGAAAAGCAATGCCTCCAGACAGAGCCACAATGGCTCAACACAACTGTCAGGCAGGAGGTAGCACTGCAGCACATATTGCAAGGTGCAAGATCACCACATTTACAGAGCCAGCATCCTGCCCCTGGGAAAACTGTACAAGAGGCTTTTAAACAGGAAAGTATCTGGGATAAAAATGCTCAAAAAACGTTCTAAAGTGCCTTTGCTGTTTCACTCCTACATTAGCCATCCTACATATTCAGCTGGTTTTATGCTTAGGCAAAATAAATTAATCAGTAGGGCTGCAGAGAAAACGTTACTAATTGAAAGATAAATACACTCCAGAGAAACCTCCTCCAGGAAAGGGCTGACAAAATAGGAAATAGTGGGAAAGGAGTAACACATCACTCGAAGAATAAAAATAACGGAAACATCAACAGTGTTGTTATAAAAACAAATATATCTAAACATTAGGAGAACCACACAGCCATTCAGAAGCCATCATTTTTTCTTTTATTTAGGAAAAAAACCCAAACATGTAAGTACTCGATACTTATCTGCAGGGAAACAAACTTGATTCTAACCTAATTTTAGTAGATGAGCATGATTAATATTCCTGTTTCAGAACTGCAACAGTTGAATCACTGAAAAACCCTACTAGTGGCGATTACAAAAAATGAGGTATTCACTGCAAGGTTACTCCCTTCACCTCCTCTCTCCCTTGTTCTCCTCCAAACAGGAACATACCAGCATGCCTTCATTTTCTCCAGACATTTAATACTTTCAATTTTAATCTTTAAATCCTTATAGTGTTTTTTTGTATACAGCTTATTACGTGACAGACTTGTTCACACAGATGAAGGATTGTTAAATATTTTGTTGATTTAGGATTATGATCTAGGGTCAATGGGGCAAAGAAGATGACTTCACCTCCCTACATGCTCTCTGTGGGGGCAGACGAGAACATAATGGCTTTCCTAGGGCAATAGCTGCTCAGAAGCAGACAGGACACCTTCAGACCTGTGGTGCTTTCTTTGCACAGTGCTTGTGCCATACAAGAGGAGTTGTGGTTCCCCACAAGGCCCTCACCAGCACATACTTGGGCAAGGGCCCTTAAGACAGCAGTCAGAGAGGAGTGTTCCGCACCTATTCAATGAGCATGGTTTTAAACAGTATATTAAGTAACATATGCCAAACACCCAGCACACTGCATTTTTCACCAGTCAGCTAAAAAGGAGATGAGCTGCAGTAGGGTTTTCTGCCAGTTTTTGAGTTTCCAGCACCTGCTACAGAAACAGAAAGTTTGTTGATAAAACATCTGTGAGGAAAAACTCGACTTGGAGTCAGTCTTCCTCAGCAGCACTTCTGTAACTATGGCTATGGCTAGTACTCACACTTGAAAAAGAGCATCCCCCTCTGCAATAGGACTAAACACAATCAAAATTAATTAAAAAAACAAAGACCGGATGAGGAAACCAGAGTGACCCATTAGACTAATGACTGATTACAGCATCTAAAGCTCACAGAGGCTGACAGATGTAAAACCACAGTACTCAGCAGTGCTTGCCAAGGTGCGCTGCTTATAAGTCAAGCAGGATGTGGTCACCTCTCCCTGTTCACAGCTACAGAGTGTTACAAAAAATAAGAATTTATTACTGTTAAGAGAAAGAAACTCAATGAAGCTGATATGGAATTAAAATTGTGATGTTAATTATGAACATGTAAAGATTTTCAGTTGCAGTATCCTTCATTTCTCCTCCTCTTCACAGACAGATACCTATATCAATACACACACATTAACACATAGGAGGAAGGCAAGTGATGCAATCACATACTATATGGTAGTACATGAAAATATATATGTGCATAATGTAGCTGTATAAGTTACTTGAAATTTAGAAACATAAACTGTATGACTGGAAGGGACCAAGTCAGCAAGTTTCCTTCCTTGCATTGCAGCTGAGACCATTACAGGATCCTGTCTTGTTGCACCTTAGAACAGGCCAGGCTGCATGCTCTGATACTTGTCAATGTCCCTCTAAACCATATCTTATTTTATTTACAGCAGTTTATACACAGATGCTCTTGGGCAACCCTTCTCCTTTCCCAAGTAACTGGTATTCACTGTCCTCACTGATCTGTTTATGGACAGTGTCAGCATCAGTGTCCCTTTCACTTCCTTGCCTCAATGTGGCCGAGCATCCAACCTCCACCCTCATTCCTCTCTCAGTTCTTGCTTGAGCTCTGGGATCAAAACACCCCGTGATGTTTCAGGCCCCCTTTCAAAGGCCTCAGCACACCGGCACTAATATGCCTCTATTTCTGCTGACAATATCAGACAGGCTCACTTTTGCTATTTAGCGGTTACTTCACCCTGTGTCTTATTTCAGTCTAGAGGAGCCAGAACATCCAAGTCTTTATCATCTGGATGCTCATCCATCTGCTCTGGATGTGCACACAGGATGTGCATGTATCTCCCATGCTCTGGGGAAGCAGCTTTGCATTGCTTTTTGTGCATGATCACTGTGTATCTGAGCCAACTTCTGCCTTTCACACTGCAGTTTGAGAGTACCTCCATCATGTCCTGCCTGCAGGTTTCCTCTGACTGTATGGGATTAGTGGAAAGGGCATCCCTGCACCCCAGCTTTCATCGAGGACCTCCACGGTGAGTCAGCAGCAGCTCAGCTCCCATTTCACTGATTTCAGACAGGAACTTGATGTTTCCAGCAAGACACAGCCTCCAGCAAGACACAGCCACCAGCAAGGAGTGTGGAGGTTATATCTCCAAACCAAAACGCTCAGCCTCATTTTAAATTAAATTTGAAATTAAGAAGACAGGTGAGGTATTGCTGTGCTGAGTGAGATGAATTTAGCATGGATCAGTAACCAAAACAGGATCTTTCCTTCTGCATTCCTTAAGACCTTGCACAGCTCAGTGCCCAGGAACAAGGAGCCCTCCTGTGTCAGGCACACCACCACCCCCTGCTTCCACCACAGGAGAAGCAGAAGCATTTGTGTGCTTCCTGCCTCTCCCTCTCCCTCACCTTTAGAAAAACAGTTAGAAACTTTAAGCTTCCCACAGGGGACACAAGTCTGAAATGATTGTTTAGCCGCTTGTTTTTCTTGTTTCTGAGATGGAAAAGTATTTCCTCTGCAGACACTTCAGGAGTAAGGGTGAGCTTTATTGACACTGCCAAAGCAGTGCCTGTGGCCTCGTGCCCTCAAGCTTCCCTCATGCTGGGCTGGGATTGCATCTCCTACCCACCTGCACAGGGCCATGCAGGTATCCAAAAATATCCCTCTGCAGACTGAAAACAGAAACAGCCTGTATGTATTTTTCATACTTATAATAAAGGAGATCCTAACTAGAGAGATATTCCATCTAATGCTACAAATAAAAATATTGTTAACAGCATCCCCTAGTAGCCATATTGCAGAGCTTCTTGTACATCGGGGATGCAGACAGCAAAGAGTTTGGGCTAACTTCTATGCTGAAACATTCACTTTCATAATAAAATTATTATCCTTCTGCCTGTTTGTACATTGAATAACTAATAAATGCTCTCTCTATTTCTTTCCATCTGCTACATGCTGATAGTTTTGTTAGCTTGCTTCACCTCTTTGTGTACAAAAAGAAATTAGCCAATTCAGGAATGTGGGAAAGCCCTGCTTTAGGAAAAGAATTACTTGAATTTGAGTTTGTGAAAAACAGCTTAGCTAAAGAGGAGATGTCGTGAGGAGGTGGGATAGGACTCTACAAAAGGCTACTTTGGTGCTTCTGAAAATTACTACAAAAAGAGAAAAATTACACTCTCCAGTTTTATAAGTGCTTTCAGACTCCAGTTTTTGATATCAAGAGTACTTCTTAAAACTAAAGCAGATGATGCACAATTCACCAGCAGCACATGGATGGAAATAATTTCTACCTGCTGCAGCCACCCTACCACACCGATGTCTGCTGCTGGGCTGAGACTCACCTTCCCTCATCCAACCCAGGACCCTTGCTCACTCGGCACAGGCTGTTGTGAGTGGGTGGGTGGATCAGAAAGCACATGTTTCTCCATCAGTGTGTTCTGAGGCAGACATCCAGCCCACAGGGGGCTGGGGTGGGGTGTGAGTGAGCTGACCCTGGAGCCTGCATCACTCCCAGATGCACACTGCAAGGCCAGTGTCACTGCCAGCCAGTTGGGAAGGGGCTCTCTATCCCAGATGAAGATGCGCTCACTGCAGTCAATGAAATCCTCCTGGGACTTCGTTCCTGTGATGGGAAGAGTCACCATCTTTATATCTACTTTATCATGCTGTTTTCTCTCTGGGCTCAGCCTGGCTTCCAGTGAAATCAGTGGTAGGATGTGCTCTTATTCCTCGGAGCAGGATGCTCTGCAGTGTTGTACAAACCATTTGGCTACACTGACACTGTGCTTCTCAGAAGCTATTTGCAGAGACAGAAAATGTAAGACAAATGTATAGACAGCTACAAACAGAAGTCTGGCTTATTAAAAGCTATAAGGCCCAAACTGCTGTTCTTTTCTGTTAGGTGCTGCTCACTATAAAAAGATGCTATTTCTTCAAGCATGGGTATGAAAAGGTGAAAATTCAGGCTTGCAGGTCTTTTCATCAGCAGGTGTCTAACACACCTTTAGGGGTGACCACACACTGTCACTTGCTCATAAAACATTCCAGGTAAGAGCTTCTCTTTTCCCTATCATCAACTCCTAGCAAGAGGGTTCCCCCTTTTTATCTGATTTAGAACATGGTCTCAGAGAAATGGGCTTTTACTGGCCTATTTGTCATTCTTGCAGTCATTCTGATTTTCTGCAAATCAGTTGGAAAATCTCTGTATAGATGGCACTCAGGGTAGGCACCTGAGCAGGGAACTGTGGGACCATGGGCATTTGTGCTGAAAAGCCATAGCCTCCGTCATAATCCTCCTGCAGCTGCAATAACTGACCTGCGAACACCAATGCCAGAGCACAGCCTCCTGCCTGGTACTCCTTTCCTCTCTCTGCTCACTCTGCATTCCTCTCCCATTGTCCTCCTCCTCAGAAACAAGGTCAAAATCAACACAACAACTTGAGAGCTACCAGCAGAACCGAGCAGAGTTTTCCCCTACCCTTACCCCTTATCTACTTTATGCCCCTTCTCAAATAGCACTGAAGGCTTTTTTTTTTTTTTTTTTTTAAATTAATTATCCTGCTATTTTCTTTGGAAAAGGTTCTCTATAAATAACAATTCAAGATAGGAAAAAAGGATTATATCTTTGTGTTGTTAAAGTAAATGTTATCTTCTCAGCTTTAAGTCTTCAAGGTATCTTCTTTCTGACTTTGCTCAGTCAATAGGTACACAGTAAGTTTCTATTTTTACTTCCAAACTGGTAATGGCACTGAGGTAGTGAGTAGATCTCAAAAGAAAAAAAAAAAAAAAGAGTGACAAAAATCATTAAATTCTATTAAACCTAAAAAACTTGCCCAGTTTCCTATAACACACACCAGTAGCAGTTTAAAGACTGTCTGAACTGATCCACTAGTCTACTCCATTAATTTAGGGAAAGTTAAGCAGCAACGTAAGGAAGGACATTGTAGAATTTTACCCGTCACAAGGACTGGTAAAAATGATATTCCACTAAAGCCATCATCAACTGCTCTTTCTACTATTACATTGCAACCTTTGTGCGTAAAATGTGCAAAATGTGTTGTAAAATGCAGAAGAGGAAAAGGAATACATTTCTGGTATATTCGTATATGTAGCATTTTTTTGTACAGGCAGAGAAATCTTTGCCCAGCAGAGTATATTACAATATTGTTTAATTGCTATAAAAATCAAACAATCTTTAGCAATAATTGCATACAGCCACCCAGGAAACACAGCTACAGAGCCAAATAAAATTGCCAAAAACATTCAGGAAGTATTGGTGTCACAGCATACAAAATGCCATTTCACTTAGTGCACTACAGTCTACAGCATTACTTACCGAGCTCTGCTTGGGAAAAGACTTGCAAGACTATAAATTGCAATTTTTTTCCCCTACCACAAGAAACAAATAACCCTTATCAAAGATCATTCATTCGCTGTCACATGGCTACAATGACCTCTAATAAAAAATAACAACTAAAATCAAACAATGAAAACCAAGAAAGAATAAATTAGAGATGTCACGAGGCTTTCCAAAGGAGTTTTTAGCCAAGCCTGGGATCACTCCTATTATGTGTGCTAGGTCAAGAGCATCTAAGCTTGATGATATTTCAGCAAAGGCATCTGTGGAGGTTCTCTCTCTCGTGGGCATGTCAGGGTCCTTGGTGGGTGCCTGGGGGCCACATAGGGACAGAGCTATGGCCAGACCAGGCAGGGGGCGAGCAGGCAGCAAGGAGCTAGTGCTGGGGCTGCCCACAAAGGCAGGGGGTCATGGGAATATGAGGGGGTGAGAGGGGTGAAGGGGTGGGATGAGAAAAGTCCTCTCTGGAGACTTGAAGCACCACAACTGCATTTCTGAAATACCCCAAGCCACACACTGCATTTTAATAAAAATCACTTGCTTCCTTAAACAAAAGCAAGCACAGCGATCTGCTACACCATGAACACCAACAGGTTTCTCCTAACTTCAGGAGATGCATGCCAGTGTAACCTGAGATGTTTCCTACTAAACTGCAGATATTTCATCTCAAAATAAGAGAGTTATACAACTGCATTTTGTACCCCTGTTCCAGACCAACTGCTAGACTGACTGCTGTATTACACAGGAACAAGATGTTCTATCAAAACTATTAATACCAAATCTTTCAGGAAAAGGTGGACTATTTTGGCAGCAAATACTCATTTCCAGTGGAGAATAGTCCAAAAGGAAGTCAAAGATCCGGACTCTGAACGCAAAACAAGGAGCATTTGTAAACATTCGAGACATATTTCCATGCTATGGAGAGGGAACCTGGGGCGTTTTTTAAGCTTTTTTTTTCCTTCATTCATGTATAATCTTATAAACTGCAGTCAATTAAAAGCTTAAAACAAACAATGTAAGTCTTTTTGAAAAATGTTCCTTACTTAACAATAGCCAAGAGCTGGGTGTTTTACGAGCAAAGCAAGCTGGGTTACAGCAATTCCCAGGCACCAAGGCTGCTTCAACTGCTCCTGCTTCTCCTGGGGGGCCAGGACCCTCCTGCTGCCCCACATTAGGGGACCAGGCACCTGACTCTGCTGTGCCAGCAAACCCACAGTCACAGTACAGCGGCATGGACTGCCTGCAGCAGCCTCTCTGTTCCAAAGCAGCGAATTCTCAGGAGCTGAACTGGAGCCAGAGGTCAGGAATAAGGTGGTAATATTGGAAAAAGGGACAGTGGTGGAGGTATCACCACCACAGAGACTTTTCTGAGCAGTTTAAGGCTCCACCATGTTTTGGCCATCTAGGCTGTGGGTTGAATTAAATGGGCTCTTTCAGCTCTGGCACCACCATCCACCTCATCTATGTCAGGTCATTTCTCCAGGGCTGGGAGAAGTATGGTGCCGCTCTTGATGAAAGGAAGTTCAGGTTGATGAAGGTAGCACCTCAACTTTGATTTCTACTTTTTTAAGGGGAGATTGCAGTAGGATGTCACGTTTGAACACAACAGCAGCCTCAACCAGAGCTCAGTTTGAGGCATGAGCTGTGGGAAAGCTCAGCCAGACCCCCCCTACAGCCAGCCCCCAGCCGTGTCCTTGGTCCCCAGCATGTGCTTATCTCTCCATGGGGTCTCTCAGCCCATAGGCACATCACAGCTGGCCCATGGTTTGCAAAATGATGAGATATTCTAAAAACAAAGATATTCTAAAAATTAAACACAAAGAAAGAGAATTTCTGTTGAATTCCTTGCTCTCCAGCATCACTAGAGGCTAACAAATCCTTAGCATGAAGGGAAATAAGCCCATAGAAAATACCTTGTTTTCTGTTTGAAACATCTGTCCTTTATCAGAATATGCCCACCCACTTGAAGGAGCCAGGGAGTCCGTGTTGCAGGTAACCACTGCTCATGCAGAGATGAAAAGTGGCAGATGCTGGTTGCTGGCTTGGACCACTTCCTAAAGACAAAATAAACATAAAGATTCTCAGTTTTGCATATTGCCTCATCAAGTCCCTATCCAAGAAAACCACTGTGAGTTAGTTCTGGAGACTTTTCACTAAGTAAAATTTTTTATGAACTAAACTTAGGATGATTCACATGTATCAAGCAGAAGTACTCAGCAGACATGTTGCGGTTTAACCTTAGCCAGCATCTAGGACCAAACAGGCTCTCGCTCACTAAACCCCAGTTGGGATAGCGGAGAGAACTGGAAGAGCTAAAAGCGAGAAAAAACTCCTTGGTTGAGATAAAGACAGTTTAATAGGTAAAGCAAAAGCCACACAAACAAGCAAAGCAGAACAAGGACTTCATTCACTCCTTCCCATCAGCAGGCAGGTATTCAGCCATCTCCACGAAACAGTTATTTGGGGAGACAAATGCCATAACTCCAAATATCCCCCCTTGCTGCTTCTTCCTCCAGCTTTATATACTGAACATGGTGGCATCTGGCATGGAATATCCCTTTGGTCAGTTGGGGCCAGATGTCTGGGCTGTGCCTCCTCCCAGCTTTTTGTGTGCTCCCAGCCTGCTCTCTGGCAGGGTGGTGTGAGAAGCAGAAAAGGCCTTGATGGTTTAGCGCTATCAACAGTATTCTGAACCCAAAACAGCACTATACCAGTAAGAAAGTCAAATCTATCCCAGCCAAAAACGCATCAAGAGGATAAATAGACCATGCCCATACCCCACCATTGGATTGGCAGCTCAGCATATCCTGTCCCAGCAGCCCCAATCCAAATTCTTGTGAATGCCACCAAAAAATCTAAAGAAGCCATCACTAAAGCAACATGAACGTTCTCACTAAATCATCAGCTATATATTGCAGCAGCCAAGCACCTTCACCCCCACTGCACATTTTCCTTGATTTCCACTGTATAAGCTGCCCACCAGAAACACAATTGACTCAATAGCTCTGAAAAGCACAAGGTCACAAAATAGCTCATTGAAGTAATTCTACAGTTTATATTATCTTACTTCAAATTTGCACTGCTGCCTTTAAAAACAGGATATTTTCTGCTTGTTAAAAATATCTCTGTCTCATGTAACTTCAATGAGGCTTTGACCTTCCTTCAAGAGAAACTGAAGGAGGTTTTTTATTTTGCTTTATTTATTTATTTAATAAAAACCATCAACTGGAGCAAATGTTTTTTATGTTAATAAGTTAGAGCACTGGAAACATAACATCATCTCATGTTGCCTTTGTTACACATTTTGGCTTCCTCATCAAATTATCAATGTAATATGATCACCTGCAGTCTATGAAACATGTAGGTGTGTGAACTCCCATGCAGGTGTACACTCCAGGCTGCAGTCCCACGGGGCAGCATGGGCATACCTCCTGCCCCATGGTCCCGCCAGGAGGGACAACACTATGGGGCCCCACTGTAAGTGATGTACCAGTGGCTGATGGTACCACTCTTGTTTTCTTTTATTTCTGGGCAGTACAATGGAGCTGTGCTTTTATCAGGTCCTGGATGTTCCAGTAATGTCAGCAATAATAATGTGTCATAAGTGATAGGAAAGGGAAAGGGGGAAAAAAAGGATGTAAGAAGGCAACTTATGAATCTTAAGGAACTTCACTCAAAAAAGCGTAATATCTTGAGGAAATACAGTCACAAACTCCACGCTCCTACCATGCCTTATGCAGCCCATTCTATGGAGCAGAACGTGCTTACAGACAACAAACAAACTTAATGGCTATGGAACAAATCTGACGCAGTAAGAAAATTGGCTTTCACATTACTTCTTACTTGTGGGGCAGCCCACAGCCTCCTCCTGTATCTCTGAGGATTCACCACCTCCCACAAACCTCCCACAAGCACAGCACAGCCCTCCCTGCCCCTCTCCAGAGCAGATTATGGAGTACAGCTGGGGGCCTGAAGCTCAGCAGAAGAAAAATTCAGAGAGGAGAAAATCGGTGCTTCTCCTTCCCCAGGAAGAAAGTCACAACCCAGACCTACAGACTGCCAGATCTGTTGTATTTGTTATTCAGATCAGGAAGAGCTTGGCTTTTTTCTTGAAAAAACAAGTCCCATTAGCCAGCTTTTCAGTGGAACAAGTAAATTGAAAATTTGTGACAAGGAAGCTTGCACAGGGAAAGAAAAAGTGGGACCATGTACAGTTATTTTCTACCTGATGATATTCTCATATAACCTAGTGCATACTGCAGGTATGAATTGAGTTCTGGCTTTACAACCAATGAAGAGAGACTGCTTGCTAGAGCTGATTTGAGTACAGCAATTTTTTAGTGCTCCCCTTGCCAGCTGATACCCTACACAGGGCTTTTCTGTGGTGCCATGCCCAGTGCATTGCCAGGACACCGCAGGGAGATTGGCTGCAAATATACACGCTCCACCAGCAGTACCTCTCAGCATCCTTCTACCAGCAGGAAACCTTACATATTCATTAGACCTGAAAACATTAATTCTGGTGCATGAGTACCACAGGCTTTGAAAAAAATGAATCTTCTTAAGTCACGGTATTTAGCAAACGCGTCTCACTAGCTGGCTATCTCTTCATCAAACAAAAGCTCTATTCATGCTGTTGACAATCATAATATTTAGTGAAACAGAAGAAAGAGAGTTGTAACTAATCAAGTCTTGTTCCATGGGTGGGTGTAAAAGCAATTTGCTTAATTCATTTTGGAGGTCACAGAACCACAACATTAAAGCTCATTTTGCAATATTTGTATAATTGTGTTTTTTAGAAAACCCCTTCTCCTTTTAATTCATCAAGATTTGGTTTGGCTGTTTACACTCCCAGCCAGTGCTGCTGCGGGAGCATGGAAGCAGTGCCTGTGCAGCAGCAGCAGGCCAGGCTGGGGCAGAGCAGAGAATTGCTGAGCACCTTCCAGTGCCTCTGCAGGGGCTGCCCAGGCACGCACAGGGATCTGCTCCCTGAACCCCACCAGAGATACGGAGGAGGGTGTACCAACACAGGAAAAGTGAAAACACATGCCAAGGAGCTTGCTGGGACTGTGTTCATCTCCATCTGTTCTTTGTCCCAGCAGTGGTCAAGGTGGGACCTCCCCAGGCTCAGGGTGTGCCCACCAAACATCACTTTGGTACTTAATGTGCTCTTCTATTTCTGTCCCTATAGCATTAAGCTGCCTATCTCATCCCATCTCCCAGCCTTGCCTCACCAGCAAGGCAAAGCCTGCACCGGCTCTACTCTCCTACCCTCACTGTTTCCCTGACCTAGCTGCACACATCCATCCCTCCTTCTCCCTGGCATCCTCCCTCCTGGTCCCCATCCCCTCCTTCTTCTTTACTGCCAAAACCCCCTCCCAGCTCCTTCTTTCCTTTACCGGTGTCATTCTCCATCCCCCTGAGCACCCCTGCCATGAATCAACACTTTCATCGTCTGGTCTCTCCACCTTGTGAACACAGGAGAGAAATCAGGGGCACTAAGGGTGACAGTTGTGGCTGGTGACAGATTCAGCAACTGAGAGCAGGAGAGTGGGAGAAGAGAGGGCGGGGATGAGGCTTGAAAATAAAATATCTGGAATCAGTAGAACCCACAGAAGTTGCTGCTGAAGGGGAGGCTGATGACTTCCCACTCTTACCCCTAATGTTCCTTTGTTAAGGCAAAACCACAAGGGACCATGGCCAACTCCTGCACTCACCAATAGAACTGCACAGCAAGGCAGGTGCAAGCCATGCAAGTGGTGACACCAACATGTCTCCTTCGTGATTTGAATCAGGACATCACCTGTTGTACCTCCCTCCTTTGCCAACAGCAGTTAGCAACTGAAATGTCCTCGCAGGGGCTGGATAAGTACCAGCACTTACCTCATGCCTTACGCTGCTGCACGGATGGCGTTTGCAAGTGGCTGCAGATTTCCATCCACTGCAATGACATGGAAAGCTAGAGATGGATTTCACACCGGGAAGGGGGAAGAAAAAGAGGCAGCTAATAGGTGCATAAAGTGTGTGCTGCAGCACCACATCGTTACAAGCTAGGTACCAGATGTCTAGAGAAAACGCAGACACTGAAGTCACGAAGCAGCATGGCTCAGAGGACAAGCTTCCACCCACTCCCAGGAGCCAGGAATAAGCATTTGGATTTCTGCTACCTTTACCCTTTACTTTCCATTTTATTTTTGACTTTTCACAAGTAATTTTTCAAATAAATTCATTCAGGATTTTGTAACGGGATGTCATGGTTTACCTGCGGCTAGGGACACGCACTCTGGGTGGCAGAAAACATGCCAGGAAGTACCAGCTCACCCACTTAGCAGCAGAACTCTCCTGCAGCCCCTATTTGAGCAGCACACAGGTATTTCTTCTCTATTCCAAGTTGTCTTCTCCTTAGCTGGGGAAAGCCAGCCTGCTAAAGGACATGCACCAAGCACCTTCTTCCTTCCCCTCTAGTCAGGGAACTCCTATCCCTAAGCATGCAGATAAGCCAGTAGTCAAAGAAAAGCTTTTATTCTCTCTACAGAAGCCAGCTCTTTTATAACCAGTCCTGGCTCCCAGAATCACTGATGCTGGTGGGCAGCTCTGGAGGTTTTTGATTCCATCCACCTGCCCAAGCAGGATCAGATGGAACCTGAGCAACCTGATCTAGTTGAAGATGTCCTTGCATATTGCATGGGATGTTGGACTAGATGACCTTTAAAAGTCCCTTCCCTATTCTATGATTCTGTGATCTGAAGAGGCAGAAGCCATGCCTAGCTAGAGTCAGAACTCCAGGATTCCTGTCCTTCAGCTACAGATCATAGGAGCAGTGAAGTTTCTTGCCTCCCGGCAGGCTACCCACCCTAATGCCTCAGGACCCTGTTTGAGGACTGCCAGACCCCATTGCAGGGAACACTTTGAGGAGTGTTTACGGCTGAGTACACGCCCATCGTTCTGGTCCCTGAGCATGGGGCCTGGAAACACAGCTGATTGCCAGGGAAGGTGGACTGTGAAGGATGCACTAGCTTCCCAAGATGCTTATCCTGATTTAGGCAAAGTTCTTCCAGAACTTACCTTAATTTTACCTGATGTTTATCAAACCAAAGGTACTATGAGTGAAATAATTCATATTCATCTAGCCAGCAGTGTGCAAGGAAGGTCTGATACCCAAGACAGGGTCCATTCACTTATGCTAGCACAAAGGGTCTCTTACAGCCCTGCAGAAAAAAGCACACTTGTTTCCATAAGAGGGGGGTGTGTGTGTATATAGATATAGGTATATATAAGTCCCAAACTGTTGGATTTTTGTCAGCATTAGTTTGCAGACTCCTGTTGTCCCTGCAAGGAGGCGTTTGGTGAATGGTACATTTCTAAGTTTTCTCTCTCTCCCAGAATAAACATTTCAAACTGTTTTCCCCAGGTGCCAGCTCACTGTTTTCAGAGATGATATGTTTTCAGATATCCTGTTTAATTTTTGGCCGACATTTTCATCTTTTTATTATTCCGTTAGTGGGGCAATGCAATACCCACTGATTATTGTGTGGAAGTTTGACTTTATAATCCTTGAAATGTTTGGTTTCAATTACAATTAAAGATGTAAAGGAAGAAGAAACTGCAGTCCCTTTGCCCATTCCTTGTGGCTTGATTCACTGCTGTTACTCACTACACATTGTTTACAGTTTCTTAGCCAACTTTTAATCAACAAGAAGCTGCAAACTGCTCATATAAAAGCCAGTCTGAATTACTTCTGCGAGCGAGATTTCCTCAGATGCCCAGCCAAGCTCAGCTCTTTACATAACCCTGCTGAGGCTGGTGGTTTTATCCTCAGGATGAATTTGAACAAGTGAATCAAATTCCAGAGACTCCAGCAAATCCCCACAATCTGGCATCACTGGACACGGGATGGGCTGTTGTGCCCTGGCAGCATGCACATGTACAGGCAGCTGCCTGTGCTGCCTGTGATCAGTTAGCGGGGCAGCAGCTTCTGCTCTCTGCACCAAACTCAGCACCTCTTCCTCTTTTGGTCACTCTCCATCCCACCAGGCAGAGCCTACAAATAGTTGTGCTGCTGGTGGCATGGGAGAAGAGGGCAACACATACTTCCCTGCATGCCCAGAGTACCAGTCATCTGCCAGAAAAAGCCAGCCCCAAAACCAGACACTTGCCTGTGGTAGTATCTGTTCTGATAAAACTAGTCCACACTCTCTTGCTGCTCACGTTTCTTCATACTCTCCCCATTGCCTATGCCAATATTTGACTTGCAATGGAGAGTAGGGCTACCACCACATCAACATTACCTCTCAAGGCCATTCTTCATCTTGGAAAAAGAAGATACATGGAATCCTGGAACATCCAACACTTTTCATTAGGCTGTACTTTATAACACTGTTACTGCCATGGTGTGGATGCTACTAGACATATTTTCAGGGCTTTCTTTTCCAGGGCTGCTGTTTTTCTAGCTAATTTTACAGAGTCTTTGTTATGCTCTGGTCTCCTTCTCCCTCCCAGACGCAGTCACGCACTCACTCCAAGCCCACAGTTCCAGGACTGCCCATGGAGAGGCCAACTGCATTAGGCTACCCTGCTCATTCTGAAGCAGCCTTCAAGCAAAGTATCCATCTCCTTGAGGCTTATGCTATTCTTTTTCCCTACATTTGTTATGCAGCAATTTTCTTTTCTAAAAACCTTAAAAGAGTATTTTAATTCTGTTGCTTTCTCTCTTCCTTCTCTATCACCTTTCAGGTTTTCCTTCAGCTGAAAAATAGGGAGAAAAAAATAATCACTGCACTGGAGAGGAGTTACATTCTCCAGGTGATAGGTTTTTAGTTTTCATTGGGGTGAGGTTGCAGCTGCTCCAAAACAATAAATCCATTATTCACCAAAATGCTCAGGTCCCAAAACACCTTGTGCCTCTTTCTTTTGTTTCAGGAAGGCCCTTCATGCTGCCTGAAGTCAGGATGTTTATTTCCCCCTTACCCTTTTGCAAAGACCAATCCTCTCAGCCCAGCTGCAGCAAGCACCCCATGTGCAGCAGCGATGCCTCCGGACAGCACAACCACCAAACAGCCAGCCCAGCATGCCCACCACCTTCCTCCAGAAGTCTGTGGGATGGGACTGTCACACAGGTCTTAGATCCAGCCACAAATCACTCGCTGCTTCTGTTTGAAGACTACACAAGTGGAGAGGGACCGGATCCAGCTGGACCTGCCCACCTGCTGCCATCCCTCACCACCTGAGTGATCTGGGATCTTCAAGTAAATCCTCCAAGGAGTCACTACCTTCTTTCTTGGCAGTCAGTTTATTTCCACTTTCCTGCCCACAGGTTTTCCTCTTTTCCTTCTCCAGCTCAATCAAGATCTTTTCCTCTTAAAAATTCCAGCCACCTCCAAAGCCATCCCAGATCCCTTCCTTCCAACCAGGTATGCACTAGTTGACTCTCCCCAAAGCTCAGATTTTATTGTAGTTTTGCTTTTTCAGTTTCCCTGTGGCAATAGACATCTCCTTTCCCAGAGGGGAGAGGAAGGGAGGAAAGCATGTCCCAGCTCTCACTCAAGCAGAGCATGAGAATTTAAAGGTCTACAGGTGCAAGAGTGGCTGCTGACACCACATGCAGGCTTCATCTCTTGCATAAGCAAAACCAGAGACACGTCAGGGCTCTGTGGCTGTATCCGTTCCCCAAAATGGGGTTTGGCTGCCTGCGCTCACAGGCAGCTCTGATGTGGTGCAGCTGTAATCTGGGTCCAGCCATGGGGAAGGAGCTGTGTGAGAAGGGGATGCAATGAGCCCTCATGGGGCCTCCACCTCCTCACCCTGGAGCTGCTTTTCAGCTCAGGCACTCAGCCTTGGTCCCTGCCTGAGCCCTGACACTGCCTGTCCTTGACCCTCACTGATGCGGGTCCGTAGGCTCCGCATCCCCTCTGCTTTGGCCCTAGCCAAAGGCCCTCAGCCCTGCCTGCGCCCAGGTAAGGCTCCCCAAAATCCTAAAATTCATACACCAATCATGCCAAATTAAAACTCATCAACAAGTCTCCATGGTAACTGTATATAAAACAGTAATTAGACATACCTCTAGCCATGCTTCTATCTCTAGAAGCAGCAGCTTGCTTCACTCAGGTTTGTTTAATCCAATCACTGGTGTATTAGTAATAAGCAAAAGAAAGAAAAATATCACTGGAAATGTGGTAGATGCAAACATGTCTCATGAAAAAATAGCATTTGGGGAGGAATCACATCACTGGCGTGTATTCTTTTATAAAAATATACAAGCTTGGAGCAAGTCTTAGCCCCGTGTATTTTTTTAAGATGCACTCGTTACATATCATTACACAACTCACAATTAGTAGAAAAGTGCTTCAAAAGTCTAATTCCTTCCTTGCGTAAGTGACCTATTTCAATCAGTTTATTTACTTGTTGAAAAAGTACCTGTCATCTTAGCACATTTCCTATTGCCCTCTTCTTAGAGGGAGCTAAGGATCATGCATGTTTTTCTAAATTAACATGCTGTAATCTGCTAGCTTTTTAAAAAGTCATATACTACACTAGGCCTTATTTGAGAAGAAATCTGTCTTCCTCCCACCATGCTCATTCTGCCAATGAACATCAAGGGACTGCAGCATCCCTGACACTCAGTGATAAATCAGGGTTAGACATAAGGAAAACAGTATTCCACTGAAGCTGCACTGGGAAGTTTAGCCCAGAAGTATCACATTACTCAGATCAGACACAGTCTGGGATAGTGGGATATAATGACCTGGTTAGAGAGAATCTGGGACCTCAGTACTGATTTCCATTTACCAGTATCCAATAACAAGACCCATGAGAAAGATACTCTATGTAACAAGAGATAAATATTCTTCCTGTAGGCTGCAGCAATTGGTTTGAGTTGGTAATTAAGTGATTTCCTATATATTGTTTGGCAGAATGTTTCAGGATACCTGAAATGAAGAGCAAATAACTCCACAGTTACTGCTTTCACTGTTTTCAAGGCATTTTCTCTGCTAGGTATTGGGAGGCGGCAAACAAACATTAACAAAACTCCAACATAAACTCAAAGCAGGTTGTGGTACCAGGGAGGCAGCCAAAGTGCAGGGAAAAGTTTAGGATTATTTCTGATGGGTTTGGAGTTTTTGTTTAGTTTGGTGTTTGTTTTGTTTGTTTGTTTGGTTTTTTTTTAATTACACAGCTGTAATTGTGGCAATCAATCTTAAAAAACAATGTTAACCTCCAAGGCCATCCCCAAGTTCAGCTGGATTTCAATTCAACAGTCGCTCCAGATTTCATGGCTATTCTTAACACTACGAAGCACAGGCATGGAGGATCTGCATTTCTGAAAAATTAGATCATGTTTCTGACATCTAGCAGCTGGAAGTCAGGAGGAATTTTGAAAAGCCAACCCTAGTCAACCTGCAAAAGGTCATGCAGGAGCTCAGCAGCAGGAGCTGGGGGCCCTGGGCAGCAGGCAATGCTCACAGGGCATTCTCCATGGCCCCGGGCGCAAAAACACAGGCACACAAGAACGTGATGGGAATACAACTGCATAGGATCTCCCACACAAATGCAAAGTATATGTTTCTACTTACCCACAAATGCCTTTTTTAAATCACTCACCTGACCAAGGTAAAGAAATGGGAACATGTACTGATGCCGTTGCTAACTCCTATTGGTACATTTGCAAACATACATCTTTACTTGAAAAGTACCTTGTTTACATTATAAGGAGCACTCCCTTAATGAAACACTTTCTTAATACATCTTCTTGTACTGACAAGTTACTTTAAGCTCTCTCATTTCCTCACTTTAATTGCTTTTTCTTAAGGAGCTTTGCTTGCATGAATTATATCAGAGCCCTTGACTACAGTATTAGTGCACCCAAAGTCTGTGGTTCACAGCTACACTTTCTTCGGGTGTTGAATCAGCATGTTAGAATCACTGCAGCTTGCAGCAACAGACACATGCCACCACCTCTACAGTGCTAGGAATATTTTTCTATCCCTTTTTATCTCTGCTCCTCTCTTCCATCCTGCCCTCCTCTTCACCCCACTGCTCTACTGCTCGGCTGCTCTTCTGCTAAAGCATCTCTCCGCAGACCTCTTCTTTTCATGAAAACAATTTAATGAAAACTAGTGGCATCTTAAAGGTCTGTCTCCAAGTCAAGTACCTCCATGGAGTGTGGTGTAAAACACAGCGTGAAAAAGCAGTGAGATAAATACTCAGAAAGATTTCTTTAATTAATTCCTACTAGCATAACTATGAGCTGCAGTATTATGCACTTGCATTTCTAAAAACTCAGCTACATGTGTGCCTGTGAAACCTAACCTGTGTCTGTCCTCCTTCACATCCCTCAGTGTGACAATCAGTGGCAGAACGTATGAGAGGAACCATGGCAAAACTGAGACTTTGTGAGGACATGATACCAAACTGTACCACAAGTATGAGGCACGGCTGCTCCTGCAGTGTCAGTGCCTTCAGCCCAGCTCCCGCCCACCTGCACCTCCTCCTCCCTTCCTGTTGTTTTTTATTCTGTCCCATGAGCACAGCCTCATTTGTGGGGACAGTGGGGAAGGAGAAGACCCAGGGAGGACTAACTGCCTCCCTGACTCTATAGAAGTCATGTCCTCCCCAGCAGTGCACTGGGGCAAAGCAGAGATGCTGGGCAGGTAGGACCAGCAGGTTCAAAGGTCCTGAGAGGACAGTGGATGAGGCATGCTGTGGCCGTGGTCCTGCAGCCTTCAGGTAAGGGTGGATGGAGAGAGGTAATCCCAGCATCTCCAAAACCATCTTGCATTGCGCCCTCCATTCCAGAGGTAGGCAGAAGCACATAATGCCAAGAAACAGGTTGGAAGTGAGAAGGGAGAACAGAAAAGATCCCTGTCACTTTCCTACATGGGCCTGCCATCCTATTAAACCTCCTGATACAAATGCTTTCATCTAAATGAGGAACTTGTTAGTATCAGAGCACCTTTCTCTTTTTCTCCTGGTTCTTTTTTTCCCCCTCTTTCTCCTCACATCATTATCATTAAGGACTCGAAGGCTTTCTAACGCTTGTGGGCACAAATCCTACCACTTGGCACAATCAGTGGACCACCCCCAGCTGAGGAACTCCAGCTGCTGCATCTTTTCTCAAAGGTGTGCTTCCTGGGATGCATTTCAAGTACATGGCATCTCACTGTTCTGTAAATGTCACTGCAATAGCCATTTAGAAAGAAAAAGAAGAGGGAAAAGGCTGCAGTATAATTACTGTAAAGATGTACCATCAATCATGGAGCACCGATAATAGGGAAGAGTGGGAGTAACGGACTCAAATTAGGACCTCACTACACTGGAGAGCTGATTTCTTTCTATTTGGTCTAGTTCAACAAGTTAAACTGTTTCAGTGCAGAGCAAAGTGTTCTCTCAAATTATATAATTCTCTGCAAAATTAAAAAAATACTAGCAAAATGAGGAAAAAAGATCCTCATCAAAGTGTTCATTGATGTAGCAAAAGGATTTTTTTTTAAATAAATAAAACCAGCAGTGTGGTGGGGAATCATTTATTATCTCTAATATTTACCCTCCTACTGGTGCTCTCACCAAGTGCAAATGCAGGTAGGTATATAAGAAGAAATTGGCTCCCATTTTATGATGGGTCATCAGCTGTTAAAGTTTTTCAGTGCTGTATTAATACAGAGAATGTGCAAGCTTCTCTTTCACCAGTTACAATGCCACAAAGCTGTAATTAATATATTCCAACTGTATATTTGCAAAGGTCTCGCTAAGGCAGAGAAATGTATTTAACTCACAGAAAATCTGGACACAACGTTTTCATTTTTATCAGTAGCTAATTAAACACAAATCAAGAACTGCCAAACCATTCTACCCCAACCATGTTGTTCAGTTTCTTTTTAAATATTTGAAAGGCAACATTCTGTTTAAAAGACTTTTTTTTCTTTTCAGAAGTAAAAGCCAAACTCAAATTTCTTAGCTGTTTTGACATGATGATGACAGCTCCATAAACCTGTTTAATTTTAGAAAATTGAGTTCTGGTATTTGATCCTGAGCATACTGTTGCAAAGAAATATTGTGGAACAATTTTTGAAAGCTCATTTGCAGTGGTTGGTGGACACAAACTTACCACGCTGTTGCTTGACAAGCCACCAAAGGTCAAATGTGAGGATATTCCCTGGGGCTGCCATTCAGAGGGGAGTCCAGACCACCTCCTTGTTGAAAGAGCCTTCACGCCGCACACACATATATGCCATTACACGTGGAAACCCTCCCCAGCAAATCTGAGGTTGTGGTCCATGCACTTCCATGGCCATCAGCAAACAGGTTGGTGCTGCAGTAGGTGGCAATGGCTGGAGAAGTAGCGATCTATTTGGGTATATAAGGCAATCGGGTGCATCCCACTAAACACAGACAAGTGCATAAAATGATAGTTGATTTGGGCAAACCTCTGTTTTGGTCCAAATTAAATTCATATGAGTAATCAACTGCTCCAGAGATGAAAAAATTATAGCCTTTTCTTCCATAGTGTTTAAGAAAAATCTAATTTCTTTTAACACAAGAAATCAGACAGTTAATTGAGCCCATTCTTCACTCCAAGTGAAAGTTATAACAGACCTTAATGTTAAATAAATGTACTGAGAATTGCCAATCTTTGATTTTAGACAGCTCTCCTCTTGTAATTGAATTGTGTCCTAATGTAATCAGTTTACTTTCTGCCTCTTACTGAGATTTTAAGGACAACAAACACCCCTTCAGTAGCAGAGCTGCAGGGCTGGATCTATTCCATCCATAGAATTAGGGAAAATCCTGTTTTGGCTGGCAGCAATGAGATGCCCAACCTTCCTTCTCCTTCTCTGCATGCCAAGAGCACTGCCAGGGCCGTGCCAACAGTGCTGAGGTCAGTATTATTTCTGGGGTCCCTCCTCAGAGTCTGGAGAAAGTCAGTTCTACCCAGCTCTCATTCAGAAGTATTTTCTGAAAAGTAATTGCACAGCATGCAGCCTTGAGGAGATGGAGTAGAGGATTGCAACTGCAGTGACAAAATATTACAGACTGACCCACTGAGTGGATGTGAAAGATCACTGCCAGGAGAGTTAGGTCTTCAGACACTGCTCTAAAATGAACTTGAGAGCACTTTCTGCGGTACTTCAATACTGAAAGGATTTATACATCTGTTTAAAAAAACATCCTTCTACATGAAAAATCACCTGTGCCTTGTCTTGCATATCAAGAAACCATCCTCCAGCTCCTAGGTCTCAGCCTCATCACTGAGAAAGAAGTTTTGAAGGAATCCAGTGTCAATAATCCCAGCACATAATGGGGTTGTTTTGCTTTTTTTCTGTAGGAGCAAGAGGAGAAAGAAGAAATATCAGAGGAGGAGAGGAGGAGTATTGGAAAGCAGCAATAAATGCCATTTTAAGCAGAATTCAAATGAATAAATCACATAAACACTAAGAAGATTATCTTCATTGGTGGAGGTAGATGAGGTATGTTTGTAAGAACATGAAAAATGGAATATGCTGCCATACAAACACTTTTTCCTCAGCTGTTTAAATTAGTGAATATATGTACAGTCTCTTCGTGGCAGCAGGAACGGTGTATGCTCAGTGTTTCTGACAACCCAACAGACGTACAGAATCCTGAACCAGCACAGATCTTTCCCATTATACTTTTCCTCTCCATCTGCCCTTCCTTCCCCAACCACAGATATTTGGTGAGGTATTGTGTGGCACAGAAAATAGCCCAAACTTCCCCCTAGCAGTAACCAGGCTTTCTGAACATATCCCTCCGTTTGGCCCCATCTCCCACTCCCCATCCCCAGTTCTGCCAGCTCCTGCATTGCTGCCCTGACACACACCATTTCTCCAAAACACCACTGATAAGCAAGGATATGTTAATCTTTTTAGCTGAAAGATATATGAATTCTTTGCTCCACTTTTTATGGTTATTCTTATTTCTCAGCTGGCCACCATGTCTTCCTCATAAGCTTCGTCACATTCAGCTCCCTTGTGCTGGCCACTGCTCAGGTCGTCCTTGTGTCAGTCATTGCCAGTCCAGTCTTGGGAGTGAATGTACCCCTTCTCTACAACACAGTTCACAGGAATCCTATTTTTAAAAAGCATCAGGGATTCCATAGAAACCAACAAGATTGCTGCTTCCACACAGATTTATTGTTTTGATAGAGATTGAACAAATCTTCTCTCAGAGGCCAGACCTGTGCCATGGAAGAAGTGCCAGGCACAAAGACTAACTGCCATACAATTGTGATAAACCCCAGTGTCTCCTGCAAAATTGTGTTTTACATGAACAAATAAAAGAAATACAGTATATTTAGGGAGGAAGGAATGGGGCAAAGTAAAATGAACAGGTAAAATATGATCTTAAAGAAGAGTAGAAGGCAGCAGCTTCCATTGTCATCTCAAAGCTTCCCTGTAAGACTATTCACCTATCTTACATAAAAGACATCTGTAAAGAGTTCAGAAGTTTCCACAAATAATTCTTATGTAGCTGCAGAAGCTGTTTAAAGCTTCTTTCAGTCCGTTCATTTCCTTGAACTAGATCCAGATTAAAAGCAATCCCTCCAAAGAAAAGGAAAACCCAAGCACCCATTAAATCTATGCCCTCTGATAAATCTCCCTATCTGTATCAGGTGTCCTCAGCTTCTATAATCCCTGTACTTCAGCCCACCATTCAATAAATTTCTGAAATGGTAACTTCCTAAGAGATTAAATAAAGATTTATCCTTTGGCCTATATTCCTCTTTGCAGAAATGATAAGTTTCTGGTGTTCTCTTGAGGGTCTACAGAGGTCAAAGCAATCATAACTGATCCTGCGCACATTTAACTCATACAAAGACTCCTCTCTAATATTTGTTAAATGAACGCACTGATACCCTCTGTAAGTCGCCATAAGAAAAGCTACCTAATGCTTTAAATCTATTGAGCCAGGCAGATTTGTCTCCCTGCACATGATGTTTTTCAGTGATGCACAGCACAGCAGCAGCATACTGCATCTCCCCTGCCCTATACCACACCTTCCCTGCTCAGGGACCCATACCATACCTCTCCTGACCGGGGACCATGCCACCCCTGCTCAGGGACCCATACCATACCTCCCCAGCCCGGGGATGGTTCATGCAGAGCTGCCACCTTTGCTCTTGCTTAGCACGCAGCAGCAACCTGTCTTGCTATAAAAACTCCTCAACTCTTTCTGCAAAAGCATTTTTTCCCTAGTCTGTTGCCTAATTTTCTAAAAAATGTAGCCATTGCGGAGTCGGTAATAACTTGGATCGGGTTTTTAACTGCAAATGATATAGTGGAAATGAAACAATTTATGCCCCTTTAAAAACTCCAGATCCTTCCATACTAAATATTCTTCCATTTATTATTCTTTCATTTTAACAGAATACTCGACTCTTTGAAATTAACTGAACAAAACCAATGTCAGAATAGTTCATCTCAATGCTCTTTTCTCACAAATAAATAATATTTAGATATTTGCCACTTCATTCACCCAGTGGATCCAGGGGACTGTAAACAACAAACTATTTTAGAACACTGCACAATTGCTATGATTTTGTCTCATCAGTCCTCATACCGATTAAATTGTCCTTATCCCAAGCAGCAAGCTTTAAAAACTTGGGCTGCTTTATACTCAAAACTATTGAGATTTTTTTAATTAGCCATGACATACCCAGCAGTGTCTGTCTGCTGGCACGGAGGAAGCTGCCTAGCAACAATGCAAAAAAATCCTCCAGTGGATCACAAAGAGTCTGTTGAAAATGGTAATCTCTCTCATAGAAAAGTAGAGATGGTTTCAATTAAGGACAGCAATTCTCAACTTGTTATTTATACGCAGTGAACTAAAATAACATTCACAAAATATAAATACAATGTGAAAAGGCCATGTGTAATTACTTACAGCTTTAATTTGCAGTACGCGATTCGCCATTCACATCTGTAAGCCTTTTGTTTTGCTTAATGGCAAAAAGCATTCCAGCTAGGTCAGACCTATAGTGGAGTTTATACAAGGTAGGAATCTCAGCAAATAGGGCTGGAACGGGCTCAATGAGTCATTCAGCCCATCCCTAGTACTGAGTCAGGATAATTTATATATAAATTATTTCTGATCAATAACACTTTTCCTGTTTCCCAAAATCTCCAAACCAAAACAGTAGACAAGCTCCCTCGGCACTCTGCCCAGTTCCCCAGCTCTCCCAACAATTAGAAAACATTGGGAAATCTCTAACCGAAGCTTCCTCTGCTCCAATCCTCCATGCTATAATGGAGAAGATATGAAGAACGATACACTTTTTTTTTTTGGCAATTTCTGACGTACTTGAAAAAGGGTATTGTGTCGGTCTTGTGTTGAGTAAATAACTCCAGTTTTTCTCAGGCTTTCCTTACATAGCTCATACATCTTCACTCAATTGCTTCCTATTTCTTCTGGATTATTTCTCCAACTCCTTACACTCTTTCTTGCCCTGTATATTGAATAAACGCACTGTCCCAATCCAAGTCAGCAGTGACAGCTGTAGGTCTGCAGCCGTCACTTCTCCATGCATTGCAGGACCCAGGTAACCTTTCTCTTCCTTATTCTTCTCTGAGTTCAATCCCTTTTTGTTGCTGATGCTGTTTGTGTCACTGCTCAGCCACCACCACTAGCCTTTCTTCAGCAAACTGCATCAGGAGAAAAACAGGAGCTAGTGAAGGCCAGAGATTTCCATGTGGAGTTGACCCTCCTCTTGTGCCAAGATCCCATTTCACCCCAGTGAAGGGCCAAACATGGAGCTGGAGGCAAGAAATTCCTGGTTGGGCTCTTGCCTCTAGCCTGGTCAGGCAACAAAATGTGCCAAAACCGACAGCATAATGGTCCATTTTACATCCACTCTGGCCAGTTTATCTTCTAGATAATGGGCACTGCTTCTCTGCAGATGGAACGCTGGGGTCCAGATGGGACACATCCCTTCCACCTCCACCTTAATCCACCACAAAGCACCCAGAGATGGTGATGGCCCTTGGCCACCCTCAAGAGTAACAGCTGCAGGCAGGAGCACCCAAAAGCCCTACAATTTAGCCCACATTGATCATAATGGAAAATGCACCACCTCTCTTTCAAATTAACTTTATTTTCCCCAAAGAACTAACTCATTAAAGAATCACAATTGAATGCCTTTAGGGATTGCATCCTGGTAAAACAAAGTCCCTTCTCAGGAACAATAGATCACTTTTTTTTGATGAAACAATAAAAGGACTTATTCATCCAGTGGATTAACATAAATGTTTATCCTAATTTGGTAAAGCAACAAGTAATGAGGAAAAGAGTCCAAGAAAGGCATAAATAATAGATAACTTCAGTACCTGGGGTCAAACGCTGGGAAATACTCCCTGTACTACACAAGATGTGAAACCCAGTCTTTGAAAATGTACACTTCCAAATTCCGAATGAAATGCCAAAGGAGCAACTTCAATGCTGTTGAGCAGATGTTTGCATTTTCTTGATATTTTTAACAATTACCTACATCAGTTAATTCAGTGCTTTGAGGAGGGGTATTGCTATGTAAAGTCTTGCTATTGATATAAATATGAATGGACTTCACTGTTGAGTTTGGTAAATCAGGGTCCTTCTAGATCCTACACAGGATCTGCAAAGTCTGCATTATCACAGGAGAAATTAACTTTCATGTATAAATCCTAATTTATCAGGGGTTCTTCCCAAACATGCACATGAATATGTGCATTTTTGGTCACACCAGGTAGTCAGTTTTCACCAAAAAAAATCCAATAGAATTTTTATTTTTCACAAGTTTCCCTTTTTGATTATTAGCATGACTGATTTCTTACCTTATGACTTTTTATTCCCCTGTTTTTCAGGCTAGCAGTGGAGTTTTGACGGTGGCACGCTCTAGAAGCAAAGAGAAAATGCGATCATTCTCAAAGTTCTCAGTCAAATCCTCTGCAACTCACACTGATCAATCAAATCCAAACCCCCAGATTCGACTGCAAAGGGCAAAACTTTCCCACCTGTCCCTCTCATTTCTCCTCTTCAGGCAACTACATCTCGGTGTGTTAACTTTCCGTCTCTGCCTGCTAGCTTCTTTGTATTAAGCAAAGAGGCTATTTTGATTTTTTAAGACAGCTTAAGCAACGGGTTGCAGCTACAGTTCTTGTGTCTGCATATTTATTATGGCAAGGGGAAGCAGTATACTCAGGGGCATTCCTTTTGTTGCTGGCAACATAATAACATTTGCTTAATTGTGGTTTATTAATGCTAATATACCCAGAGGCTCAGACTCTGCCCGCGCATTTTTGTAAATTGAATTAAAGGAAAAATGAATCAGAGTTAAAAGACAGCTGATTAATTTTATTCACTTGCTCAAGGGGTTTTAAAGCAAATGGTCTCCACATCTATTTTTCTTTAGAGAACAGACTTTATAGCCACAGGGCCAAGAGAAACTTGTCAGTAAGCCATTTTCATCACTGTGTCAAGGAGAGCTATTTAAAGCATTAAAAGGAGTGGACATTAGGGAGAGGTGCTCACCCCCTGCTCTGTACAAATGGCAAGGTTATAGAGACATGCTCTCTCCTGCCTGCTGATGAGATCAGAGGGGTTTCATAAAGGGTTTTTTAATGAAGCTTTCAAAAAAAACCCCCAGAGCCTGCTGCTCCAGACAGGCAAGAACACAGGTACAGCACAAACCTGCTAAAAAAGGGACATTTCAATCCACAGAAAGTTCACCTTATTAGCAGGTTTACCTCAAAAGAAGCTGTAACTTAAAGGCCATTACTGACGTATTTAATAGGCTTTCAGATAGTCACAGTAGAAATCAGTTCCTGAGACAGATTTCATGTTTGGAAATAAACATAGTTCATTAGAGAAGCCTCTGTTGGATGTATATTTATACAAAGTCTGGACTGAAATATTAGCGTGAATGCAGGGCTGTTCAGTAGGAAACCCACTTTAGTTACCAATTACTCAGAAAGATCTGTTATGAAGAGGCTTTGTCTACAAATGAGACTGGCATTTCTGAGAATCGTCCTTTGAATGTTTTCTTCACAAATTCTTATTCAAAACTGGCAAGCCAGAAAAGATTATAAGGCAAAAGTCTCAAAGAAAGAAGGATGTTTAAGATGTATATAAAAGCAGATTGCTCAAGCCCCTCTGTGTAAGCAGAAGGCACAGCAGAGGTCCCTCATCGTGTCTGGGACACTATGTCAGGATCAGGATCTGAACATTTGTCTATCTGTTTTGTCAGCGAGGGAGTTAGCAAGGAAAAAGCCTAATCTGTAAGGGAAGGATTTTCTCTCTGCCAGCTCCCATGGCCGAGGGATGGGCTAGTGAAGGATCCCCATTGACATAGATCATCTCTACCCACATGGACATGGTTAATGCTCTCTGTAAGTACCACTCAGGTCACCTTGCACTTCTCCTCCTGGTTAATCCTGGCACCTCAAATGGCTCCTACCCACTCTTCCCACAGCTAATGACACATGGATAATGAAAATAACCAAGGAGGAGGAAATGTTGAATATCTGAGAGTAAAGGAAATTATTATTTAGTTCTCCAAATTATCTGTGAACCTTTTTTGAAGGCTTTTTCACCTCCTGTGTTCCAGAAAATAAGACATATGTATCACCAGGTCTTGCACCTTGTGTGCACTTGGCAAATGTTGTGTTGCATCCCATCCCACAAGATAACTTTGTGTGCCACCAACATAATGAGCAAAGCTGTCCACCATGTCAACAGACACCTTGAAATGTGGGAAACTTGTGGCACAGCTCTACAGCTAAGGGTCACAAGATCCCCCTTTTGGCCTCCCTTGTGCATGTGTCACCAACACAACATCCCGTTGGAGTTTTTCACACTGCTTGGAGATCCATGGTGTCTACCAAACAAGTCTCTGGCCAATATAACGACATCAGCTCTCACATCTTCCTGGGCATCCACACTCTACCATGGACATCTCACATATCCAGAAACATGGTGTTAGCCAAACTGCAACCTGGGGCACTTCAAGCCCCAACTTCAACCTCCAGTCTTTGCCTCCTATCTTTCACTATTGTATTGCTATTGAAAAGACAGCGTTCAACTTTACATTGCTAATGTGATCTCCACCAACAGAAGCAGGGGTTGGGGTTATCTGACAAAACTGTTTGGCTTGCAGGTGTGCTCTGAAATTTCATCAGAGCTTTGTTTTCCCTTCATTGTGAAGAAAACAAATTAAAATGCAGGAGAAACAGGCTCTGAACAAAAGAAAAATACAGCTGTCACCCCTTGCAGGATGGAAAACCCTCCAAGATTGCTGCTGCTGGATGAGGAGCTGGTCTTCTCCCACCTGGTGCTCAGCCTGCTGCACACCACAGCATAGAGACCTCTTAGTGGCCAGTCTGCATTTACAGGATGTGTAGGGCTCTGAGCACCCACAGAAATGGGGGGATTTTGAGGTGGCTGGTGCATGATGGGGGAGGTGGGGATGGAAGGGGAGTATGAGCGCTCTGCAGAGGTCTCTTCCTTTTAGCAATTTACTATATGCCCATATTTGCTAACGCAGTTGTTTTCCTCCATAATATATAATGCAGAATGAATACTTACAGGGAAAAAAAAATCCCATTTTCAAAACTACAGCACAGGGAGTCACTTTTCAGAGAGCTGTCTGCACTGCAAATGAGACAGCTCTGGGCCAGCCAGGCTACCCTCCGGGGCTCCTAGCTGGTGGGCCATGCTGAGCCAGGCTGTACGGAGACACGGCTCCTTTGATCTCGGTGAGGGATGCTCTGCCTTGCACTCCCGCTGAGCTTGGCCTGCAGTGCCTGAAGCCCAGCAGGAAGCCACCAGCAGCCTGAGAGGACTTCCCAGGCCCCGCTGGAGACCCCTGAGGATGCGTTCACAGGGGGGGGCTCACTTTTGAACTTGCCCTGTCAGAAAGAGAGAAATAGCTGTCATTTAAATATAGAAATAAAGTTTCTATGAGGCCCGGGCACACATCTCCTGTTTGCTTGTTTAAATTACTTCCAGCTGAAGAGGCAGTCCCCCTGACAGCTCTTGACTGATAGGAACTTCATGCTGAGAAGGCCATGTGAGCTTTGGCAGTGTTCAAAAAATGCTATAAAAGTAACAGAGATTTGCTGTCTCGTAGGAACAGCCTGAGGCACTCCCTTTGCAAAGGGAAGAACGTGTCGTGACAGGGCTACTGTGCACACTTACAATAGTGATGCTGCTCAAAGAAATTGCAAAGCATATGCATGTGTCTGAGGAATCTGACTCATCTGCCAAGCACTGCCATACCCTTCATCGGATCACACCTGAGCAGCCAGTCGCAGGCTTTGGAAGAGACCACGCCATACATGAGAGAAGTTGCTTATGGCAAAGGCTGACAAAATCAAAACAATCAGCAAAACAACTGCCTCCTTAAGTTTGCATTAACTGAACTGCAATCTTGACAGTGAGTTTTCCAGTCTCACAAGACCACACTGTTTGCAGTTGAGTGCCATGGAGCTCTGATCCGGAGAGGTTTTGCTTGCCCAGTACCTTCTATCCATCCATCCAACACATTGTTGCACCATTTGAAGCGCATAAGAAATAGCGCAAGAACCAGCTTTAGATGTGCATGTGTGTGTAACACACTAGCAGCATCTTTATCTTTACTAAAATGTCAAGAATGGTTCCTTGAGGCCCACAAAAACTACAAAAGGAGTGCAAGTTTCCTTCAGCTAACTCACCAAGGTGTCCATGAGATCTGCAAGATTATCTATACTGTAACCTTCATCTGCACATCACACTGACAGTCCACTAGACATGTGTTCTCATAGATTCCCTGTGAAGTGTTCAGTCTACTCTGGAAAGCTTTTGACATGAAAGAAAATAGTATTCTGAAATATATTTTACACAGTTATTTTTAAGATTAAGTCTCAAAAATTAGATTTTGCTTATATAAACAAACCCTAGGCTCTAGTAAAATATTATCACCCTTACTAAGTAACTGTGTATGTACATATTTTAACAGGTCAGTTATGCCAGTTACTAAAATAAAATATGACTATAAGTACTGACAAAATACATTTAGGTTTTAAAAATGTTGCAGATTCAAGAGAAAGTCTTCATGTTGTTATGAATAAGCTATTGATTCTATTGACTACAGCATATTTTGATGGCTTTCATTCACAAGCTGGTAAGAATGGTGCTCAATGGAGTTAAATCCAGCTGGCGGCCGGTCACAAGTGGTGTTCCTCAGGGCTCAGTACTAGGGCCTTTCCTTTTTAATATTTTCATCAATGATATAGATAAGGACATAGAAAACACTATTAGTAAGTTCGCAGATGACACTAAGTTGGGTGGGAGTGTTGATCTGCTTGAGGACAGGGAAGCTCTACAGAGGGACTTGGATAGACTGGATAGATGGGCCAATGTTAATGGCATGGCCTTCAA
>VZTM01038057.1:249298-313063 GCA_013400555.1 Jacana jacana
TAAGAAGGAGTTTCAGAGGTCAGGGACAATTCTCACCATTTTGCTGAATGTCAGAGAGAGTCTAGTTCATGCTTGTCACTGGAAAACATCTATTCAGAAGTGACTCTACAAATTATTAGCTTCTACACTGACTGGTGCTGGTTGTTAGAGGAAAACTGTTACCACTCTGAAATATCCTTGACCTTGTACAAGAGTGTTAGGTGACATGAGACAAGATATTTCTTCTATCTATGCTTCACCACTGTCTTGGGATACAAAATCCTATGCTGTCACCTTCCCTGAAAATTACTCTTAGCAGTAGATTAATGTGATGAGAAAGTAAAGAATTAATTTGCCTAAATCAGGCTGAAGACTGACAAAACATTTTCTAGGGTTAAAGGCACGTGTATTTGTGTTTTCTTGCTTGTTTTCCCCAAAACCTACATGGCTTCAATCTTTTGGCAAGACCCTCATCTTAGAGTGATCATGGCTTCTGGACATGTCCTAACATACCTGTTTTCTCCCATAGTTTCTGACCAGGTTCAAGCCTTTCCCACTCCCCTGAGAATTTCCTGTGATGCCAAAACAACAAAATATATCATCAGAATTACCCAGCTTAAATTCTTCTTTCCACTGTTGTTGGCAGCCCTACCTGTCTTCAAATCTTACTCTCTCTTGGGCGTGCCAAGATGGAGCCGCTGCCTGGCCAGGAAGTAAAAATTTCTAGTAATTGTTGCAATGCTTCATTTTCCACAAGTTGTCCATCCATTGTGAGGAAACACTGCCTGCCCTCTCTCACGGTCAGGTTCAGAATTGTGTGTGTGCTGGTTTTGCCATGTTAAATTTCATCCAGCCATAAGAGCCGGGAATCCAGCTCACACAAAAAACATGCAGAAGAATGATGCAAACGGTAACAAAACCAGTAAGAGAAAGATCCCAGGAGGGCTGCTGGCCAAAGGAAGTGGAGCAAGGAGCAGTCTGGAGAGACGGCCCCTACTCCCACTGCTGGGGGCTGTGCAAGCGAACCTCATCATCTGTCTCTCATGTCAGCAGTCACTAAGAAAGGTTGCTACTCAAAATCACACAGATAAGGTAGGGTACAGCTGGGAACAGAGGCTAGACCTCTCAGCAATGCCTTATCAGTGCTACCAACCTGTTTCACATCACAGACAAGCCAAATGCTGACTCCTCTCTGCACTTACTGGTCTTCTGTATGCTTTGGCACTCAAAAGGAGAAGAGTATATCAAGGTGTGATGACAAAACCGCACTATATATCTGCTAGTCATAAAGATCAGTCTTGTGAAATGTTGAGTATCTGTAATTTGCACTATATTCAGCTGGATCCATGGAAGTTCAGCATCTCTCTTTAAGGATGTAATAAGCCATGAAATAAATATTTAAAGAGACAAACCCAATGTATTAGCTGGTGTCCTACCTGGTGATGGCCCACTTACCTCCTATGATGTTCTTAATATATTGCCCTGTTCTAGCACTGTAACATTAATCTGGTGCAGAATACTCCATGTGAAGTGGAAATCTGTGCCCTTAATAAATCAGAGTGCTTTTTCCAAACATTGTCCATTGTAAGGACAGAAACCACAGGAAGAAAATATTTTCAGCAGCAGCTTGTTTACAGATAGGATTTTCTCTATAAGCTGCGCTCAGGTAAAAAATATCTGCACTCCATGTAGTAATTATTGTGTAGAAACTAGGGTTTCTCAACTGGGTTCTTACACAGAGGTATATAAAAGCACAGATGGAGATAACTAACACCACAGCTCTGTGACATGAAGCCATTTACCCCAACAGAGCACTGAGCGCTGCCAAGAGTCATCATCATTAACTATTTCATTAACAGTCATCGGATGAAACACGAAAGGAGTGAGGTCTCATTTTAATGTCAAAAATAGATGATGTTTGATAGAGAGAACCACAGTGTGTTACCAGGTGCTTGGAGCTGAGAATCCAGGAGACACACATGTGGGGAGCATCTGAGTCAGAGGAAAGGTAATGTTTTCCACAACACCTCCAGTTCTGTCCTACAGTAGTTGTCAGTAGAGGCTTGGCTGTCCCATCAGTGGGTGATTACCCAAGATGGGGTTCTCAAACTTATCACATCAGAGAAAAGCAAAACCCCAGTCTGTGCAGAGGTTTGATGCCTATAAGAACAAACAACATGCTACACACATACAAGCTGGAGAGTGACTTTGTCAGGAAATGTAGTGACCAGACAAGGGGTAATGGCTTTAAATTAGAGGAGGGGGGATTTAGATTAGATACTAGAAAGAAATTCTTTACTGTGAGGGTGGTGAGGCACTGGAACAGGTCACTCAGAGAAGTTGTGGATGCCCCATCCCTGGGAATGTTTAAGGCCAGGCTGGACGGGGCTTTGAGCATCTTGGTCTAGTGCGAGGTGTCCCTGCCCATGGCAGGGGGGTTGGAACTCGATGATCTTCAAGGTCCCTTCCAACTCTAACCATTCTATGATTCTATGACAACATGAAAGTGTAGACATTGATGGTATATCATCAGATATGTAGACAAGGCCACAAGCAGGCAACCTGTCACACCAGGGGTTTAGTTTAGCTCTGTGGGTGAGAGGGGAATGCACAGTGGACAGACCCTGAGAAGCCCAGCAGGATTCATGTTCTGACATCTTGAACTACCAGCAGTATCCTGAGCATGGGGAATTGGAGAAGGTGCTTCTGCTCCTTTTCACAGCTTAAATCACCTCTGTACATACCACGACATGGTATAGGTATGTCACCAAGTGCCACTTCAGCCAGGGTTAAAACCTAGACCATGAAAGACAAAGAGTTTATTTCTCACTACACACTAAATTTCTGCAATTAAAAGCTTATGAGACAAGTTATAGGTCTTTGACTCCAAGAACAGCTGCAGATTTGATATATACAAACCCTTCCTGATTGCAGCACTCTGATTCCTATGAGCTCCTGCCTGTCATTAAGGAACAAAAAGCCCCCAGACTACAGTTTTCACAAGTCTTTATTGATTTAATAGGAGAAATAAATGGTTCTGGTAGGTGCCTTAGGAAGCAGAGCTGAATGATGGAGTGACACTTATGACACTTAACAAGAAAATCACCCAAAGGAGAATCGCAATAAGCTATTGAATGCATTGCCATTCGCTCCATCCCATAGTCTTTCAGTTCTGATCAAGTGTCGCACAGAAGAGAGCATCCCTAATGTTCATAACCTAAATCTGATTGTTCAGCCCATGCATCAAATGGATTCTGTTATACAGAAGTGAAAGGGATGGCTGCTGGGCAGGCTTCCCGCTGTGGTATAAATGGAGCTCGGCTCCAACCTGGTTTGTCTTGGTGTCACCGGGTAAGCGGAGAGGCAGCACATCACCTCTCCATGCAGAGACTCCCCCCATCACTGCTCGGAAGGACGAACCCTGACTGTCAGGCAAGATGCTCTGCTCTTCCCAAAAATACTTTTCACGTTTCCTCACAGCTGGACAACAAGCCATAGGAAGTGGCCGTAGAGAATTAACTAATTTGTACCTGTAGAGTCTGCTGCTGCTAAAAAATAACACAAACCAGGCAGACACGTACTCTGCTGTTTGGCTTCCTGGCATGTAATTTTCTTCTGCTTGAACTGTGTGTTCAGACAGGTGTGCTTCTAATCAGATTTTCAATTTTAGGTAAGATATTCATCACTCTTTTTCTCTAATTTATTTTCTTATGATGAAGTGAGGAACTGTGATTTGAAGTTTTTTCCCACATTAAGTCTCTTAATGGTATTTTTCTCTCATCCTCTCTCCCCCAGGATCACATACATAAGCTTTGCAAAAGCCTGGTAACAGGACATCTTTATTCTTTGCCATGGGGGCACACTAGCAAATAGCAAAGGGTAACTTTTCCTTGCATGTCCTTTTCTGCACTCAAATCCTTTCAAAAAGATCCAGAAATAATAATTTTCCTTTTTTCCTTCGTATTCAGCAGTGTCAAAACAACCACTATACATGTGGGGTAGTGGAGCTCTGTGACAGCAAATAGGTAGAAAGTATTTTGGGCCCTTTAATTGAAAACCCCATCCCAATCAGCAGTGAAGGTTAAACTGCTTTGAGAATCACTTGGCAGCTACTCTAGCTTAAAGTACTCTCTATAAGAAGATGTTAATTAACTTTTGAAGAAGGATACTATCTTGCAGGCACTGCTTTGTCGTCGTCAGCCAAGGATGGCTCCCTGCATGGCCCTGGGGACTGCCAGCAAGGAAAGCAAGATGTCTGCAAGCCACTGGAGTGCCAGAGCGAAGGCAAGGAGTCAGGCAACTGGAGCTCCCCACAGCCCAAACACATCTCTCTCCCCGCTGTTCCATCCCACTATGCAGCACTGGGAGGCACCAGGGCAGAGATTAAACCAGTGGATGTTTCTCACTCCACTGGTCTTGTGACAGGGAAAAAGCAGGAGGGAGTAGGAGGTCGGAGAAAGACTGGTAGGAGGAGAGAGGCACTGATGGCTTAATTTATCCCTTCTCTGGATACATTCTTTACAAACAGGAGTGGGGAAGAAATACAACAGGAGCAAACACCTTGGAGACCTCAGTGCTGGGTGAAGTTAAATTGTCAAGAGACAGGGAAACATGAAAATCTAGGCAGGTGGGAAAGTGTAGCAGAAGCAAAGAAGGTGATGTCTGGTGTGAAGAGAGAGGTTTATGGACCATAGCACTGCCCACCCCCAGTTGCCTGGCCCTCACCTTCTGTTACACCCAGGGATGAACATGTGCATGGTGCCAGAATGGAGACTGCAAGAGACAGGCTTTGTTAGTTTATTTAGTATTTATAGGGGAATCTGGTTCTTTTTTAAAAAAAAATACATTCCTTCAGCACATGAAAAAAGAATTTGTCAGAGCTCTGGGTCAGCAAGTGAGTAGCTGCACTGTGCTGTTAGCTCTGCTTCTTGCATTCCTGCCTACAGCTGTTAATACTGTGCTGCTTTTGCATTATTCATACCTTGGCAGGTGTAGAGGCTGAACACGGAAATATAGAAAGTAGGAAAGAGGAAATATTTTTCAAGGTGGCTTCAAAAGTATTTTTTACTTATCATTTTTGTACAGAAGCTTTGCTATCATTGGAAAGAAAGAAAGAATCACACTTTAGAAAACAGTAAGTTACAGTTCAGAGACCCATACACAGGTACTTAGATAATATGCAACATAAATTATTTTAGAATCCAGCCAGTATCCACTCCTGGAAAATACAGCTGAACACAAAACTCACGTGTGACTGGATACAGCCGCTACCTGTAGGCTACCTATAGGCACCCATTGATATTTTTAGTAGTAGCTAACGAATGTCTACCCTTGATGCTATCACACAGAACAGTCCCCTTACCTAACCTCAGAGGCACCAGGACCACAGCTGTCAGGATGCTGCCAAGGCAATTTGCTTGATGCAGAGTGAATGTTACACGCCTGCGTGCACAAGCACACATGCACCCAGAAGAGCTTGCTGGGAACCTGGGCTTGGCTGCAATTAGGAACAGGAGTGAATTTCCTTTGAAATATATTTATTTTGATTAAAGGCTTTAGGTTTTGACATATATCCACTTCTTTTTTATCATATCATCACACGGATCCTTCTACTGGTCCATCTAAGCATTAGCCTTTCTCCAGCAAGAGGTCAATGTCAGATACACTCTCTTAACTGGGCAGTTAGGGATACGCTGCTGAAATGGGCACTTCCAGTGCTGCAGCAGCTGGTACAAGGACAGGACATGTAAGAGCTTATGATGAATTGCGTAGCATACAGGTACATTCATGAACTTGTGTGTCAAAACAGGGCAGCATTTGCTATGATTTCCTAACAGGTATTCAAGAGAATACTCCATGCTTCATTGAGGAAGAAGAGTGCAAAGAGAATACAGTGGGACTTGGCTCCCTCTTTGCACTGCCTTCCCACTCTATTGTCCACACACTGCAAGCACTGTCTATAAACCTACATAAATCAAATACAGACACTTTCCATCAACAGTGCAATGCCACAAATACACCGCCAGACTGGGACCTGGATTCATCACTGGTTTTGGGTGTTTGGTTTTATATATATATATAAAATATGTATGATGCATTGTCACATTCCTTCTCATGAAGGTTGGATGCAGTTTGCCTCTCCTTGTGACTTCCTCCATGCACTCTTACTATAACCTTCTTGAGCAATTCACATTTGAAAAGTCCCATTTGTTTTCACAGACATTTTTTCAACCTTCTAAATAATTTTCACTGTCTCCATCATGAACAGGTTAAAGGTTTTGATATGTTTTTTCTTAAGGATTACCGGAACTGAAAGAAGTATTGCAGATTAAGATCTCCCATGAATTTATGATTTGATATAATTGATCTGGAGATTTTCTTTTCACTCTGTAGCCCAGCATTTCATTTAATTTTGCTTCCTTTTTTAATATCTCTCTCTCTTTTTTTTTTTTCTTTTTAATTCATTAAGAGCTAGATCAGATCCAGTCCTATTAGTGGGAGTATTTATAAATTACAGAAGTAACTTGATTCCTACTGATATGCAGTCCTACATATGTCCATGCCCATCTCATGATTAGTAACTTCTGGGACAGCAGTATTTCCTCTATCCAAAGCCTAATCCAAAGCATCACTGTCTGCCCCTACGTGATTGTTATTGTTGGGATGGAGTGGAGACAAGAAGCGGCAATAAATATTTTGAGACAGTCAGACTCCTGGGAGAAGTCATACATGCCTACATGTTTTGCCTCTACCTTCTCCTTTCATCAGACCACCATGATCAGCCATGACCACCCAAACCCAAACACAAAAATGGTAAACTCATCAGCACAAATGACTGATAGCCAGATTCTGCTACATTCAAAACACAAGACAAGTTGCATTTGCAGTGCAGCCTCTTTCATTGCCTTTCACTTGCAGCTGCTTCTGCTTCTTTAAGAAAAGATGTGAAGAAACATAAAAGATGTGAAGAAACTTGTGTGGACTTCATAGCTTTATGCTCATTTTTTATGGTGCTAAGATACTACAGTGATGGGCACCTTAGAAGTAAAACAAAAATTATTGGTTTTGAATAAGAAATAATAGAAAGGCATTTAAATCAGCTGCTGAATATACAGCATGACATTTCTACTAAGGCTAACAGTTTTTCCAGCACTGTTGGTCATGTGCACACTACAGGGAGAAGTTTGCATATGCCAGAAACCAATCCCACATGTCTGGGACTTCAGTAACCTTTGCGTCTGGCTCTCTGCAACTGCGTCTGGGAGGTGGAGGTTGACAGAGGTGTAAGCCTTGTAGAAACCCTAAAGTACTTTGCCTTCCTTGAGAGACTGTACTTGGAAGATTCAACCCATCAAGGTAAAATTTGAAACTTTCCCTATATTTAAATTGGGGCAGACAGGACTTACAGCATCAGAAGTATTGAAACGTCAGGATTCAAGCACAAATGAACAAGCCCCAGGGTGGTTTTTGGTAGGAAATCATTGGAAGGAATTATTGCAGTTTTATGAAATTTTGGAGTAAAACTGTAAATAATTCTTATGTTATTGAGTAATCTTGGTAAAGTGATGAATGTCTTGAAATTTTATTAAAATTATGGCAGTTCAGACTTCTTAGCATTACTCAGGATTTCTTGAATCTTGCCTGTAAACACAAAGGCGTTCTCATAAAAAACAGCTGAGGCAATACCAAAGACAGTTCCTAAATTGACTGTAACAAGAGTTCAGTCAAAGATTTAATGAGAAACAGTGGGAACGGGTAAAATCTCATATTCAAATCTACCGTTATTTATTCAGATCAAACAGATCCAAAAACTCGATATCAAGTAGCAGACAGCTATAATCAGAAAAAAAAATATCTTAGAAACCACCTGCCTCTGCTAAAATGTATCACTCTGGATTAGCCACACACTTGTAGGGATTGCATTGAAATGCCAGTGAAGATGACATTCCCTGACTTTAATTTGGGTGATGATTTCAAGTTTAAACCCAGTCTATCTGCAGATTTTAAGAGCTACTACCATGTGCCAGAAATACCATTTTTCCTATCTTCACCACTTCAAGTCACCTTCACTGTGGTGCAGAAACAAGAAAGTGCATTTCAGTGTCAGGCCAAATTAATGAGCAGACTGAAATCTTCCAGTAGATCCTGTTTCTAGATTTGCCCAGAAGCCAAAGTACATGTTCTGTTGAGCTCTGCAGTTTTCTGTCAGCATTTTGATTTTACTGAAATTCCTACTGCAGCTTCATGTCTGCTCCACCTGAAACAACAACCAAAGGGAAAAGACCACAAGGCATTTGCAGGGGCTTATATGAGATGGTATTTCATCTTTAGCAATCAGGATAAGGTATAAGGCAGAGTTGCAAAGGGCAGAGGTTAAGACAGGTAGGGAAAGAGTCAAGAAAACCAGAAACAGGAGGAAGAAGCTGCCCTGCACAGTGGGCAGACCAGTTTGTGGGCATCTTCCTTGGGGGAACACATATCTCCAAGGCAAACTTCATGAGCTTCTAACTATGCTGCTGAAGAGTTCTGCACATCTCCAGTAGAAATGTCCTGCTGCTTGGCTTCCCGGTACAAATGTATGCAACATGCTGTGCAGTAAAACTGCACCTTACTGGCTTTGGTTTTTTTGTATCATCATCAGAGCTACACTTCCATTTTTCTGTCTGAAGTAAGAGTCCAGAGCAACCTTTTCTGTCCTGAAGGTAGGAGATGCTGATGGATGTCTTCCACCATCTTGCCACCCTGCATCCTCCATTAGCCACCCACAGCCTCTTCTCTCCCCTCAGTCTGTTTCTTGGCAAGAGATCATTCACCATGTCAGCTATAAAAACCACCTTGCAAAGGGTGAGCAGAGCTAGCAGTACTGTCATGCTGGAAAGTGCTAACTAGCACTGTCGCCTCCTGCAGACACCAGTGGAGATGCTGGAAGAAGAGGTGCTGCTGCACTGGCAGGGGGCACAGTGTGCATTGCTCCTCTCCATTCTGACTTTCTGATGTGGTGCCCTTAGCAGCCCTAGTGGTGGGAAATGACTGACGGTCCACAAGCTACCACACTGCACAGAGACAGCCAAAGCTTCCATTCTGTTGGAGAAGAAGGTTCTATAAAAACTGCGGTCACTGGTCAGTTCTGTAAATAGCACCAGAGGGAACTGGTGGGCAGGCGTGGCAAGGGCAGCCAGTGACAGATCACTCAATGTGTGAAAAACAGGACAACAACAACCGAAAAACAAGGACAAGCAGAAGAAGGAGAGCGGAGAACACTGAGAAATTGCATGAAATTAAAGACACCAAGACAAACACAACAAATGTTAATTTACTAGAGGAAGGTAAGGAGAAAAAGAATAAAAAAACCACACAACTGGAAGAGGAGGCTGACAGCACAAGCTGTCAGGGACAAACAGAAAAGAATGGAAAGATATAAGACATAAAGATGGGGAGCAAAGAAGAATGTAGGAGAAAGCAATGAGTGGGCGAGTGTATGGTGAAAAGAGAAAATAGCCTGAATACTGTAAGCAAAAACCAGACTAATGTGAGAACTGGTGCTCCAGCTGGGATAATCTCAGCTCTCCCAGAGACTTAATAAACTGTCATGTATGGTAGCAGAGAGGATGGGGAGAAAAATTGCGTAAGAGAGACATGTTGGTCTTGCTATGTCTCATGGCTTTGTAGCCGTGAGAAGCATTTCCAAGCAAAAATTGTGTGGAGCGTAAGAGAAGAATACCTTACATTCACAAAAGCCTGAACACGTGCTGTGAGCCAGGCAGTACAATAAGCAGCTTATCTGAGTGGACATCTGCCTGTTTACCATCCGCGCTGCCCTGGTACTTTAGATCCCAATGAAAACAGGTTCTGAGTCCATACTGGCCAGTGCAGTGCAAAACACTCTTAACTTCATTAATTGCTGTTTTTCCAGTTACCCAGCAGCGTTGAGCCTCCAGCAGGCATAATCTTTTCCACAGAGAGAGTTGAGGACCCTGACCAGAACTGTTCAGTTACACCAACTGAACAGAAGCTACAGCCCAGGTGCCCTGAATATGGGGACTGATCCAGCAGTTAACTTGCAGTTTCTGGCAGCTCCTCAAAAAAGTGTGTGTTTACGATCTCTTTCACAGCATGAAAATCTCCCACCATAGAAAGGTTTTGTGGGCACTGACCACCACAGGGGGAGATATCCTGGAGTCGCCCTGTGTTAGGAGCTGTATTTTCAGAGCTCTGGGTCTTCCAGGCAGATGAGACAGATCTGCACATCTTGTTTGCTTATCAAGTGCATTACCCAAGGGTTGCTCATCAGGGTGTGTATTTCAGATAATTTTTTTTTGGAGAATCTGATGGCTCCAAGATATTTTTGTGAAGTTCTGCTTGTGTCAGCTGCACTATGTCTTTTTTTCCCTATCCAATACCCAAGATGGATCTATCTGCCTCAGAGCAGTGAGTAGGGCTGTTTTTTCCCACTGTACTCTTGTTCTTACACAGGGTCTGAAGTGAATAGACAGCTCTAGCAGATGTATTTTAACTCAAGACCTCAGATAGTAAGCTGCTGTTGATTGGTTCAATCAGCCATATCCAAGAAGAAGAGTTCAAAGGGAAAAGGTACAAGAAAAAGGTTACCATAATTGTCAGGGAAATTAAGAGAGTTGTCCTTGCTCAGGCTAACTGAAAAAAAGCTGAGAGGTGGTAGGACAGCTTTTTATAACTATCCCTGGGGGAAGGGGAATACCAGGGAGTGAAATGAGCTATTTAAACTGGAAGAGAGTCTTGGCACAAGGAAAAATGGTTATAAATTGGTCACAAATAGATCTAAGATGGAAATTGGGTGTAACTTCTGAAACAATGAGGATCTGGGTCCAGCAAGACTGTGAGTAGTGGACTGAGGCAAAGCACCTCATCCCATGGCCTGTTAGGAATATCCCTTCTGTCCCTAATTTATCCCAATAATTTAAATTCAAGAAAATCAGGAGGGAGAAGACAAAGCTCTCCCTCTAAGTCAGTTGGAGAAAAAAACAACAATCCTTAAACAATATAAATTAAACTAAACTCTGACGAATGGCATGCACATGCACTGACAACTCCTCTGTCACAAGGCAGAACTGAAGGAGGCTGTGACCATCTGCTTTTTGTGCCCATGGGAGCACTGCTGTACAAAAAACCCAGCCTAAGCCACGTGAGATGGTCAGAGATGTTCCACACACATTCAAAGCAAGACGGAAACAGCTCGGAAAAATCTGCATGTGAGGTGAAAAGAATGTACCTCTCGCTCCCTTTATCCGTGGGGCAAAGCCCCTGAAACAGAAAACAGCTTCAGACACCCACAACAAGAGTGGCAGACACAGCCATGGTTCGCCAAGCTGTGCACAGGTTAGCAGAGCATGGCCACATCTCTGTAATGAGCCCTTGAGTCAGCCGGAGCCTCAGGACGGACCTGCCTCACCTGTGCTTCAAAACAGGCACACCGAAATGCCTCTGATGTCTGGGGGGATGATTCACCATGAGGCACAATAATAAACTAGAACAAGGCAAACTGCTGCGGTCTGTAAACAAAAAACAACAGCCCCCACCCCCCAATTGTTGGAAGCAAAATGTTGAATAAGACCAGAAAATAAATCTCTCCCAGCCCATTCCTCATGGAGGAAGGATTCTGCTTTCTGTCTATCAGCTCTTTAGTCTACATGGTTCTCTAGGAGATCCCGTCATTTGCATCACCTCAGCAGCTGAACTATGGGTCTGCTCTTCCCTGTAGTCCTGTGGTCCCATACTGTGGGTTCCCCATTCGCTGGCTCTTCCCCCTCCTCTCTGCCCCATCCTAAACTCCCCATCTTTCTCCCAGTTGAGCCACCTCTTCCCATCCCCTGGCATGGAAACCAGGCATGGACCTGTTCAGCCAGGCTGAGGTAATAGACACTCCTCTCTGCTGCCCTGCCATGCCTTTTTTAATAAAAGTTGTAGTACACAGTGTCCATAGATAAGCGTGAACATTCCTAATCTGTTTGTCACTCACCTTTACTAACACAAGGACTTTTCCCTCAGGCACATAATCTTCCTAAATCAAATAAACTGAAAGGGTAATGTTGAATAACGTGACTCTAGATCCAGAACTTGTTTGGCATCTGTTGTGTTTAAATATTTTTTTTCTTCATAGTTACATTCATAATTTCAGAATTAACAATTTTTCAAAGTATTTTTTCACCCCAAGAATAATAAGCTAACATGAAGATACTCATTACTGCTTCCAAACCTTCTGCCAACTACTCTTGAATTTGCCTTCACTCTTTGTAAATATTTGAAGGGCAGCTATCTCTTTGTAAACAAAATGCTAGGTTTTCCCTGTTTGCCTTGGCTGAGATAACTGTGTTTATGAATGTAGCTAAACTTCTGCTTTATGCCTATAAAATACCCTCAATATTCATCTTTCTGCTGATAAACACTTTTTTTTTTTTTTTTTNTTTTTTGTACTGGGAAGGACAACAGAAAGACAATGCCAAAACCACAGCCCACTCCAAAGCAGGATCTTTTGCAATATTCCTTAAATTTCTTATCACTTTTGCATTATTTCCATTCATTCCTATGCCAAAAAGCACCTCCCTGTAACTCTGAAATTGGCAGGAATTGTGCCTGAAAGGTCACAATATGTTTTACCAAACTGAGATGATGACTCTTGATTTATAGTCCCCCATCCACATTCCAGAGGGACTTGCACAACGGGCAATCTGTCTTAAAAGCAGGGTTTGAAAGCTTACGTGTGTTCTTCCATCATTCCCCAGCTCTTGACAAGACCCTGGCTGCTCCAGCAGCTATTGTGGTTGATCAGAAATGTCAATGCTACTTGCAACATTGCTATGCAGCCACCACTGTCTGCAGACTACTAAGAAAACTAAGACACCTACATCAGGCTTGATCTGCTTCTTCAAACTGCTCTAGATCCAACCATAAATGGAAACCATGGCTTTGCCCCAGTTACCCCATCACATGGCACGAGGGGTTGAGCATCATGGGCTGTATCAGAGCAAAGTCCCTGTGCAGAGCAGGCTGATGGTTTTGCTCTGCTTTCTGGGAGAGGCACAGCCTCTGCCTGCGGTGGGGAGGAACACGAGGGGCCCAGATGGTATGGCCATGTTTGGGTTTTCAAGGGAGAAAAGTTCCTAGTTTCAGGCTGCTGCATCCCAAACCTGTGTTGAACCCCTCAGCTCCCTGCCCATGCAGCCACCCTGTGCTCCTTCAGCTGTGGTCACTGGGGCTGTTTAGACAAATTGGTGTCTGAAAAGGATCAGAAGTTGCATGAAACATCCTTGAACACTATAGGAAGTCTGCTATGAGCTACAGAATGCAGCTGTTTTATCTGCTCAGCCTTCACATCTACTGCATTGTCCTTCAGAAAAATATCCCACCATGCTGGCGTGCTTTTTCTCTGTGGGGAACCTGTGGGACATCTCTCAACTGCTCTTTGTAGTAAAAATCCTAAGTGTTAAACATTTGATTGTATTAATTCTGGATGTTTCTATGATCTTGGAAAATAAAATTCAGTGCCCCATAAACTGTAAAAAATATCATTAAAAGTTCAGACCGACTTGCAGAGATGGGCATGTTACAAACATTTTTTAAACATGTCTCTCTGTGTATCCATGGACAAGTTCACAACAAGACCTCCAGTAACAGATCCAGGTTTGTTCACGTGAGCTCCTGCCAGCCTCCAAAGTGTAACTACTGAACATATCATCAAATATCCTCCTAAAATAGCATCCAAACCTGCCTGACATTTAGGATGAGCGAGATGCCTACAGAGAGGGAAACCCAATTTATCTCCATCTCAGTAACATGTAGTGCATCTGTATGTTGCTTACATGTTCAACAGCTGAATATTCCAGAGCTGTTCTGTGGATATGTGATAACCTTGGGAAGACCCTTTGATGAACCAAAGCCTGGAGAGGAGTCATTCAAATGTGCAATGTGGTATCTGTGCTTTTCTGCAGAGTCCCCAGGCCAGGGACATCACCTCCAAATATCTCCCCAGGGTAGAACACCTCCATTTCATTCCTGAGCAGAACTGTGATGTTATGATGCTCTTTCTGGTAGTGTGTTGTAGCAAGTGAAATAATAAGGGATTCATTGGAAACCAACATCAGATTATTAACAGTCAGCTGTTATTCATTAGGACATTTCTGTCACCTTTAGCAGTGTTCTGCTGCTCCAGACTTGGATCGTCTGATCAGAGGCTACAAAGCACTAGTGTTTCAAATAGACTTGCTTCTTTTCACTCACCAGTAATGCACTCACCAGTCTTTGCATTTTCCCTGCCTTCCACCTTCAGCAAATTCAGTAGCAACTGCAATCAACACCCATTGGGCTCAGCAACCACTTCTTGGGCGGCATTCCACTGAAAATGCTGAATAGAAAATGTCCTTGTATATATTTTAAAAGAGAAATAGCAGAGTCCATGCAAACAGAGGTGTGGACTGATAAAGTCTTTTTTTGCTTAAACACTACAATTATAATAAATTTGTAAGTACACAGAATGACTAACATTAGGAGTTAGTTTCTTATGGAAAGACCTTAAATCGGCAGCTCTGGATTTACTTTTCCAAGTTCACTCCATGTTTTCTAGCAACCAAATGCATATGAGCTGAAGAAAAAAACCTCACACAGTACAGCAATCATTAAATTTTATTGTAGTAGCTTTGAGTCGTTACCATCTAGGGAAGGAAAGATGCTTAATCTAAGAACTGAAATTAATTTGTTTTATATTATCCTTCAAACCAGAAACCCAAGATTATTATCACACTCCCAGAGTGCATATAAATGTCACTTTCTGAAAGTCAAAGTTGGAACTGTAAACCACAAAAATCCAATATTGCTACCACAACTTTTATTACAGCCACATATCTTTATATTCTGGCTATTACTGTTACATTATTAGTTCGTTACTCCTTAAACATCTGCTGTGTGTTCAGGATACAAAAAAAAAGATGAGGTGTCTGCCTTGGGAGGGGCTGGGGACTCTACGTTTAGACAGATGATAAATCTCACTGGGAATAGAAAGGAAATGTATTTAAGTCTTGTGATGAGGGGAAAGACTGCCCTGCCATATTTTAGCTGCTGTTATAACCCACTGGTATAAGCACTATTTGGAATAAAAGCTAACAGGAGGAGTTACTCCAGAACACCTTTGAGATGGTTATTCATAAATAGGCAGCACACCAGTTCCCTTCTGCAGGCTGCCTCTCAGCATCTGTCTATATCTACAGGTGTATGAAAGGAAAATTATTGACCCGGGACATCCAGAGAGAACAGGAACTGGGACTGGAAGCAAAACCTGAACTCGAAAGGCCTTTAACGCTCTGCCTGCTCTTTAGCTGAAAGCTGATACATAAATATTTTTAATTCCTGTACCGAATATCAAGGCTCATATGTGATGACAGGAAATTTAAAATAAGATTTTGAGCTTGAAGCATGGAAATGTCACAAGGGCTTTAAGAGCGCTGCTCCCAATTGTCAGAGAGGCAGCAGTTAAATGTTGGTTTTTTTCCTATAGTGATTAAGACTTCTCTCTGTCACCCATCTTTATGTAATCCTGCCGCTACTCAGTGGTGGGCTGCTCGCACAGAAGCACATATAATCATTGCTGCAGTGCTGGGAGAGTGAGTCTGAAGTGTGTGGGAAGAAGTGCTATGGGAAGCCTATTGCACAGACAAACTGAAGAAGGCAGCTTGGGGAGGTACAGTGGGGCTAACGCCACCAGTGCCCCAGAATCCCCAAATGTGCTGGTGAAATCCCATCCCAGCTTCTGCAGTGCAGGAAGGAGGAGACGATGCTGCAAAGGGCACTTCTGTGGTTAAGATCTGCTTTTAATAACAGCTACTTTGTCAAGCTGAAAGGAAAGTAAATTGCAAGTAAATCTGCATAGGCTGGAAGTTAGGAGAAAACTTTCACCTACCCAGATGGAGTTATATTAAGGCTTGGGTTTTTTCAGATCACTTGCCAGCTCCAGAAAAAAAAAATGTTATTTAGAAAGGTCATCTTAGCCTGCACTATTAAGTTGAGGCCTTCAGACCACAGTGCCACACAACCCATGCATCTCCTAAGAGTGCTGCCCAAGCCCCCATCCCCCAAAATTAGTGGGAAGGAGTGGGAATGGATGACTGTTCCACCTACTTCTAGAGGCACACTTTAGCTGTGCAACAGCTCCCCACAGGTTCTCTAGCAGTTTCATTGCTTTCACTTAGTAGCAGGGGGTCTAACCTGCCTCCAGGGTGTCACCTCCAATTTGCGGCCCCCTGGAGCACATCAAGGTGCAGCCTCATAAAGCTTTGATGCATCCATCAGGTGGGTTCTCAGCATCACACTTGCTGTGAGGAGGAAGGAATTCCTTCTGCCCATGCCTATGCTCAGGCTCCTCTTCCATTCCCCCAGCCCTGCTGCATGGTTGTTTCAGGCTCCAGCAGGGAAGGACTTTGCCTGTGAGGATGTTGTTATCTTAGCACTGAAACTTTTTGAGCTGGCAGAGCAGCTGTGTGATAGTCTTCACTTTCCACCTTTCTAAACATTCTCCCTCAATTTTTCTTCTACCTTAGAGACAAAGTGTGATGGTTTTTCAATGAGACCTTGTGAGGAAGGAATCACAGAATCATAGAATGGTTAGAGTTGGAAGGGCCCTTAAAGATCGTCCAGTTTCAACCTCCATGCGGAGGGCAGAGACACCTCCCACTAGACCAGGTTACTGAAAGCCCCACCCAGACTGGTCTTGAACACTTCCAGGGATGGGCCATCCACAACTTCTCTGGACAACCTGTTCCAGTGTATCACCACCCTCACAGCAGGTCTGCCCCATTCCCGGCATGAGTTCTGGTGAGGTGGGCATGGTCCAAAGTCCATGTGTCCATTCCAACACCTCATGCATTGAGACCCTCCGTTCCCTCTGTCTTCTGCCGCAGGAAGACCTACTGCTTGGCTCCTTCTGCTCCTCCAGGTAACGAGGTTGCCTTCCAGTGGGGCTGGGAAGACCTGCCAGCAGTGCTGCAGAGAGCAATGTGACCAAGGAACGTTAAATCTGGAGCCAAAGATGATTTCTAAAGGCTTTTGTTGCTGTGTATGGTGTATTCAGCAGACTAGAAGCCACCCCAGGACTTCTGTGGCTGTTTGTCATGCCAGCTTCTCTGCTGGCTTGTTGGAGGTCAAATAATATAAAATCAAGGAAGGCAATTTGCATTTCTTAAAATGCTGTTGCATAAAGTGCAAAAATATGAAGACTTCCCCTATTAAACTATAGTTTTTGTTGTCCATGTGTAAGTATTTGGAGATCTATTTCTGACCAATGTCATGAAGTTCTTACTGTGGAAATTGCTGGGCTGTGGAGTGCTTGTCTGTAGGTTGTATGGGCTGTCTCTGCCAGGAACAACAGCAGGTCCTTGAGCTCAGCAGCTGCTTACTGAAGATGCAACCTTGGCAAAATCAAGCTAGAAGAAGGGAGAGTACAGAAAGAAAGCAGAAAAACTTCTGAGAACAAAATTAAGAGACTGAAGGACAGAGTGAGAGTAGGAGAGGAAGTAGGGAGGTTGGGGGAGAGAATTGAAGCACAGAAAAGAGAGAGAAGAAAAAGCAAATCATGATCTCTTTGTGTACCTACCCAGAGACAGAGGGAATTCCAAGGGAAGGGCAAGCTGTACCTGTGGGGCACTGCACTGAGGAGGGTGTCTTTCTCTGGGTGCTCAAGATGCTCTGTCTCCCCAGGAAAGCAACGTCCAGAGCTTCAGAAGCTTCAGAAGCTCTGCACGAAGCTGCTTCATCTGCCTGCAATCAGTCTGACTGCGGAATGCGTGGGGATTTGTCTTTACCTCCTTTAGGACTGAATTTCTGGAGGGGACAACACCAGGCTAACAATAAAGGGTCATTAATCTTGATGATACCCTGTTCAAGGGAAAGAGAGAATGTGGTCACGGGGTGGCCTGGTCCCTACACAGGTAGAAATTGCACGTACTGCCGTCAGTCTAGAGCTGATTTATGTTCCTGGGTCTGATGCTTGCAATTTTTTTCCTCTCTGTTCATTGCAACACCCTCAAAAAAAAAAAAAAAAGAGAGAGAGAGAGAGAAAATGAGTATTTGTGCTCTTTGATGAGAAAAATTCTCTGTGGCTAAAGGTCAGTGCTGGAAGCAATGGTGACTCTGGAGGGGTGCTGAGTACCCCACATGCAGGACTGGTCTGCGAACAAGCAAGCACACTGTGCTAGCTGTCAGGCTCCAACAGTGGCATCCTAGCCCTCCAGGTCAAAACTAAGGATTCTTCATTAGCCTTAGCTTTGGCTTGCTTTGAAAATATAAAAATCCATCTTTATCCAGAGGCTTGGAATGTTTCTGAGGGTGCTTTCATCTGTAGACCCCGTAGCAAGAGTTCACACATTGGTATGACTTTATGGGAATACTCTTGCTTAGGTCTGTTCCTTCTGAGTTAATTATAACTGGAACTCACGTCCTTGCTAAGCTTCCAGTTACACTTTAAGCAATAAAGGTTTGTAGGTAAGTAGAGAAAAAGGCTAACAGAGCTAGAAGCTACAGAATATTCAACCTTTATTAATATATGAAGTGAGGCAAGTCACAGAGTTGCAGCAGAAGCACCAAAAAGTGCATGAAAAGGAACAGGAAAAATGGCAGGTTTACTGAGAAAAAGAGAGAAGAAAAGGCCTACAGTTTTTGCATGGGGCCATTTTCTCCCCACCCCTCCCATGCTGGGTGTTCTCTGGGTGGAAGGACAGAGGAGTCGGTGGCACTGCACAACCTGTGCTGCCTATCAGCCCCTGTTCCCACTGCACCTCCATCAGTCCCTGAAGAGGTCATGGGAGGAGGATGCTGGAGAGCAAAGAATGCTTCTGAGGATACAGAGAACTAATAGTACAGGAAAATCCTGGAAAGCACGAGGTAAATACTTAATGCAGAGCACAGAGTTGCCTCCCACTCTCAGCGACTGTATCTCACATTGTATTGTCTTTAATCATTACTCGGGAACTCTGACATGCAGTAATCTACCTCTTCAGCTTCATTTAGGATTTACATGACAGAGTCTTATCAAAATAGAACTACCAGGATTGCAAAACAAACACTTGATTAAAGCTGAGTGTTTCTAATTAAATCCAGTCGGATGAACACATTACAATGAATGTCATTTCCAATAGTGTCCCTAGAAATGACAAAACAAAGTGGTTGTGAGGGGCACTCCCCACGGAGCACCACCATGCTTGTTCACATGGTGGTTTCCCTGAGAGACATCTCCAGAAGCTGCTGGCAAACCACCTGCAGTGTGGCCTCCTGGAGAAGCACGCCTGAGCCACCACCGCAGCGTGGTGGCAATTGTCACCACTGTTTTGCAAGAGAAACTGGATGAAGGAAAAGAGGAAGAAATCCAGGGATGCCTTGCAGCCCCAGCTGGATTCAGTGAGGATATCTGCATGTAAAAGTGGCAGGGGACAGCAGTGAAGGTTACTTGAGTGTCCTTGTGCGAGCGCTCGTTTGCCAGCCACGCTTTGCTTTCTGAAATGTTGACCTTCTAGGCTGCACTTTAGGCCAGTACCAGCCACTAAAGTTTATCTTGCATGAAAACTTAGGTCAAGGACAAGAAAATTATTTGCCATTACAGAAATTATATAAACTTTTCTGAGCCATTTCATGACTCATTGGAGTGTCTCTAACACATTGATTTCCTTAGGATCTAAGAGTCAGTAAGGCTTTGAGAATCAAGGATCAAGGTATTATGAATGCAGTTAAAAATCCAGTTGCCTGAAAATAACCAATAATGTAATAGGATGGTCTCAAAACTCACTTTGAATTGGTGATTCTTGCTGTCAAACCTTACCAGAGGCTGCTCCCCAGTAGCTCATACCTGCCCGCAGCAGCTCCACACACTGGGAGCATTGTATTGTCCGCAACAAACACTTCCCAGGTTCAGTAAATCAAATGTCTATGGAAGAATGCAAAAGCTAAGCCTATTTCAGTGCACTGAGCTGGAACCATATATAACTTGTTCTCAGAAAATAGGACTGTGTTCATAGGCTAAAAGAGGTGATCAGCTGCAGAGATGGGAACAGAGGAAAACCTTTGGAGGGATTCCTTTTCCTCCAGAAATCCTTCCAGAAGACTACCTGAAATAATGGTTGTGGGTTTTTTAATTTGGTTTTGTTTGTGAGGAACCCATGATTGAGCCAGCTTTGGGAGGAATGAGTAAGACGAATAGCTGATAGGAGTAGTAATTTCTGTCTCAAACAGCTGAAATGCCCTCAACCCCCAATCAGGATCTCAACAGAGAGCACTGGAAGCTGCCTCCCCTCCCCAGCAAGTCACAGATTTTAAGATTTTAGGGGAAAACAGCTCAAGGTGCCAGGTGCTCCCCTAGGATCAGCCCCAATGTTAGGACACTTATAGAGAAACTCGTTCCAGTCAGTTTGAATTTCAGGTACTTATTGTCCTCTCTCCCTGTTGAATTTTTGTCTTTTTTTTAATTGTTTTTAGGGAGAAATGCCCCATCCTTTTCTACTGTGCCAAGGCTTCTTCTGGTAGTGGCTAACAGTGCTTAGGTCTCAACCTCCATGGCTGGAGCACACAGTGCAGGGCACTTTTGGTGTTCCTGGGAGAAGCCAGCTCTCTTGAGCAATGTTATCTTTGACATTTATCCCTAAGACTCATGGTTTGTGATGTACAAAATGCTGATAGGCATGGCCAGAGGGCTGGGAAGGACTGCTCAGGCAGTGGGGTTTTCCACCACAACCCATGGGGACAGGTGAGAGAGCAAAGGCTGGTCAACTCAGAATATTCTTCAAACACAGAAACCACAAAGGCAATGAGCTAACTTCACAAAGTGGTTTTTGCATTCCTGGTGAGGAGAAAGTAAAGGGATTTTAAAATGGTATGAAGGAAGGCTTGCACTAGAGAAGCTGACAGTGAGACACTGGACTTCACTGCCTCGGGTGATGGTGGGATCCAGCACTGGAGGCTGGATTATCCTGCCAGGAACAGGTTTGATTATTGTCTTAGGACTGACTGAAATATGATTCATCCTGCCTTGGCCAACTGGAATGACTGAGGTGATATCTTGAGACCCCTAGCAGTCCTGCTCTTCCATGCCTTGTAATTGTTATTTCCTTCTGCCTCTTTTGCCCAGTTAAAATAATGACAATCCAACTCATCACTGTTCACCTATTGCTCTGTGCTGTATCTGAGCTGTAACTAAAATCAAGCCTCTGCTGATCACAAATGTACCAGCATACCAGTAGGACGTGACGACTCTGTACTGATTTATGCTGTATTTGTACTGCAGAAAAGACTTGCAGCAAGATATTTATAGGAAGTCCATATGCAGAAGAATATTATTACTCACTAGAAACAGATTGCAGTCCAGGGTAAAACAAAACATGGAGAAATAGACTTTATTCAGACATCCTATAGCATAATCATCCAGAAGGCTGTCAAATGAGGCCAAACCCTTTTTGTTTTTGGCAACGAGTAGGCAGCGACACCATGCATCCCTACCAGGAAGAGAGGATTTGACACACAACAGAGCCTGGAGTCAGCATGGGATGAGCCAGTTGGGAACAGGGTTACTTTCAACAGTTCCCATGGTACTCTCCCTAAGATGTGTTGATCTGTGACTTTTATCAGCCATAGCAAATCTAGGGGAGCAGCAATGTCTATCGTGTCCTCACAGAGTGATTAAGGTGGGAAGGGACCTCTGGAGGTTATTTGGTCCAAGCCCCCTGCTCAAGCAGGACCACCCAGAGCAGACTGCCCTGCACCATGTCCAACTGAGCTCTTGTTTTCTCCTATCTTTATTAATAAAACCTAAGTTTTTGTTAAGTCTGAGTAAGCCACTAAACCAATCAAGATGTCTGGGGAAGATCTGTAGTGATGAAGATTTAACAAGATTAAAAAGAAAATGCCATAATACTTTTTTCTTATCCCAGTCATATGGAAGACACCAGAAAATATCTGATAGGCTGCAAATTAAACAAAAAAGGCACAATGCCTTAAATAACACTCAAAATTGAAGTTCATTAAGCAGCAGTAGAAAACACAGTTGATGGAACACTGCAAGAGTTGGGCCTTGGTTTTCCTCAGGTGAGTTTGGACATTCTTTGACCCTTGCCTTGCTCCAGGTTACTCTCAGACTGCATTTGGAAATCAAAAGAGCATCAAGGCACTTTCCTGAGGGATGGCTTGTGCTCATTGACTGGGATGGTAAAATGTTTTAAGGGTCACCAGGAGGGTCTTGGCCCAAACCAAACTTTGCTCTCCCAAGCAAGTCCCACAACTTGGGAGTTAGTGCTGTTGTGGCAGGCTGCTGTTGGAGACCCACACAGGGGCAAGATATCTGGGCTGCCCCATGCCACTTGATTTCAGAGCAAATAACAGCCATGGGCACATTCCATTTATTAGTATGGCCTGAAAGTCTAAGGTGGAGTGGGTGAGATTCACAAAGAGAACAGGACTTACACAGCAACACAGCAAAAAACATTAATGACAGGGTTGAGAAAGGTGGGAATTTATGTTTATTTACCCGGAGCAGTTAATCACAGTGTGCTTCTAGAAAATCAAATATGGCTTTCGAGACAAAAGGGTTTATGCAATAAGCAGGTTTTGTGGGCCATCATGCAAAGTAAAACTTAAAAGCTTCCAAAAATACATTCTTTATGCTACAAAGACCTGTTGTGTAAATTATTTACTTTGTACTGATGCATGTGAAGAGCTTCCCAATGGTGTTTGGAAAGGGCTGTAACCAACTCTATGTGGTAGCAGTGTACTTTGGCTCTCGGCAACAGAGCTCCAGATTCACACCACCACCCTGCAGCATGGCTGGCCTGTGCTATCCACGCACAACCTGGTGATGTAGCCAAGATCAAAATTTGACTGACTGTATAATTCCTTTTAGGAGGTACAAACTTGTTTTGAATGAAAATCTAATGTTCTGTGACTCACAGCTCCATTGAAGTTTACAGAAATCTTGATGGTCATGACATTCATTAGCGAAGTAACAGATACAACCTTGGCTATTTAGAGAAAGCTAGAATTATCTTGATGAGTCCTCTTGTTGAGAGTTCTCAAATAATCTTATCTTCTCTATACAACAAGAGCAGTTCACACTTACACATCAAAATATGCTTCAATCAATCCACAAATTCCAATTATAGACTTCATGGGTTTGGACATTGCCTTGAAACTAAGCTATTGAATATTTTATTAGCAAATTGCAGTGATAACCCTACACTGTGTTCAAAATCATTTCCTTTTATGTGTTTCTTTCTCAACATGTTATTTCCTTGAAAATACAAGGTGTAATTTTCTTTCCTCTTTCACAGTGTATTATTCTAGTACAAGACTGTTTGTCTTTCATTTTGTCTATTTGCACCTCAGAAGATTGCTGACAACAAACTCCAGGGTTTTTTGCCAGATAACAATTGACAGAGAATAACTTTAATTTAATACAACCACAGAATTATTAGTTTTGGGCAAGACAACATTAGCAATGACATGTTCTTATCCAGTAGGGTTGTTACAGACCCAGTGGAAACTTGACAAAAACAGGGAAACTCAGATTAAAATCTATGAAATTGTGTCTAAGACCCTCCTTATTGCACTTCTCCAAATTTCCCGCAGGGAACTCAGTTCAGACCAACTAAACTGTTGAGTTGTATTTCTGGACACTTCTAAAGACCCTGGGTATTTTTGCCATATTTTACCCAAGGGGTTACATTTAAACTAACAGTTTTACTTCAAAATACAGGTTTTTTAGTTTGTTAGTAAGCTATTTCAGAAAAAAACCTCAGGTGAAATTAATAATATAAATAAACAAGTTGCTTTTGCTCAAGTTGATGGAAGGATTTTCCTATCAGCGTATATTTTTTTACACGTAAAAGTCCTGTGACTTTTCAAGGAAGGTGCTGAAGGGAATTACTTCATACTTTCTTTGTCCCATTGTTTGTGCAATATGTTTTTAAACTAACCTCAAAAAGAAGGAACTCTTGGAAGATGAACCATAACAACTTTGAAATTTGTTTCACATGAGTGGAAAATTTATTTGAAGTCTGATGAGAAATTAAATTATGCATGTTAATGCAATTCCATCTTGTTATCCAGTACACAGAGTTCTTTGAAACTTCATCAAATACAGGTATTGAATTTTTAAACTGGATGTTATTTACTAACAACTAAATTGAGATTTTGCTTTAAGTTACAGTGGGTTTGCTACCTTAAAATCTGTATTTTCTTTTACAGTAATATATTTTTACATGGCTTGGCCTATATAAATGTTAATGAGGATGACTCTAAAAGCAGAACTAAACAATCTTGTCCCCAGCCTAAAGACAGAGAAGAAAAGACCAGCTGAGGCAGCCAATTCTTCACCGTTAGACTCCTCTGTTGGTCAACAACTTCCACTTACTTGAAACTCTTTTCAATTTACCAAAGTAAATACACTCCTGCAAACACCCCAACAATGTCAGAACCGCTGACATGACCATCTCCTGGATTTCTGGGTAACATCCAGACTCCAGATGATGTGTGGTGTACAGGGCTCTAGCCCCAGTTGAAGGACACCTCCAAACACCTGATGGAAAATGGTGTCCTTCCAGTGCTTGCTTTACCAGGTAGTGACGTTAGGAGGAGGGAGTGGGACTGGGAAGAAAAAGGGACATGCAGCAATAGGAAAGACACAGTTTCCAAAAAAGGATATTTTGGAGGACAAGAAGGCATACCAAGACTATAACAACAACCCTTTGAGAATTCGAATACATAACTACAACACCATAGTTCTGTAAAATGGCCCTGCACTAATGCATGTGATCATTGCAAAAAGCCTTGGACTGAATTTTGATAACTGAATGGAAGCTCTGCATGGAAGAAATAAAGCCCTTCCAGTAACACCTCCATCATTCATGCCCTTCTCCTCCAGGTTAAACTGGTGTAGTCAGATCCTAACTGGTGTGACTTTTTCTTTTCTTTCTTGAAAACTATCCTCTGCTCACATGGCAGGAACAACAAACCCATCTCCTGAGCGATTATGTACCTCCAAAGCAAAACCACAGGATACATTTAGTAGAAAGAGACTTCCTCCAGGAGTGATGGCAATGCGCTGGCTCTGCTGTAGTTACCTGTTATACTTGATACCTACAGCTCCCACTCACCAGGGTGCTTGGGAAACCTTTCACGATTCTCTTCTGGAGCTTTTAACACAAAAAGTAAATGATTGAACTTTCATTTTCATGCCACTTTCAGGAATGGCAACAGCTCACTGAAGGCACCCCAAGGACTCTGAAAGACACAAAAATTCAATAGCTTCTTCCTTCTTCTGGCTTCAGTGTTGAACAACCACAGGTCTTTCAGCAAACCCAGGAGGTTTATAGGATCAAACTTGCTGTGCATCCACCAGTCTTCCGATTTCCATCAGGTGTTTGGAGGTGTCCTTCAACTGGGGCTAGAGCCCTGTACACCACACATCATCTGGAGTCTGGATGTTACCCAGAAATCCAGGAGATGGATATTGTGTGTCCCAAGGGAGAGTAAGTTAATGAAGTGCAACCTTCCCTGATTTCTTCACAAGTTCCACAGATTTCATTCATCAACAGATCTAATTTACAGCAAGAGCCTAGGCTCATGCAGTGGGCACTCTGCGGGTTTGGAAGAGAGCTGTACGGATGTGAGGAAGGTGAAAATTAAAGTAGGTCACGTCAAGATTATTCTAATTTACCTCTTCTGGCGTTTGCAGAGTTGGCTTCCACTGCAGCTTGTGCCTCAAGCACCCCAGCCCATAACTTACACTAATTAGGCTCCTAATGCAAGATTCATGTTAATAAAGAGGTAGCAATACAAATGGAGTTTGAGTGCCTTACTGTATGGCTCTGCCCATCAGAGATGGTCCATACTGCCTTACAACACAGTGGGCCTGCAAAGCCAAAAGCAGTGTGTGAAATACCGCAGTGCAATGGCACAGCACCCTTCTGCTCCCTCAGCAGGCTGTCTCTGGGCAGAAAGTGAAAGCTTTTCCAAAAAGGAAGAATTCAGTGGACCCAGCGCAAGAAGGGGATGGACTGCATCCCCCTCGGGGGCCATCAGGACGAGGGGGTGTTTTCCATGCAGAGTGCCCTAGCCCTACTTGAGGGGATGAAGAAAGGGAAGGAGATGCCAGGTTTCTTGGTGGCATTTCCCTCCTGCAGGCACAGCTCATCACTGGCTGTGCCAGCCCTGAGCAGGAGGAGCTGCCAGCACCCTGGAGCAGCTGGCAGCCACCTCCGCGCCACAGGGTGCCGCATCATGCAGGCCAGCATCCTTGGGAAAAATAACCCGTCAATCACTAACGGAGAGACACAGGAGATGCTCCTACAACGTGGGAGTAGATGCCAGAGAACAGCTGAGCAGGGGGCTGGAGTTTATTTTTGATTTTGTAAAGTAAATTTGCCTTCCGCATGATCCTCTCGTTCTTCCTCTCACAGCACATGTAAATAGAAAGACAGTAAATGGCATACACAGGTCCCAGCAGACCAAGCCTCGTAAAGAGCTGCTGCAAATCTCAGTGTTTGCTGTAGGTGTCTTCCAGATGCTCCTGTATTTCCCTGAGAGGACATCTTCCCTTTCTTTACACCCCTCTAGAAACACTCCAGGGTAAGCACAGGTGATGGAGCCTATTGGGTAACCCCACAGGCACTTACCAGCTTGTGCTGGTTGCCTCTGCTTACAGGTCCATGCAGACAACCACAGTCACTTGACAGCGCCCTATTAATGGAACCCACAGTCCCAGCCCACCATGCATTTGGCCACAGAGGAAAACCTCTGGATGCAAAATCCCTTCTCAGGTGGAATCACATTTCATTGCAGGAAAGCTTATTGGCAAATCTACAAGAACTCTCAAACACAGTTTATGAGCCTGCAAATGCTCCCTGCCATGAAATGGCCCCAGGACCTGAGAGAAACGTGCATGGGATTTACCACAAACCTTTTAACTGTAGAAGCACTGGGCTACAGTGCTGGCTTCTCCAAGGGGGGGCAGTTGCCAGCACTGGGAGGCTGAGCTCCTTCCTACAAGCATCACCAACCACCTCCAGCCCAAGCCTGACGTGGTTGCACTCCAGCCAGAGGAGCTGGCAGCTGGCCTGCTCTGAGGAGATGGACACGTCCCTGGCGACATTTGCCGCTCTTTAACGAAAACCCTTCCCTCTCTCACGGTCTTATGTTCTTGCCTTTCACTGCAAGAGCCAGGCAGTTGTGATAAAATTAGGACAGCTGCTGCTGACAATTAATTAGTTTCAGATAAGGTCTTCAGGGTGGTCACTGGGAAATAAATCAATGCTGTTTAAGCCAGCACTGTAAAGCCCCCCTGGCAATCTCTGCTAGCTCCCACCCTGCCAGCAGGCACCAACCTGTTGAGCCACTGGGCTCTGGCTCTGCCTGTGGGGCTGGATCCCCACCAGCGGAGAACAGCACTGCCCAGGGGCCACATGCTGCCCATGGACTGAGACTTCGTGGGTTTCTGGGTGGTTTATTTTACAAATGGGTGTTTGTTTTGGTGTCATCTGAAACACTGCTGGCCCTCAGGAAAGGTACACACCTGCCCAGCACGGTACAAATGCCATCTTCATCCTAACTTACCACCTCACCTGTGTGAAGGTATTACTTTATGGAGAAAGAGCAAAGAATGAGACTTTATAGCTGCTTTTTGCACCAGAGCCACATTTCCAGCCACACACTCATCAGGCACTGACCAGGTCAAACGCTTCCAGTGGCTCTGGATGATACTCACCAGTGTCCTGGTTGAGGACCTGCCTGCTCATCACTGAGGTCTGTGGAAAGTGCCTCTTACCCCAGCCACAGCCACCCTTCTGCACCAGCAGCTTTTGTGTTCAGTGTCACGGATGTATATGCAATTGTGCTAAACTTCAGTTTTTCAGTCTTACAAGGAAAAGTAAACGTCTGGAGAAAAAAATCCTTACCCTACTCCTGGGCAAAAATTGGCCTTTTTGTGTAGTTGATGTGAGAATAACCAGACCCTGGTAATGCAGACCCACACACAGCAGAAATAGGGAAATAAATTAGCAGCCGTAACACAGAGAAAACGGAAGCAGCAGCAATTCCTCCCTGCTTTATGGGCTTTGGGTAGGACCATTAGAGCTTAAAATACAATCAGCATGTGCTAATGCTGCCACTTACCTCTAATGGATGTGGGAGAGAAAGAGGTTTGCTTTTGCAGGGAGTATACCACAGAGTAAGCAGCAGCACCAAGAGAACGTGTAGATTAATATTGTAAGCGACAGAAGAACTGTAACATACCTGTCAAGAACCTCGCGGTTTTAAAGCGTGTAAATCTACTGGGCTCACGGTGAATAAAACCAGACAGCAGGAAAAAAATTGGAAAAAAAATCAAGACAGCATTAAAGATGCTATTATTTTTCAATTATACAGAGGAATTCCTACCCAAGGATTTTCTGTTGCAAACAGACATTGCAATAGGCCCCGTCCGAGAGCAGAAACATCTGTGTTTATCTCAGCAGCTGCATGCAGTGTTTCCTCATGAGTTTTGTCTGGCCTCAGCAGCCTGGTGGGAGCTGTAACACATTCCAACTACACCAGGACATGCACCCCATAGATGTCACTGCTGCTACAGAGCTCAGGAGTTGCTGAGGGAACAAGAAGAAAGGCTCAGCAGCTCGCACCTCCATCCAGTCACAGGACTTGCAGCACTGGCTGGCTGCCATCCTTTCAAAGGTGGCTCCAAAGGCAGGAGTCATCCTCACTTCACTCTCAAACCCTGCTTGGTGTGGGAGAAGCTGGGAAAACATTCTCGGGCCCTACGCCCTGCTCTGCTAACAAGAGGAGTTAAGCAGACTGATCCAACTGCATGGAAGGAGCTTGTAACAACAGGAATCTTGGAGAAACCAATCAAGAAATGCTTTTTCCAAAGTGCTTATCCTAAAACATGGCACATACAGTGGTGGCTGTAGGATGGAGTAGCTGCAGCCCCTCTCCATGCATGGTCCCATTGGCCTGCAGAGAGATGAGTAAACAGGAGATGAAGGTTACTGCGAGGAGCAAGGCGGCTCTGCCAGGGCTTATCATAACACCCATCTCTGAGGCAGGCAGTTACACGTGCTATGAATGAAGTCATTCAATAAACACATTCAGTTCTCCAGTCAGCCTAATAGGCTGTAATTTAACTCTATTTCTCTTCAAATTGAAAGGAAAAAAAAAATCAATATTTGATAGGCAAGCCTCTTCTCATGTGGCAGAAATGCTCATTATTACAGAATTAAACTGGTACTCCCTTGCACCACGGGGTGTATCGTACTGTGCTGCCCTGGGACCCCACAACCAAGGTCTCAATACCTGTACTTACTAACCTGGATTAAATTCACTATGGGGAACTATTCTCTATAGCTAGATAGACATAAGGAACTCACCAGATGAGATATATTTCCATGAACCCCCCCACTTCCCTGGAACCTCATTTAAAGCCCTTTCTCCCCTAGAGCCCCAGCAACTCAGACTTTCTCCTACCTGCAGAGCTGAGATGTCCAAGAGAGAGGCAGGTGTTGGGGGAGCTTCCACACATCGAAAAGTGGCTGAGATGTCCCTGGACCCAGCTCTGGTCTGGAAGAGTTGCACTGCAGCCACCACTCACGTCCCAGTGCATGCCATGAGGAGCAGTACACTTCAAAGCAAGTCTATGCTCACAAAAAGTTAACCCAGTAGCAAATAAACCAGTGAAGTCCCACAGAAATGCTTCAAAATGGTAGAGACCTAGTAATAAAACACTCAGTTTGGTAGACAATCGTATTTTTTTCAAAGCTGTAAATTATTTCAGTGATAGGATCTAAAAGTCTTCTGCATCCTGCATCTTCCTGGGTTTGCCCACATGCACTGTCCCTGCTTCAGGCAACAAGGGTCTCTGCAAGTTCAGAGTGGCAACAGCCATGGTGGGGCGGAAACTCTTGGGGCTCAGGCCTCCCCAGGTTTAACACTGGCAGTAAATTTTGCCAGCACTAGTGATTTCCAAGCCCCCAAAGCTGCTTCCACCATGACTTCTAATTGAGCAAATGGCAGCACTAGTATTAGTATTCAGTAATATTATTGAATATATTTAGTACTCAACATCTGTGGCATTTATCGTTGAGTTTGGTTCCCCAGAGCTGGGGTGATGGAGCCATCAGGAAAGTGAGTGCAGGATGCGAGTGGCAGCACAATCACTTCTGTAGTACAACTGCTGGCATCTAAGCAACAAGGACTGAGCTGGCTGTCACTCCCACTGTCACCAGCACATCTTCTGCCTGTCATACTTCTCCTACCCAAGGCATGCCACTGCCTTCAGCAGCCCTTGGCCCTTCCCTGGGTGGTCACAGTCTTTTAGGAGGTGGCAGATGTGCTACCTCAGTCTGCCTCCAATTAATCATTCAAAACTGCCTGTGCAAGCAGCAACATAGCCCATCCCACTCCAGAGATCCTCCACAGCAGAGGCCAGCAAAGGTGACCCTCATCAGCACTCAATGGCTCCTGGACAGGCCATTTGGTAACTGACCTGCAGACAGGGCATAGGTGCAGAGCGTGAAGAACCTCCTGTAAGGCTGGGGAAAGGATTCTTGCATTTTCCTGTAAAACAACCTGAGTATAAACCCTTCTGAACCATGTCCATGGGCTAAGAAACAGCGATGGGCAGCCAAACTTTTCCTGCAGCTCTCAAGTTGAAGTTACCTTGTGGTGCCAGAGGCTTTCATCAGAGGAGTAAAAACTATTTGCACATAGAGACTTGCTCTTAACACTTCTCCTGGATCTGCCAACTGACAAGAAAAAAAACATCCCATCAACTAATCTGCCATTCACCCAGAGCCTGCAGTGCAATTTTGGGAGATTTCTCACTAAAAGGAATAACATATGGACTCGAAACAGGACCTTGCTTGGGGAGCTTGAAAAAAAGCCCCCCCCAAAACCACACCAGCCCTGTGACCACACAGCCTGCTCCCAACCCAGGCTAGGGCAAGCAAACATAGTGCTTGTCAGCATCTGCTCCCAGTCTGTCACCCCCATGCTTCACCCCAGACCTTTCATCTGGTACTACGCAGAGGGGCTCCTGGCAGGGCTTCGCAAGGACCAAGTCCAAGCCAGGCAGGACTTCAGCAGCTGAAAGGTCACAGCACCACCACGCCAGCCATCACACAGAGCGGGCAGAGGAGGAGCAGTGCAGAGCTGTTTACGGCATCCCAGCTTCACTTCTCTGTGTAGCCACCGAGTCAGAGTAGCGGCATGATGCTTAGGAGGGGCTTGCAGAGACAGGCTTTGAGCAGATCACTGCCATCCAGCAGTCATTGTGGCCAACACGGATTTTTCCTGACATTCACCGGGCACCAGAGGGACAGAAGCTAAAGTCGGTCCCTGCTGGTGAAGTCACTGAAGCATCCAAAATACCTTCTTTTCATCAATCCATTGATCCATTTTCATCATCTGTTGGCAATGACCTCCTCCTGTCTCTGCAGCGAGGCACTTTGTAAAGGAACAGGCACCGCCAAGGCCCAAAGGTGGCCTGTGCCCATGCCAGAGGTCAACACCTCTCTATTGATGCCAGGCTGGTCTATGCAGGTTGCTGTGGCAGCTTTCCTCCTTGTACTACAAGCTTATTCGAGGTGCTGCAGCAGTTACCCAGGGCTATTCCCAGAGTAACATTAACCAAACTGTGTATGACAGAAAAAAAGAAAATACAAAAAAAACAAAAAACTGGGGGACAAACCTGTATCATCAACCCCCCAGGAACCCACAAGCAGCCATACTGGAACCAATGAAATGATGAAAGGTGCAGGAAAAGCAACAGCAATCCCATGGGAAGGATGTTTCCCAGGGAAGTCCCTCAAGCACATTTGGGAATAAGGATCTGCAGTGCAGGAGCCCCTGGTCAGCAGAGGTCCATGAGAAGCTGCAGTATTGGCAGCACTGCTGCCCAACATAGAAATCTCATGCCTGTCACTCAGCAGGGTCACATTAGATGGGTCAAAAAGAAGCAGGAGATTCCTAAACTCATCCAGGTAGCTACACTCAACCAGCCAAACACCAAAGTTACTGTTTTTCAGAGCAGGCACATGTGCTCCACACTGGCCAAACACAACCATTCCTGAGATTTACTTGTATTTTAAGCTGAAAAAATCCTAATCTTAAGATTTCGGTTAGCAGAGCACAGCTCTAGCCTCATGGCTTGGGCAGCCTTGGTTCCTAGTGCCAGATTATGTATGATGGGATGGGAGAAACCTCTGGCTGTGCCGCTGATGCCATCTGTACCCCAGCAGCAAGGAGCAGGGCAGGCAGCTGCCAGCAAACTGGAAATAGTATCTCTTAAAAGTAATATTAGTGTCCATCTCACCCTTCTGCTCCAGGGAGAAGGTTTGCTAAAATGTGAGGTTCTCCCCTCAGCTCTGCTGTTTCCTGTGTGTAGTGCACAGGTCTGTGCCAGCCGTGCACATCAGTATGCACACATATAAAGTTTGTATTTCTGCAGAGAGCAGCCCCCAGTCACACAAGCACCCTCCTGGCAAACACATTCTCAGCTATCCATGACATTAACACATCAGCATAACCAGTGACTGTTTCTCCCTCAGAACCATAGAATCATGGAATGGTCCAGGCCAGAAGGGACCTCTAGGGTCATCTAGTCCAACCTCCCTGCAAGTCAGTGGGACACCTCCAACTAGACCAGGTAGCCCAGGGCATCATCAAGCCTCACCTTAATATCTCCAGGGAAGGGGCCTCAACCACCTCCCTGGGCAACCTGTTCCACTGGTCCACCACCCTCAGAGTAGAGAACCTACTCCTAATATCCAATCTAAATCTGCTCTTCTCCAGCTTAAAGCCATTGCCCCTCATCCTGTCTCTGCAGACCTTTGTAAACAGACCCTCCCCAGCCTTCCTGTAGGCTCCCTTCAGATACTGGAAGTCTGCTATTAAGTCTCCCCGGAGCCTCCTCTTTTCCAGGCTGAACAAATCCAGCTCCCTCAGCCTGTCCTCAGAGCAAAGGTGCTCCAACCCCCTGATCATTTTTGTGCCTCTCCTCTGGACCCGCTCCATCAGGTCCATGTTCTTCCTCTATTGAGGGCTCCAGATCTGCACACAGTACCCCAGGGGAGGTCTCACCAGAGCAGGGCAAAGTGGCAGAATCACCTCTCTGGATCTGCTAGCAATGCACCTTTTGCTGCAGCCCAGGATGTGACTGGCATTCCAGGCTAAGAAGAGCTTTTAGAGAATGTAGCAACAGAAACATTAATATTTGCTGACTCAAGGGCTCCACCAGGAGGAATAACAGCTCGGATCATCCCCTCAGAAAGGCTAGAGAGAAGGTGTTCCTTTTGCAGGCTGGGGAACGACTGGCTGGGAGGCCAGAATTGCTGTTTAAGAGTGTTCAAAGGCAAGGACAAGAAAGGTGGCAGAATTCGATTAGCGGAGTGTCAGCCAGGCAGGGGCTGGAAGCAGCTCCAGTTGTGCTGCCATGCACACAGCATCCCCATCTGCTGCAAAAATCTTACCAGTGCAGCAACAGGGCCTCAGGGCTGTCAAGAATGACTAAGAGCGAGCTTGCTAATTGCCTTGTCTTCACCCACTTTATTTGCTTTCCCAGCAAGGAAAGAAGTGCAGTCACTGACTGATAGCACTCTGCAGTGGCTTCAGGACCAGCGAGCAGGGCTGGGAGCACACTGCCTTCTCCTGGTTATGGCTAACCAACCCATGGGTTTTGCTAGGACCCATGTCTCTGCTTGAATGAGAACAGCGGGAGCTACAGAGGCTGTATGGTATGTTAAGAGGTACAATTCTACCCACAAGCCTCAGTTCCCCTTGGAGCCACTGAGACAGGTTTCTGCTCACCTGACCGTTGCAGACATGTCCTTCACCATGAGATGAACCCCTCCAGAAGCACCTTCTGCCCGTAATGGGAGTCATGCAACAGCCTTGGACACAAACTATATATTGAAGAGAAGCATCACAACTTCTCTCCCATGCACACCTTCAGCAGACTTTAAGTGATGTCCACAGTGTGAGACATGCAGAGCCAAACCCGCCTTGTCCACCAGAGCCCTCAGAGGCACATGGTTTCTGCCCAAGACCTAGCACTGGTGGTAGAGGAAGGGACCTTGTGGCCTTCATGCCTGTCTCATAGAGTCACAAAGGGGCAGCAGGGACAAGACTTTTGACTTGACACCCCAGGCTGACTTGACACAAGAAAGCACATAACTAACAAACAAAGGCATGCTCCTTCACCGTGTTCAAGTTTTATTGAAACTACACACATATTTTATACACAAATAGGGTGGGAGCTGTTGTATCAGACTTTGGTATCTGATATACATTTACAGAACCTGAGCACATAGCAGTTTCATAATTGGATACTCTGTACACTCTCATCTTAATTCACAGCACTCAAAACAAACACTATTAGTGACATAAAAATATGTTTCATTCCTCCAACAACAGACCTCTTTCTCACTCACGAACACAGTATTTCCAAAAGGTGCTGGATTTTCTCTCCAAGTCCACAGTTCTCTTTCAGTTGCAGGCCATTAGCACCAGCTCCAACTTTTCTGGTGTTCTCCATATCCCCCTCTGCCCTCTCTAAGTACCTTACGTCAAATGATGAGGGCTCTTCTCTAGAAAAAAACAGTTGTCCTGTTTGCACACTCTTTACATACTCATCTTTTACTCAGACCAAACAACAAGAGTGAGTTTTGCTGCTTATTTTAACACCAGAGATAGTTGTCCACTAGGAAGCACGCTAAGGCAGTGGACCTTGGGTACCCAGGGCTATGGGTGAACTGGGCTGGCAGAGCAATAACGTTTATACCATCTCACCGCTGATAACCCTGGGCTGTCAGCCCATCTCACGCCAGGCATATCGAAAGCAGCACGAGATGCCTGCAACAATAGCAAAGACTTATGAAAGCTTTTACACATATTGCTGAACATAATGAAAACAAATGCTCGGGTTTAATAAAGCAGAACCGTTTGTCCAGCTCTCTACACCCCCTCCACCTTTGGAAAAAAATGAGTATATCTATTTGCAAATAATCCACCTACAACTGAATTGTATCCCTCCTATTCCAAGTTCCACTGCAGTACGTTAGCCATTCTTCAATTGCTCTGTTCTCTGTGTGTGACATCAGGAAAGCTTCAGTGGAAGGCACCAAAAACCCAAACAGCAGTCCTTCGTAAGATGCTGCAAATCCATACTGCTTCCAAATTTGGGGGGGTTCTGAAAAGGTTTCATACTTTCCCACAGAGGCTCTTCAGTGACAACAGTTTCAATGGTTGACATTAAACACACAACTTGATGCACCTTCATAGGTTATTGGTGCTCCCTTACAGGCCAAGTAGTATGTTTGCAGAACCTCAAGGGATAATCCCCTGGAATGATGAGCCTTCTCACCCCATCAATGCACAAGTGAAACCGAGAAGGGGAGAATATCAAACAATACCCAGAGCTGGCTGTTCCAGTGTCAGATGCCGACTGCAACTCCGTGCAACTACAGACTGCTTAATAAGGCACTTGTTTAGAAAAGCAGGGAAAAACAGGCAGCACAAGCCAAAGAACTACAGGCTGTGTTTTTTCTCCACTATTAACAGGTCTGCCTTTTCAAGGACCACTCAAAGTCCACTGACCCTCTCAATAACAGCTGTAAGACAAAAATCGTATATATTTGATCTAAACTCCTACCAACAGCCATCACATTTGCAACCAGAGTAAAAATGTTTTCAGACAGAACCCACACTAAGGAGGATTTCAAACTATATCCCTGTGTTTAATAAAAACTTATCGTTCATAACTTACTAATGTCTTCCCAAGCTCACTTATTGCTCTAGCTGCAGCAGGACAAAAAGTGGAGAGCTTTTCCTCTGGACCAAATCTATAAATATGAAAATAGAAAATAATTTATAGCAACATATATACATAGAATGATATCTCATCTGGTTTTCAGACTGAAATACCACAACATGAGGTGAATATGCAGTTTGCTTAAAACACTACCAAAGTCTTAAAAAAGTAGTATCATCCAGGTAATTTTTAAAGACAGCAATCGCAGCAGAAGAGCCAAGAGAATATTAAAAAGGCCATCCTTTTAAAAAGCCACATAAAGTTTTCAAAAAGGACCCTTCTTTTTTCTTAAGTGACAGAAATATATTTACTCCTCAAACAACATGAAAACCCAGGAAAAAAAATCCCAGTAGACTCAAAGTCCACGAAAATAAATGAAGAAGAAAACTTCACAGCAGAAAGTGAGATGGGGAGAGGGAAACAGTAACTGTTCATTTGCCAAGTTATCAAAAATCTGCATCCAGAGTGAAGACATTGTCCATTGTTTCTGTCATAACAGCAAAACGTTGATATTCTGAAACCCGCTTCTCAAAGAAATTTGTTTTTCCTTCCAGAGAAATATTCTCCATGAAATCAAAAGGATTTTCTGCATGAAAGACCTGGGGATGGGGAAACAATATTACATTGGTGATTCCAACAGGGTAACAGTGCTTTCAAAATCCCCAAACAAAACAGTCAAACCTATTCAGACTAGATCATCCCTTGCTGTAATATGCTGTGGAACCTACGGACACCTATCGAAGCAAATTCAGTAGCATCATTCCCCGGGAGTTTGGTCCGTGAAGTTCCCCCACGCAAGGTCCTTATTATCCTTCAAGGACTACAGCACTCGAGTACACCACAAGTTTCCCAACCTGCAGAGCAGTTGAAGGGAAACAATAGCCTAAATTGTTCTTGCTCTTTTAAACAGTGAAGCAGATATATTAAAGCTGTGGTTTCGGCTGTCACTCAGGGAAATTGCAAGCACTAAATATGACCCGCTCCCAGGCACATTAAGAGAGTGCTTTGTGCTTACAGGTTTCCTGGGCTGTCCTGGCAGGCCAGCATTTTGGGCAATTGCACCTCTTACCTTTGAGAACCCAAGCTCCATGAGTAACCGGTCTGCAACAAATTCAATATATTGTTTCATCAAAGTGCAATTCATTCCAATCAGACCTACAGGTAACGCCTCTGTTAGAAACTCCTAGAAGTTAAAATACAGAAGACATTTAGATAAATTAAATTTAAAAAGGGAAACAGAAAGAAGACACCTGTGTTTCACAGTAACACAATTTGTGATATTCCAGGCTCCCCAGGCAGTTGTCTGAATAAGTAACTTGCATCACTAAACTCAACAAGTGTCTTTCTGTTTTCAGTAGCTGTCTCTATCTTCCATTATTTTTAGTGTGCTTTTCTGGAAAGGGCACAAGAATTTTTATTACTGCCCCTCTCATCCACCTTTCTCCATACTTGAAAAGATCCTAAACTTCAGTGTAAGCTTGAGCTCCAAGTTCAATAAAACCTACAAACAATAGTAGTGGGAGCAGGAATAGATGCAGAAATCTCCAGTTTTCCTTGGCTTCCAGTAGTTACGGCACGACAGATGGGAGAGCACAGTGATATATACGAGTGCTGAATCCAGACACGTACGTGTTTAGGCACCAGTGCAATACCTGTCAGCGTTTTGAGGCAAAGCTGGGGCATTCACAGTGGTTAGATGGCAACACAAATGAAAAAGCTACCATCGTGCCAACTGCTTAGCAGTGCAGAAACCTGTAGGTGCAGAGGAGTAGCACTTCACATGAAACAACCTGACAGCAACCTCAGAAAAAGTCAGAGCCCATCATGGCGCACATGGCCAAAACAGACTCTGTCTTCTCCTGAGGACAAGCAGGAATGTGTGTACAGTAGAGGGACAAAGATCCTGAAAGGACAGAGGTAAACAACATTTTCTCTAAGGGACAGTTGCAGTTAGACTCGATGATTGTTGTAGGTCCCTGTCAACTGGAACTATTCTGTTCTATGCTAAGACATACTTTCTTCCTTCCTGTCCTTAAGGGTGAAACCAGCTGCCAGCTTTGGCTTCCCCCAGTTGCTTGACAACTGAATCAGAAAGCCTCTGGCTCTTATTGACTCTGTTAAGGAAGAGAGAGAAGGTGGTATAATGCATCAGGGATCGAGGTCTGAGTGAAATATCAAATATGGAATCCCCAGCGTTAGAAGTGAATGTGTTTATTTTTGTACCACAGGTTGGTCCTGCGCTGCCCACACTGCTGTCCCAGCCAGGCTTACCTGCTCAATTTCAACAGCATTAATGACGATCTCACGGACCCGCTCTTCTGACGGTCTCTTCACTAAGTAATGGAACATGAGACAAGCAAAATCACAGTGTAGACCCTGAAGTAACAGAGAACAAAGAGGGGGAAAAATAAGTCAGCTTTTCCCTCCTCCACATAGTTGGCTCTTACTTTGAGGCAGCCTCATGCAGGTTGAAGCTTTGTAGCCTCCTGCTTCTTTGACAGCTTTGTTACCACGTGTAGCAGGCACTTTTAGTTTACATTTAGTAAACTATTAGTAAACACATTTAGTAACATCCGGAATCCAACACATGTCACCTATGCTAAAATAATGCTCAGTATACATGTTTCTCAGATGAATATTTTTGAGAGCTGCTTTACTGTAAGGGTTCCTACACAGAGCCTTGCTGGGTCCCTGCCTTCCATCAGAGGTGCTTTTGCAGAAAGACTTCTACACCAAGACCTGCAAAAGTACCTGCCATTTAACACAGACTGTTTACCTGCTTTAGGCTTTGAGATACCTGTACAGAAATACTTGGTTTATCTTCTTTTAATAGCATATCTTCCGCTGCTTCTCCTTGCAGCATTTACAGAAAGGAAGATCCAGATTAGAGTAACCAAATCCAAGATTAACAATTCATCTCTTTATGCAACGTGCAGCTACTGTCAGGAATTTGCTACCACACCTTCCCAGGTTTGTAATACTTACAGCTGCTGTGACCCAACTCAACCCACCTTTACATTTCACCCAGCTACCCTTCACAGAGCCCAGTAGATAGTGATCATTCCTGAGATTTCCAGAAAAGCCTTCAGCCAGGATAAGACAACCTCAGGAGACAAGCATTCCCTCACAGTCTGAGGTGGATACCAGATGGCTGCTCTAAGAGGTGCCTTGGTTTCTATTTGAGCTTGCCTGGCTGCAGCTTCAGCCTCTGGCTTTAGCCATGCCCACCACTGCCAGACAATGTGCTACCATCTCTCCTCTTGACAGCAAGGTCGTGATTACAGCCTCTAAGGACCACGAGGGCAAAACCAGAGTGAAACCAGCCAGAAGAATTCACCAGACTGTGGGCTACAAGACAACCCAGTGCTATTGTTGACAAGGGTCAAAAACAAAACAAAGAAGTGAACACTTTTTCAGAAAGTCTACATAATCTTTGTGCTTCAGGTCATGAAACAGCCCTGAAACACCATAATTTGAGAAATACTCCCCCTCCAGGGACAGCATTAGCTGCCTATTGCGGGGCTTCCCATGGGTTTGACCAGGGCTACATCCCTATCAGAATGCAGGACTTGTCTGGCTTCTCACCTGAACCGGTGTGCTCTGCTGACTGGTGCTCCAAGCAGCTTTGCACCTTTTACTTTAGAATCAGAGACACACCAGCTCAAAGAGCAGCCTGGGAACAGAGCTTGTACCCCAAAAAACATATTGAGCATTAACCATTTATCTGTTCAGGTGCATCAGAAAACAGTTTGTGAAGTTTTCCATTGTGGATTCTTTTTACAGCCACTACTTTTGTATCAGCATTTGCTGGTTTTCGATGCAGGTGCTGTGTGCACCAAGTCTCACCCTTCGCAACAGCTCTGCAGTTGGAATTATGCCAGTGGAGCCCAAGAAAAAACACAGTCTTTCTGTGCTGAGCTCTGCAGAGAAGTACAGTTACACTGCTCTACAGGGGAACTTCCATCCCATTCACCTGCAAGTGATCCTTCTAACAAACAAACACTTCCTCGCTTGAATGGATCAGTTCATGATGACTCACAGAAACAGAAGACACAAGAAAGGTCAAAGCTGAAGAACTACTTGGTTTTGCTTACTGATCATATCACTTTCTTCAAGTGTCTTTTAATTTGAAAGGCATCTTGCAAGATGCCTCCTTGCAAATCAGTTCATTTAAACTGATAGTTTTGTCCACCAGGACAGGGAAAGTTCCATGGAAAACCCTGCTGCTGACACTGGCTAGCAGGGAACCCACTCAGACTTCTACCATCTCTTTGGCCTTGAGTACCGTCAACATTAAAAAGGCGCTGACATAGCCAGAAACGCATCTCCTACTCACTGCTGGATTCTGTTTGCTCTCTGCTTTCTTCACCTTCCCTCCAACCCTCCCTGCCACCAGAGGTAGGCCTCTGAAAAGATTACAGGAGCTTTATGAATATAATTCTGCCCTTCCCTGGAAGCTCACTTTCCTTCCCAGACAGTAGGTAGGACATGACACATTACCTCATCTCTGCTAATAAGTTCATTGGAGAAAGTGAGTCCAGGCATAAGACCCCTCTTCTTCAGCCAAAATATTGCAGCAAAAGAACCCGAAAAGAAGATGCCTTCAACTGCAGCAAAGGCAACCACTCTCTCACCTGTTTAACAGAAGATATTTTCAGTTAGATACAAAACAGTGCATTGCTCACCAGCGGGATGCACCGCTTGCACCAGACAGACCCATGTCGGAGAGGAGGAATCCCCACTGCAGCACCAGGTGCTGTACCTGACCACATCTTTAGCAGATCCCGAGGCAGACAGGGTCTGCACACACAACAGCAATTAACCACAGGCAACCCCAGCGGAACTGAAAAACCAGGGCACCCACTGAAACTGCCACAGGTCAGAAGGGTGTCCTGGTTTGAGGCAAAACGAACCAATTTTCTGTTTCACAATTTTACTTTTTAGCTGGGGCTCCTTTAACTCACTAAACTCTGAAAGTAACAGCATATTGTTCAGAAAACCGCACTCTGATACAGTATGTATATACTGCATGCTTTTTTTTTTCATCTTTCTTTTTTACATTTTCTTTTTATTATTTGTTATACTATTATTATTTATATTTTCATTAAAGTAGTTTAGGTTTTTTTCTAAATTCCGAAATCTCTTTAATCCCTTCCTCTCCTCTCTTTTTCTAAAAGGGGGGGGAGGGAGGGTCCACCATCTGTCTTTCTGATTGGTCAGAACCTTGATGAAGGGAAAGAACATAACTGTCCAAAGTGGCCAAGACATTCATACTCCAATATCTCTTTCTTTTAAAAGGCAGGAAAATGGCTGTGTAACTGACAAAGCTGAAAGAAAAGCTGATCTCCTATAAATTTAACAAAAAACCCCACACCTCAGTTTCTGCTTGTTGAGTATCTACATAAAAACATATTCTTATAGAAGTGGAAGACCACAGAACACAGCTCATTAAGGCATAAATCACTGTTTACGTTATCCCACTCATTATTCCACCTTTCATTCAAGGAAAGCACAGTTTTATTGGTCCAAGTTCTCCCTGTTCTCTACAGGAATGTATTTCTTCAGCCTACAAGACCATATGACTCCTCGGTGAAGACACGCCATTCCATGTACTATATTTAAAAAAAAAAACTTCACAAGATCCCTGGGTATTTTCTAACCTGAAGAGCTTTTGCATTAAGCACCGGTGCCTTTTCTCACCTTGCAGTGAGAACTGCATAGATTTTGTTTAAAAAATAAAATAACCTCAAAATAGACAGATGCTTCACTTCCTTTATGAGATGCAAATGCCATCTGCTGGCTCATCTGAAGAAATTCAAGTTAGGAAAAAAGCGTGAGGAGCAACATGAACTTACAAGTATCACAGAAGTTACTAAGGAAAGAATTTGTCTGGCAACACTAAAAATCTCCAGGGTTACTTCTACAGAGATGTGGAGAAAGGCTGCTCATACAATATAGGTTTAATCACAGAATGGTCCAGGCCAGAAGGGACCTCTAGGGTCATCTAGTCCAACCTCCCCGCAAGTCAGCGGGACACCCCCAACTTGACCAGGTAGCCCAGGGCACCGTTGAGCCTCCCCTTGAATATCTCCAGGGAAGGGGCCTCAACCACCTCCCTGGGCAACCTGTTCCACTGGTCCACCACCCTCAGAGTAGAGAACCTACTCCTAATATCCAATCTAAATCTTCTCTTCTCCAGCTTAAAGCCATTGCCCCTCATCCTGTCACTGCAGACCTTTGTAAACAGACTCTCCCCAGCCTTCCTGTAGGCCCCCTTCAGATACTGGAAGTCTGCTATTAAGTCTCCCCGGAGCCTCCTCTTTTCCAGGCTGAACAACCCCAGCTCCCTCAGCCTGTCCTCAGAGCAAAGGTGCTCCAACCCCCTGATCATTTTTGTGCCTCTCCTCTGGACCCGCTCCATCAGGTCCATGTTCTTCCTCTATTGAGGGCTCCAGACCTGCACACAGTACCCCAGGGGAGTTCTCACCAGAGCAGGGCAAAGTAGCAGAACCACCTCTCTGGATCTGCTGGCAACACATCTTATGGTGCAGCCCAGGATGTGATTGGCCTTCTGGGCTGCAAGTGCATACTGCCTGCTCATGTCCAGCTTCTCATCCATCAGCATCCTCAGATCCCTTTCCTCAGGGCTGCTTTCTAATACCTCATCCCCATGTCTGTATTGATAGTGAGGATTGTTCCAGCCCAGGTGCAGAACCCTGCACTTGCTCTTGTTCAGCTTCACAAGGTCCACCTGGGCCCACCTTTCCAGTCTGTTAAGCCCCCTCTGGATGGCATCCCTTCCCTCTGGTGTATCAATAACACCACACAGCTTGGTGTCATCTGCAAACTTGCCGATAGTGGACTCAATCCCTCTATCCATATCGTTGATAAAAATGTTAAACAGTACTGGTCCCAGCATGGACCCTTGAGGGTCACCACTTGTCACTGCTCTCCATCTGGACCTCAAGGCATTGAGTACCACCCTCTAGGTGTGACCATCCAGCCAGTTCCTTATCCACTGAACAGCCCACCCATCAAATCCACATGCCTCCAATTTGGTGAGCAAGATGTTGTGGGGGACTGTGTCAAAAGCCTTAGAGAGGTCCAGAGAGATCACACCCACAGGTCGACCCTTATTCACCAACATAGTCACCCTATCATAGAAGGCCACTAGGTTAGTCAGGCAGGACCTGCCCCTAACAAAGCATGAGACTGAGTATCCATATCTTTTTTAACACACTCCACCTGTCTAGTTATCCTACAAACGAGTTATGCTGGAAAAAAAGTCCCCCATCAGCAGCACCATATGTAATGTGAGTGCACGCTCAGGGTCTGAGTCCACAGACAGACACAGCAATGGAACCCTCAGCATAAGAAATTAAACAAACCTGCAGAGACTCAGGTCCCCACACTGGAAGGCAACACCAAGCAAACAAACTAGTCAGTCATGTTCATACATCATATCTCATAATCCATAACTCTAAGACCTGGCCACCCCAAATGTTTTAAATTTGTGAAGTTTTCTCTATAAGATGAAAAAACTCAGAAGAGTAGAAACGTACTTTACAAAAATGTGAATAGGATGCATGAAGTTTGGGGAGAGAAGGTGGGGGGAACATTGCTTTCTGAGTTAGGAAACTTTCTTATCCCTGGCACACCCCACACTGCTGGGGACCAAATGAAGGAGGTGAATAAAGAACTCCACACACAGCAAGCAAAGCCAGAATGTGGAGGCAGTGGGACACTCCAGGACAAAAGAATCTACAGCTACAAAAAGAATCCCACTCAAACAAGAACTGTGAACAACAGATGCTGCCAAAGAATGATATTTGTTTTGTTCGTCTGGCTGAACCTCTCCATCTCCTACACCTTCTCCAAGCATGGAGGATATTTAGTTTAGGGAATTCACCAGAGTCAGCCCATTACTCATTTCAGCTACAACAGATTCTTCAGAGTCAACACACTGTAAGCCATGAACACCAGAGCCAAACAATTCTTGAATCCTTTTTGCTCAGGCTCAGTCATGCTGTTACAAAGACAGGCTAACATCACACAGGAGTTTGTCTATATGAATGTAACACAGCAAAAGCCTGGACTTGCAAGAGTTCAGCTGCCCAGTTCTGAACACTGGAGTACAAAACAGGAGCCAACTGGATGAAGTATCCAAAACTCCTAGAAAACAAGGTCTACAAGCAAAAACTGAAGAAAGTAGATTTGTTCAACATAAAGGAAAAAAAAAGACAGAGAAACCCACAAGCATTTTTCATAACATGACTCTGGTGGGCACTGCCATTACTGTAGTGCTTTACCTGCAGCTAAAACATGTATTGTGTTCACCAGAAGTTACTTCTAGTTCTTTAGTTAAACCAGACACCAATAAGTCACTACATCATCTTTGGAGAAGTTCATCTCACTTTCCAGGGATGCAGCTCCCTCCCAGAGGATTACTTTGTGACATGCAACAGAAGCAAATTTTTAAGAAGCTACACACCAAAAGTGGATTCTTGGTCTTCAACCCACTTCAGAGCCCAATCTGCTTTCTTCTTGACACAAGGCATTGTTTCAATAGCATTAAATAAGAAATCCCTGTAGAAGAAAACAAAGAGAAGAGATCAAAATAACAAGAAGTGATTTATGTAAATCTGCCCTGGATGCCCCTACTCACTGCAGCAGATAGAAGAACCCATTACACAAGGTTCTGAACTACCCTAATTAAGACACAATTCCCACCCCAGAGGGGGGATGATCTCTGATAAGAAGGGCACAGGGGGAGGGAGATGTGCAGAAAGAGACAAACCTGAAGTCTCAAAGGAGACAAGCAATAGAGACGGGAAGCGAACTCAAACATCCCATCCCAGGAGTGCCCACCCACCAGACCATGCTGCCTCTCAGACGTCAAACCAGACGGCAGCCACTTCCTACCCACCGAGCTAAACCCCATCTTGCCCAACTCCACAAAAGGAACTGGACAACTCCCACGAGCACGAGCTCTGTTCCCACGCTAAACATCTGAAAGAAAACCTTTCAGTCCTCCCACTGTCACCACACAGGATGTCACTGTGGGAAACCAAGCTCTGCCTGACCATCACCATGGTGGAGTCTCTGAGGGAAAGTGCTTCTTTTCAATAGTATTAATATTTGGACTATGGAGTTCTCCAGATAAAGGTGATGAGGCTCTCCAAAGAATCCAATACTTCAAAAATAACCAGTTCAAGCTGTACGAAAAAGCTGAAAAGATGCAATACATTGATTGGTGTGTATTAGACACCAGTGGGATCACAAGCACTCAGTTTCTCAAGGCAGATCCCTCACTGAGGTGAGAGCAAGCACCTCAGGAGCACAATAACCATAAGAAGCTTGTGTAAGCTTTAACATTTCACACACATGGCACTTCCTGTAATCAAAGATTTACACAAATATTAACTAACCTTCTGACACTCCCACACAAGTCTGTTGGGCAGTAATACTTCTCTCCATTTTAGGGGTTAGGCATACAGGCCATGAAAGCTTTAAGGAACAGAGGAACAGTCCCCAACTCCCCCAGCAAGTCAGTATGAAACAGAAGACAGTTGCTGCTGCTGCTGCCCAATAATGGTGCCGCTGGACCAGGTGACAGATTGGGTCTGTAACACCCCCAGAGGTTTACCTTTTTTCAGGATCTTTGATGTAGGTGTCTATGAGCAAGCTGTACATCTCCGAGTGAACGTTCTCAATGAGAATCTGAAAGCCATAGAAACAACGCGCTTCTGGGATCTGCACCTCCTGACTAAAACGTGCCACCTACCAAAACCAGAAAGCATGGCCATGAGTATGGTAAAACCAGCTCTTAGTGACAGCACTCTAAGCTTAATGGGAGAGACAATAGATCTCTACCACAGCGAAAGGGTGGGAGCAGTTCAGCCTCACTTTATTCACAGACAAGTTGGTAGAACAGGAGTGGTGCAGAAGAGGATGAAGCAACCTCACTAGAAGTAAATGCATCTGCTGTGCACATTGGATAGAGAGCTGTTGTGAAGCATGAGGGTACATGTACACAGGAAGAGAACACCAAAATATTGCAACAGTACACACTTCATATTGAACAACGCCTCACACTTTTTGTCCATCAATAAAAAAATAAACAGTATAAACAGCAGACATAAGCTGCATTCATGCAATATATGCACACATAGAACAACATATTCTACATGCTACAGACATTCAAGATCTAGACTGAGCATTAGCAGTCAGACACCACCAACAACCTGTGGTGAGACATTCTGTGGCCAAGAATAGATCTCAGCAGAAAGATCTCCCCACCTTTTCAGCAGTATCCACCTGCAGTCTTAAAAGATTTTAGGATGCCGGTCAGTGAGAGCAAAAGACATTTTACCAAAATGAAGAACACAGAGCATAACACAGCATATCCCTCCCTTCTTCTCATCTAACAGGAAGAAGTGTGGGGTTCTATTAATTCATTGAGAAATGCAGATGAACACAGCCAGGCAGAGGGCTGAGCTTAAAAACTGTGGCCAAGAGTGATTTGATTTGGAGCCTTGCTGACCACAGTTGTCACAATTCAAGTCAGACTCTGGCCCCAGCAGAACAAGCTGCTTCCCCTTTGCAAAGGTGAGATGATGAGAAGAAAAAAAACCTACACATTTAATAAACATACATTAATGTGAGAAAACTAAAATGAAAGTCAATAAAATGAGTAAGTATTCAAACCCTCTGTAAAGCCTTCTCACCAGGTTTTCATTTACGATTCCATCACTGGCTGCAAAAAATGCCAGAACATGAGAGATAAAGTATTTTTCATCTGCTTTCAGCTTGTTCCAGTGAGGAAGATCCTTTGACAAATCTACCTAATGAAAAGAAAAAGAAGAAAAACTTTATTACCCCTTTGAGTTTGTCACTCTGCAAGAACAGAAGCAGCCCGGTCAAATGACCAAGACAGAGTGTTAGCGCTTGCTCTCAAATCTTTACACGTAGAGAATTTAAATACATGTGGCTGTAAAAGACAACAGACACTGCAGCACTGCTGCCTCCCTCTGCAACAGTAACATCACGTGTTTGCTGCACGGCTTACACTTCTGTGATTTGGAAAAAAAAAACAGTGTTCATTGAATTATAAATATATCAGATTTTGAAAAGCATTAGTATCTTCTTGTCACGGGTATGAATATACACCAATAAGCAGAGCTCACTCTGAGACACTTAAGTTCTACTTGAAATAAATGCTGATACTCCACAAAACCTACACCCAGGTGTGCCCAAAGATGGACAGAGGGGACTTCTGCCTTTAGCAGGTGTTCAGCCTCCATCCCCCCAAAGAACGGCTCAGGGTGAACACTGTGCAACTGCTCTCGTCTACCAGCCTGAGCTCTCGCCACAGTAGAAAACCACAGCTTCCTTCGTATAGGCCTGTTTTGTTTGCTTGGAGGGACGGAGGGAGTTCTGAACCACTGCAGCACTCAAGTAGGGCCAGATGTGAAAAATACAGAAGGCTAAACACTTATGTGTGTGTGTCTATTAACATGTACACATACACATGCCTATATAAACACATACACACAAACCAGTTACAGCTAACTTTCCAGTTCATTTAGAAACACACCGACAGTGGGACAGTGTGAGAAGGAACCACTAATACGGTAAAAGGGCAATGCTGATCAGGAGGTTTAAATCAACCTCTACTGTGAGAGGGCAGCAAGACTCCCAGGCAGGTGGTGGAAGAGCACTTCTGCAGACAGCTGCTCCTCACCATCCCAGGACGCTTTCTGACCTATTTAGAGCCTGCCACAGCTTTCAGCTCACTGCTCTGCAATTGCAGATCACTGCTCACAAACGAGCAATGGCTGCTGGCTAACCAGCAACCCAGGGGAAAACTTACAGCTTGCACTGTAATGGGGAGCAAGCATCTAACCAGGGCCAATCAGGAGTCAATTAGAAGCCTTTTCAGATTATCTTCTTCCTGGAAAATAGGTGCCTAATGTTTAAGAACAGCATTCACAAGGAATCGTCCAGAACATCTGACATGGACAAGGAGTTAGTTGCAGGTACAGGGTAGGAGCTACCTGACTTATGCTCACTCTCTAACCAGGGAAGGATACAATTCCACCCCATCCTGAAACAGATGCCAAAACCAGCTCTGCCGAATCACCCTGTGGAACCAGTTTTCCTTCCACTGTCCATCAAAGGAACACTGCTCTGGTGCAGGCACCTCATGTTCCATACAAAATTAACTCCAACCCTTAGAACACAGAAGGCAGCAGCACAGTGAGGAAGGAAGCACCAGGAGCCCGGTCTGAGCGCCTTGTGCCAACCCACTGGCCCCAGGGCTCACCTCTTCTGCTGTCCAAAAGGAAGCCTGAGCCTGTTTATACATTTTCCAGATGTCTGGGTACTGGATGGGGAAGATGACGAACCGGCGGGGATTTTTTCTGAGAAGAGGCTCCTCATCAGGGTCCAAGCCATTTTCAGCAGCGCTCGGTGAGGTGCTCTGAAGAGAAAGCACAATTCTGGTTAAGGTTGCCATTACTTATTCCTCCTTATCACTCTATCCCAAAGGTGTGGCTCAAAAGCTACCTGTGTCACGCAGACACTCACCTGCTCCCCTGGGGTGCCTGCACTACCCATCCTGAGGGTACCTGTCCCCTCTCCCTCCATCCGTGCTCCTGCCCAACTCTGCCCAGCACCGCTCACACCCACCTCTGCCCCCTCCCAGGTGCGCCGGCACCAGGAAGCACCCAGCGCCTGCGTGCCAGAAAGCCCTTCTACAGCATGAGGAGGAAATCTGACCTGGGAGACCACATCAGCTGCTGCAGTGCTGCACACAGGAGGTATGTGCAAGATCACCAAACGCTGCCACCAGCCCACATCCAGCCCACATCCATGGGGCTCACTGCCCAGGTCACCTTCAGCTCAGTCATGTTTCATCCCGCCACTTGGGCCTGGATGGACTTTCTTAAAAGCACCATGAGATCACAGTATGCAGTCCCGTTTGGTAGAGGAACAGCCCTGTGCCCCAGCAAGTTTCTGCATGGAGGTCTGTGTACACAATCCCGCAGTGGGAAGGTAGCCTGCACACCAGCACAGGTCTGGAAGCTGCTCTGGAGGCTGTCCCACCCCACCTACGCCCTTGAGTGCTCAGATGAAGCTATGTGCTTCTTTCACACAGCAGGAAAAAACGTGTTTGGAATTACCCATCCCCACCCTGCTCCCTCTGTGCAGGCTTCTGGAGAACATCCTGTGCAGCTCTTCCTCAGAGAGCTACCAGCCCAGCCGTGGTGGTGATGGCTGATGTTTAGGAGACAGGCCAGGGAAGGGCAGCATGGAAAGGGCACTCCATGGACAGGGCCTTCCCCTTGTCTCCAGACAGGGACACCAGCTCCCAGGGTCGACGCCAGATAGCATTCTTGCCAGGCACACCACCAAGCACCTACTGAAGACAACTGGCTTGAAGAGCTGTCAGGACAGCATGCTGCCACCTCTCCAGAAGGGCTGGCGACTTATGCTGATCAAAAGTTCAGCCACAGAATGCCCTTCTGACACTGCTCTAGAAGATAACTAGCCACAGGCAGCATAGGAGGTATTATAAATAATACAGCAGGGAAAGGGAGCAAAAGGTTTTGAATACCATTACTTCTACCCTCTTAGGAGCTGTCAAAGTCCTTTCCCTACCCAGCCTGCTTGCAACCATGCAAATAATAAAATGTCATCCTTTACTCCAATTTGGAAAAATACCCTCAAATAAATACTTCTACCTGCATTTAAAATCAAACAAAACAAAAAACCAAGCACCCATGGTGCTTGGCCTAAGTACTGCAGGTTCATGAAGAAAGCAGATCAGGAAGCATATTCTGGGTTACAATTTTAGCACTTTATTATATTTTTAAATATTACTCAATTTCATGAGATGCATTTACCAGCACCATCTTGCAGTCTCTGCTGAAGGCCACTCGAGTACAGGACCAGTGCAGAGCCATGTTTCCCAGGAGGCAGAGACGGTGTCAGTAACCCACTGGAATTGCCACAGGGGAGGATGGCACCCTGCCTTGGCACACACTTCCTCAGGGCCTGCCACCAGCTAAGCATCTCCATCTGCTTCTGCACCAGCCATCACCCTTGAAAAAGGAAACACTGCAAAAGTGCCTTCCTTGTTAGCCCAGTGTTTTCCTGACCAAAACCCTTCTGTACTGCCTGAGGACTATCCCCAAATATTTATTTTAGCCTAACAAGGTGGACTAGCAGTTACCAACCTCTGCCTTGATGTTCCTGAGCCATTCAAAAGCCAGTACACAGGGCCCATCAGTGCAGGGAGATAACCTGGAAAATTATTCTGGTGTACAGAAGTGAAGCAGGGTGCAGGAAGAGCAGAGTTCCAGTATGGCAGGCAAACTGGAGGTCAACATTGAAACAAGGAGCACTTGTCATTTTATTAATGGCCTTTAACAGCTGCCGTGCTGCAGGCCACAGAGAAGGAGGTGAACACACCACAAATACTGTCAGTGCACAGCCAGGCAGAAAGGCGAGGGAAGCACAAAGGGCCTGAGAAGCTGCAGGTGCCCCCTGGAGAGCTCTGATGGCATGAAAGCAGAAAGGTCGCTTCCAGGAGCCAAAGACTCAGAGTGATGGCATGACCCTGAGAAGGACCACCACACAGAACTGGACAATGCTACGAGACTTCTTAAAAAACAGGTGGGATTTTGTTGTTGGTTTGGATTTTTTTCATTCTTAGAAAGGAAGGGTCAGCCCACAAAGACAATACCATACTGAAACTTCCCTCTCAACCCACTTTCCACCTCCCCTAACTCTTTCTGGGTTGGAGAGGAGTTTGACAGGCAGGATCTGTTTCCGAGTTGGCAGGTAGGCAGCTCCTGGCAATGAGGCGGTCCTGCCTCTCTCCATTTTGGGTTCCATTCTTCTTAGCCAAAGTTTTATCAGCATAATACTTGTTACCTAACCTGTTAGTTAACACAGTATACATCTTGGTAAAACTCGGCTGAAAATTCATGGAAGATCCTTCTAATTCAATTTTGGATGCCCAGCCCATTCTGATCGCTGCCAGGCCTTCAGTGTAGCCACCACCTTGTGCTGAAGGAGCACACACATTTCCAGCCCTACCTTTCTGGCCCCAGCAAGCACTGGCAGGGGCACGGGGAGATGGAGAAGGTAACTGTCAGTACACACATTCTGCTTTCAGTGTATATCCTGGATCTTTTCCTTCATCCTGTGATGGTGCATGAAAACAGTCAACACTTGCCACAACAGAGAGCATCTATGTTATAATGCAACCATGCTACTTTCAGTTCAGACAACATGAGCCAAATGCATAAAAGAGCTGAAGCTGATGAGCACAGCCCAGCCCCTGCTCTAGCAGGGTCAACCAGAGCAGACTGCCCAGAGCTGCATCCAACCAAGGTTTCAGTATCTCCAAGGATGGAGACTACATAACCTCTATGAGCTACCTGTGTCAGCATCACCACCTTCACAATGAACAAGTGCTTCCTGATGCGTAAACAGAACCTCCTGTGCTTCAGTGCGTGCCCACTGCCTCTGGTTCTATCACAGGGCACCACTGAGAACAGCCTGCTTCCATCTCCTTTATTCCCTCCATCAGGTATTTACACGCACCGATGAGATCCTCTTACCCAAGCTGAACAGCCCCAGCACCCACAGCCCCGCTGTATGACAGATGCTCCAGTCTCTTGATCATCAGCACTTTGCTGGACACACTCCAGTACATCATATCCCAGTTTTCTGGTGATGACAATAAACTCAATGGACAACAAAGACTGCATAGTGGTACTGAAGCTCTTTCCATTAACTTCAAATTCAGCTAACTAGGAAACAACTAACCTACATACATACGTGCCACCACCACCCTGCAGCACGTTACAAAGTACCTCAATAACATGCCCTGTATCAGTTGTAGTCAGAGAAAAAGCTGAAGGCGTTGGCAGAGCCCTTCTTTTGACCATGAGCCCTTCTGCACCCTGGTGAGAGGCTGCAGCTGCATCCCACGAGCCCCGAAATGCTTCGGGCAAGCTCTGGACAGCACAGGCCACGCTGGTGGCAATGCTGGAAGATCGATGGTGCTCCTGGGAGAGCACTCTGGGGTGGCATTGCAGGTACAGCATGGCACCACTCACAGAGGGAACCATTAAGGACATTTTTAGGCTTGTACAAAACTCAGTGGGCCTCAGCTTTTGGAAACTCGACCAGCACTGAGATGTGGAGGTTTGGAAGGGCAACGTAGGTCTCACTGCTGTAAGGATCCTGTCATTAACACATCTCAGTCTGGCTCAGCAAGGTGGCACTGTGAAGAACCCAGAACAGAGCGGGGACACCTCACGGGTCCCCAGATCCTCCTGGTCCATTGTGGCTGGGAAGCCAAGACCACCCAACGTCACCCACACCCGCCTCCAGGGCGGGAGGAGCAGAGGGGACAAGGCCTGCCTTCCCGGCCCCAGGCGGGCACAGCTCCCCCGGGCAGCCGGGCCCTGCGCCCCAGGCCAGGCAACCCAGGGACTTCCGCACCCGGCCGAGAGCGGGGCCCGAACCCCGGCTGACCCACCGTCGGGCTCCCTACTATCACGGTGGGTACAACCGAAGGGTACGACCCTTCCTGGCCCGAGCCGGGCAAGGTAACGGAGCCGTGTCTTTAAGTCCCCGGAGCGGGCGGAGGTGAAGCCACCGGCGGCCGGGAACCCTCCATGGCATCCCCGGGGCAGGCCTGATCCAGCGGGGAGGCGGCCAACGCTGCCGGCACCCCGGCGGGCGTCCGCAAGGACGTGGATGCGACGGCAGTGGGCAGGGCTGCGCTACCCCCGGCCGTGCTGCCTTCCACAGCCACCCGCACACGCACGGCAGAGGTGCGGGTCCGGTCGGGCCCCCCCCGCCAGGCNCGCCGGGGTGCCGGGCCTGCAGCCAGGAGCAGGGAAGGAGCCGGTGCCGGCGGCCAGGCAGCCGGTCTGCGGGCCCCCATTGCTGCCCCGGCAAGTAGGGGCAGAAAGCTGAGGGAGGGAGGGCTGTTCGCAAGGGATGGCCTTATCTTGTAGGGAAAAAAAAAACAAAAACAGCCACACCACCACCACCACCCTGAATTATGGAAAATCCTAGACAAGCCTCTGAAAGATAACAATGGAAGATGAACTAGTGAAGGGAGTTAACTATTGCAAATATTTACTGAAGAACACGGACAGAGTTGGATGCGGCAGTGGTAGCTGTCACCAAAGTGTAACTTGAAGTGTCTGTTATTGGGTACAGGTGGGGACTCTTAACAGTGTACAAGAAAGACCAACCGGTGTAAGAAAAAACCAGCCTTTTCTCATCCATCCTGAGCCATTACAGACCTCTGAACACCTTCCAGTAGCTGCACAACAGCCATAGATGGTTGTAGGGCTTGGAGGTGCTCCCAGGGGTCTGTGAGTGCAGACACCGGCAGTGAAAGCACTGCTGATGTTTGCTTCTGTCACTTCTTGTACTCAGAGAGATTTCACCCAGAGCTGGGAACCATCGCAGTTCAGTGGTTTTCTCCTCCATCCTCCTCCCAAAGCTGTCCAGACCTCTAGACATGAGGGTCATTTACCAAATCAATCAAACATTTCATAGGAAAAACCCAGTGGCCTGGTTCATCATGAAGACCTGAAATCAAAGACAGATCTTAGAGCAAACACCAGTGAGCAAGAACTAGATGTTTACGAGCACCAAGACAGTCGGGCAGCACACAGGCAGGACTGGGCCACTCTTTGAAGCCAAGAGAAAGGCTAGAATCCTTGGTGGTCTCTTCAGGAGGAGGACAACCTGGAGACCTGGTGTTCCTTGGTGGAGGGGAGTCCATAGACACTGTGCGCTGTCCCGCTGCCCAGTTCACCCCAGTCCAAGCGCCAGCCAAAAGTCCCCAGCCACCCTGCAGCCAGGGAATGGGGATGGTGTGCGGGAAGGGGCTGCAAGGGATTCTGGTATCCTTTTCCAGACAGGGAATCTCTGGTTTTCTGTCATTAAGAATTTCAGATAATTGCTTCAGAGGCAGCTGGCTGCCACAGAGTGATGGAGACCTCCCCTCTCCCCATTTCCCAGTGTTGGAAGTGGGAGCCAGGCCAGCTGGGCTCCTCCAGACTGCATCTGCCTCCTGCAGCCTTTTTTACACCATGTGAGAGGAGCTCAACCCACACCAGGGCAGGAGGTGAGGAAAGTTCAGCGATGAGATCTGTGCAGCTGTGACTATGCTGGTCCTAAGCATGAGAATGGCTTTGGCTTTCTTCTTCCATCAAGTTTTCTGAGGAGCAGAAACACACCTAAGCAGCAAATTGCTAAGCAACACACCAGAAACACACAAAGAGCAAATGAGAGAAGGTAGTTTTACATGAGCAACAGCTCCTGTTATCTGACTGCTGCTCTTCTGGAGTCAGCCTTTGTTACCCACAGGTACCCACGCAAATTGCTTAACATGCACATCCAACACCAGCTCCACTCGCTGGCCTACCAAGTACCCGGGATTCCAGCTTTTTGTCCAGAGCCAATGGTTAGAGGAACAGAGATTGAGGTAGAGCAAACCCAACTGACCCATTAACACTGACAAATTGTACCGGTGTGTGTAGGGCAGAGCGTGCTGCCGGTTGGAGAGGGAGACACCTGAGTTTCAGGGGCAAACCAAGCAGCGCTGTAACTCAAGCTCACTAATCACAGTGAGTAACGCTGACCTGCCCATCAGGTGTCTTAGCCCCCTAACCTGATTATCGTGGCTGCTGTTCCAAAATTCCCCTGATAAGGGATTGTCTTGTTGAGTATTTGACAAGGTTTAAGAACTACCACAAATTAACATAATTAGCAGAAGGAAGGAGTTCAAGAGTTTGGGGATAATGTCTTGAAGTCACACCTGCGCTTTTACAGATGCACAGGCACAGCAAATGTCTAGTTACACGGTGCCTGAAGATTAATATACAAAGGAAAAACACTGCAGAGGAGCTACACCACAAGGATTAACAAAACAGCAGTGGGCTGTTCTTGCACCTTCAAAAAAATCCACCAACCTCCGTTAGTTCTGTTTTATATAAATTAATTACATCACGTGCACGATACTGAAATACAGAAAAGCACTTGTGGAACTGCAAAATCACTTACAAGCAGAATAAACATACACATGAAATATAGCATTATGCACAGTTTTGCAAGCTTTCAGAGTACTCAGCTGTGCCTACAATGTCCTGTTTAGAACAACTTCCCTGAGGGGTGGTAGGAACTGTATTCATTCCTTGGCTCCTAACTCCCCGGGATGAGGCACCCTGTCCTGCCCCGGTCCCTACGGCTCTTTACCTGCACTTGCTCATGACAAAACGTATGCACTCTGGAGGGACTCTGATCCACAGGATCACGTCCACTGTCAGCTCCTGAAAGCATGGTGGCACTTCCCAGGAGTGCAGGGCACTCCAGAGCAGAGAGCGCAGAAGACGCACAGCTTCTCCTTCCCAAGGCTTGCCCTGTCCAACACCCACATTCTGGCCCCCTCAACAAATAGAAACCCAACAAAAAAGCCAGTCTGCGTCCTCCTTTGGAAAGACACGAACGAGAACAATCTGCAAGGCCATGTCGTATTTAGTAGTTCTGAAAAGAATACAAGCAGTGAAGAAATGTTATCTATGCTAGCATCAATTACAACTTTTTGGACAAAGTACCCTTCCACGGCAAGGCAAAGTAAACAAAGGCAGCTACTGGTACAAGGTTATGTCCCAAAATTTTATCTACTCAGGTATCCAACATGCAGTCATCACAGCTTCAACTATAATGACTCCCTCCCTTAAAAGATATTTATTTCAGGAATACTGAGCTGCCTTTTCAAAATGCTTTATAAATATTATTTTTTACATGAAGAACACCATCTCAGATAAACTGAAGAACTGTCATTTATAAGCGAAAGCATCATCTGCATTTTCAGCTCAAAACTGTTCACTGCCTGAAAATTAATTTGCAAGTAATATCAGTGTGTCCAAAACAACCCTTCTCTTCCAAGGGCCTCCTTGCAAAGAAACCTTTCCACAGGCTGTGGCAGCGACCTGTTTTCCAAGAGGTTCCCATGACTACAGCATTCAAACACCCGCATTCCTGTTTAGCTGCTGTTGCCATTGGACAAGGGATGCTGAAAAGTTGCACCATCATGGAAAAAAGTTCTGAAGCACCTGGTAGCAACCGTCTGCTTCCTGCTACACTAAAGAGTGTATTAATATAGTAGCTTGTGGTGATATTTAATGACAAAAAACACCTTTATATTAAGAAAGCTGTGGGCAAAGATGGAGAAATTCTCACTTACAGACTAGTGTTTCAAGCAAGACATGAAGTTATCCTCTTAAAGACAACTCCACACAAAGTCCTTAGAAGATATATAAAAAATTTAAATCCCTCCTTTCTTCTCAGCTCAGCAAAACTGCTCTAGGATAAGATACTCAAACAAGCTGCAAATTAAAACCACAAAACCAATTTCCACCTGGGAAAGGACCCCTTGGAGCTGTGAGTCCTGCTGGGCAGTGACTACACAGCAATGGAGGTCAGATACCAGATGTAAAGCCTGTTCACATCCTCCCCACCCAGACCAGCAGGAACTTCCAGCACTGCGACCTCAAGAGCTGCTGAAGCTTTTCCACGACCACTTCACATTCCAATCTGTGCGGACGTTCACACCTCGGGATTAGTAAATGCCACACACACTGAAATCCAGGCTTGTAGACTTGTCTCTTCAATTTTGGCAGACCTGTTCTTATAAAGGCAAACAGAGTTGAGAAAAAAGGTGAGATTACATGAGCCTGAAAAGCGAAATGGAGCCACTGTGACTAAGTTATGTATCTGTAATTTGCGGTAGAGGGGAAGCTGGGGAAACACAAGCGCCCGTGAAGGGCACGGGGAGAAAAAGCTCAGAATAGCATATACAGACTCACACACAGACATGAGCCGCAGGCTGTAAGGACACTATAGAAAGCTTCTGAGGAGGAGGCCACCACTGAACTATCTTCCACGTGGTGCCAAAAGCGCCGAGGGGGTGTGCTGAGCTAGAGCTCCCCATGGGGAATGGGGCACCGCTCCTGCCCGCACACCAGCTACCGAGGGAGGGCTCACGCTCTTCTCCCCACACACCTCTCCTTGGGTGCACACGTGGAAGTCAACCTTTGAAAAAGCAGCAGGTTTGTATGGTGTGCAGCAGGTATGCACTTTTAAAAGCCAAAGGTAGGTTAAGAGATGAGGCAAATGTCCTCTCTGCCTCCTTGCATGACTGCTGCTGCTGTAGAAGGGGATTGCTTTCCATTCACCAGCGTGCCAGTTTACAGCTTCTTCCCCGCCTGTTTATCTGAACGACCCAATGACTAACTTGCAGGGGTAAAAAAAAAGGTCACTCCCAAACCAAAGAGATGGGAAAGGCCACTTGATGGCAATTCCATACAATCTTTCACTTGTGGGAAACTATCAGAGCCGGAAGAAGCGACTTGCCTTCTGTGTCGGGTACAGTTAGCTAAGGAATGAAAGAAAGAGCGAGAATGAGCCGTGGAAGTCAGCACTAAAGTGTCAGTTCTCCCTAGATTCCAAATAGGAACTGGTCTAGCAGTTGTTGGTGACATTTTATTAGTCACTATCTTAATCTCCTATTTCAGCAGTTATGAACAGCTAAGGATTTAGACTATTAAAACATTGTAAAGGTTACAGAACTTTCCTTTAACTAGTTTTCTCTACATCTTAAAAGTGAACTAACAGAAGGGCTTAAGTCAAAGGGAGATGAGGTGTATGATTTTAATAAACATTTTTCTTATTAAAATCTTGATATAGTTTAAATATACCATACAGAGGAAAAAAAGCTATTTATAAAGCTACATACACATTTCAAGTCAATGACGACAGCATAAATCATTCTAGATTCCCTCTCCACTTCTCAGAATGCCTTGTGTGTGTATATATGGTGAGCTACTGTGAGTTACCTGCATTATTTCTGTCTAGCTATACATTACAGGACTTAAAAAAAATGTTTAAGCTATATACAGAAATATATATACATATAACATATATTTATATGTTATACATACACATACACTTATATACATATACACACAATACATATATATATATATATACACACAGTACTTTACATTTATATACGGCCTTTCATCCAAGGGCCTTGGATACTTTTTAATACATCAAGTCTCACAGAGCTTTGTGAGAGAGGGAGCTTTATTTCACAGACTGTAGATCTGATGCCTCTTCTAAACAGTTCCTTTTGTTGTTTTCTACTAACTTTACACATTTCAGCTGGAGGAGTTTTGGTAATGGAAGTGATTACACCAGTTAGAAATCCAGGCATAAGGCGGGTGTTGCTTCGTACCTTTGTAACTATCCTGCTCAGTATACGAGAACAGCCATACCAGTATAAATTTCTGTACCTATATGGATATTTAGCTATAGCTAGACTTGCACAGCTCTACTGCTTTTTATTTTTAATGGGTGCTAGCACTGTAAAGTCCCATACAGTCCTGAACTTCAGATACACGGCAGGTCACAAGAGGAGATCCGGACTAGGCTCCAGTCCTCGTGCACTTAAACCATCCTTTCCTAGGATGATTGGTTTAGGAAGTACTAGTACATGCAGAGGTAATTCTACATCTCTTTTACTTGATTTATCTGCAGCTTAACTACACAAGCCTGAAACAGTCAGCCTTAATTAGAAAAAAAGGAATTTTGACATCGATTTGGCAACTGGTGATCAGACTTTCTGATCTCAACTGTCCTCCCTACCTCTAGCAACCACATAAATGACGAAAACAGAGGCCCTTATAAAAGTCACAGCTGGAGGTAACTTCCGGTCATCTGCAACTAGCTGACGGAAAAGGAAACCCAGTGGAGTTCTGGCAAGGGTGAATGCCACTGGGATTTTGATGAAACCTTAGTTTAGCTCTTCCCACCAAAGGGAAGAACAAAAAATAAATCACTAACATGGACTCGTGGTGTTGGAGAAGCAAGGAAGACCTTCACCACCACAAAAAGCTCTTAACCTTCGGCACTTCAGCTGGCTGCGCTTTCAGAAATTTGTTCTGACACCAAAAAAGTAGCTCCTTCCTTTCCTACCTGCCTCCTAACTTTCAAAAATCTCTCAAGCGTTAGGGAAAAGACTGCCCTCCCCAGAAGCAACCAAGCACTTCAAAAGTGAACATACAGGAGAACCCACTACAGTGCAATTTGAGGGTTTTATTCTAACCTAATTGCCTTCAGATTTTTCAGAACAAGCCACTCTCCCTTCAAAGCAATTCTGTGAAAAGAAGGGGCGGCCTGGCCTGTTTCATTCAGGATTCTCTGCTAACTGTAAAATGTGGGCTGAATGTCTTCTGCAGGTCAATTTTTCGCTTACGAAATTCAGATTTGCAATGAACAACTGTTTAGTGTATGCTGTTAGCTAAAGTATAAAATGGCTAAATAAAGAAAAACTATTGTTTCTTCAGTATGACTTGGTATTTGGTCTGTAATTTCTTTATTAAAAAACTGTAACAAGATACTTAAAAAAAGGCTAGATACAAAAGAAGTTAAGCTGCTCACGAACATTAAAGTCTTCCAAAATGTATCTTCAATAATCATGATCTTATAAACATTTTACAGTTACCAGAAAGTGCCCAGGCTGAGTTTACATAGTTAGATAACGTAGTACAAGTGTCAGGTTAGAACTGGTAGTGGAACAACCTCCTGACTGTCTGTTCACTGAAACAGGGATACAAAAATGTTGATTGATTGTGAACTATGAAATACTGTGCATTGGCCTCATCATATGTACAAAAAAAGGAAAAAAAAGAAAAAAAAAGAAACCCACTAAAGGTACAGGTTACATGCAAAATATTCGTGATGGGACCTGATGCGCCAGAGTTCGATGCAATCAGAACAAAAACTGCAATGAAAGTGGTTTCCTAGGTGGATGATCCCAACTCTGGGATCTGAGCTGTCAGGAACTTTTTACAAGTTCAATATACATGATACACAACTGCAGCCAACCACAAATTAAACACCATAAAAAAAGTTAAAATAAAACACAGAACATACTTAATTTTTTATTTCGAAATTCCCTACTCCCTCTATACAAGAACCTTTGCTGAAACACTTTCCACAAAGGCAGCAGTGAATTATCAGAACATTTTACATATTTTCCCTCAGCAAAAAGATAAATCACAGTGTAAATTATATTGTTCTGCTGTCATCTTTGGCTGGGGTTAGGCAAAGGAGTTGCTGACTAGCAAACTGTTGCAATCAGATATTGCCAATGCTCCTTTGGCCTTTACATTACAAATTTAGTACAGGAATGTTTGCATTTAAATCTTTAAAGTACCACCAGGGGTATGACAGCATTAACTTTCATAAACTTTTATAGACAAATGGAAAAATCTACAAAACTTAGCTAGTAATATTACACAGCAATACACACTTTTTATATTCTACACAAAACCAAAATTCTTGGTCTTAATGGCGAGTAACAATTTCTGTTTCAGAATCTGCTTAGAGGAATAGAGTGGGACATAAAGGCGAGAAATGCAAGTGTTTGCTGTAGGAAGATGTTGGTCATCTGGTGGTCTTATTGTGATTGACGGCATCGGCTGGAATCCCTCCTCACTGGCAGGCAACGATGGACTTGAGGTCCAAAAGTACACCTGAAAAGAGAAGGTGGCGTTTAAAACTGTCCTGTAGGAGGCTAAATCTGGTATGGCCTACATCTTGTGCTGGGGGAGGTTAAGCAAGAACCCACAGACACAGCAAGTTCGACCACGCTACGTTCTGTTCAGTGTGTCAACCACATGCAGCGATCACGCTGCAGGCTTTTGTGGTAGTTTCCTTCGCTTCTTTTCCTCAGCCGCTCCTTAATTCATATACTTCTGTTACAACTGACAGAAGCAGCACTCAAAACCATCCTGTATCAACAAATCCTCAGTAAATTAAATGTTCCCAGATCCATCTGGGAAGATGGTGACTGCCATCCATACAAAATGCAGCAGAAACCTCTCATGAAGCAGTTCAGGATTACAGAATACAGTACTTGTACAGACAGAAGGCAGCAGCAGAGACTATTTGCTTTACAGTGCCAAGTGTAAAATACTGACTTGCAGAGCAGAATCACTACCAAAGTGATTCTAGACATTCCTTAACAAATGTGCTCTAGGTTTTCTGCTTTTCAGATTAGTCCTTGTCTCCTTTTAGCAAATGTAAAGGAAATACCTTAAGTAGTAGGAAGTTAGAAGCAAATCGTTTTGAGAAGCATATAATGAATACAATTTACAGGCAAGTTTTCCAAAATTAAACCCCCTGTTCTTTCATGCTACTCATCAAATACTCCTAAAGGACTTTGAGAAGGAGATGGTATAATTACTGGTGTCTTACAGAGAGGACACCCTCTCTCTCTTGCCCTTAGGATAGACAGAAGCCAGGATAGTAGATGATGCAGAAAGAGAACTCAACCTCAAAACCCTACTAGCCCATGACACACTTGACTAGCCACAGCTACTCAGCTTAAGAACAACTGGGCAGAGACTGTAGCTGTACTTCCATGAGAGACCTGTGACGATGGACAGGGACACACCACACTTACTTTTGGTTGCAAGAAGGTCTAGGATTCACACCTGATGTTTCCAGAACTGAAAGTCTAAACAAACACTACTACCCTGCTCCACTTCCTAAACTCTTCACACAGAAAGTCACTGCAGGTAGACACAGTTAAAAACAGTAATGATACTAAAGTTATTCCAGTTCTGCATGGTTCCAGTGAGAACAGAAAACTTACTAGGTCTTGTCTTTCTGTCATACTCATCTTCTCAACTATGGACCAAAACCAACGCTTGAATTGCAAAAGCTTCTCAGCATTTTCTCCTGTGTGAAATAAAAAAGGATACAGAATTCAGCTTGTACACTGGACAACACATCTGTAAATAGATCTGTTTCACATGCACTGCAAGCTGGGTCCCAGTTACAATCTCATTCATAAAGCCCTGACACTGGAGACAGTAGTAATTTCAAAACTCATACACATACTTTTGAATGTAAAGGCTAACTCTGAGGTACCTCAGTACAACTCCCACCCCTGGCCTCCCAAAAATCCTAACTAACAGCTAAATATAGTTTTAAAATTATGTAAGAAATATTAGACTGCATTCAACACATTTACAGTTCTAAACTTAGATCAAAACTTTCAGAAGGAAAGATATGCTACCAATAATACAAATACATCAAGTGACAGCCAAGTTGGAAAATGTGCTCCCCCTGAGCTGAAGGTAAGTATTTTCAAAGGTGTGTAAAAAACACAGTACTAATTTTATTTGGATTTTTACTGACTTATTAACTGATGTCAAATCTGAAGAGGTAGTTTTAGTTTAATGCTGGTAATTCTACTCCACACAGAAGAAAACAGTGTTAAGTTTTCCCTACAACTCTGTTTCTGAATGATAAAGTTATTTCATACCTGACTCGTCATTGAACGAGGTAAAGCTGATCAGCATTTGTACATTTACTTCACCACAGCCATTTACCAAAAGCCTGAAATCTTCTGCTGTCAAATCTTCTAGTGAATTCTTTGGAAGTACATCCAGCAGACCCTTCCTCATTGCCTTAAGTGAAAACCATAAGAAACACACATTAGAGCCAGGTCTCTTTCAGGCTGACTTTCAATGCACTGAAAAGTTCCATGTGAGATCCCCCCTTAGCTCAAAATTTATCATATTTCCAGCTGATCCTTTCTTTCAAAGCTTTACCACCCGAGATGCAAATTTTCTGAAACAATCAACTGCACCACTTTGACAAACACTACCTAACATTTGCAAAAGAAAGCAGTAATGATTTGAATTAGTATTTCACCAGGAGTAGAAGCAAATGCACCCTCTAATGCTAAGTAGTTCAGGTATTTTGCTGAGCTATGCTGAATCTGATGAGAATTACAATCAATCTTGCATATTACTTTTACTTTGTTTATGAGCAGCCAACTCTGCAGACGTGTATTTTGTATAAGCAAGTAATATCCTGAAAAGATTGCCAGGCTTGTAAAATAAGAACGAAGTTGTATGTTTCGTAACTGCTTTTTCCTCTCAAAACAAGGACACAAGTTCAAGGAGATTTCTGTAGATACTTTAAGATTTCTTTTTAATCTTTGTTTATCAAGGCCAAACAAATCAAAGGTGACATTATTAGAACTAAGTAGCAGCTAAATACAAACCAAAAATTCCATTTGAATTCAAGAAATGAACATATATGCTTAACCAATGAGATCGGGGTTAAAAGAAATGATTTTTCATTAAACAAACAAACAAACCAAAACAAACAAAAAACCAAACCCAAAACAACAAGAGAAACTGCTCAAAATCCTCAGTGTTCACAGCACTGCATAAACAGCTACACAATTTTTAAAAATTAGAAAATAAAATATTTTTAATCAAGCCCTCAAGACTTGCAAAGAAACCTGATTAGCAATACCATCATGAGGAAAAGAATTAACTGACTGAAATCTTACAGATTACTTTTTTCCCTCATTTTCATAAAGATACTCCACCAAAGACTTACATGTAGAGGCTGTTCTGCTACAACCAGCATTCGGTGTTCTGCGTATTTCCGGACATACTCGTATACATTCTGAGGAGTGACTGGTATATTTACACCATTGGAAATCAGTTCAACCTATAGCAAAGCAACAGGGACCATTTAAATAAAAGAGGGGGGAGTGAGATTATTACAACAGCCACAGTACACAGCACAGTGATTTATTGCTTACTATCCCTCTAAAACCAAGCCAAATGTACCACTACAGGCTAGTTCTGCAGATTCCCTAGGACTGACTATGCTTATCCAGGCTTTATGGTAGAGTCCACATCGCCTTCAGGGGAAAAAACAAGCCCCCCTTCAACATGTAACCAGAACACTGTGTTTGAATCTAGGAAGGGTAAAACATTACCTCTGCCATCTGAGAA
>VZTM01038058.1:0-23009 GCA_013400555.1 Jacana jacana
AATGAGCGCTTACATCAGCTACCGATGCTACTCTGTGTCAGTATATCTTTTGCTTCCCATGGATTGCTAATCTGCCTTAAAGGATGTTTTATTTCTTTTCAGAGTATGCTTATGGTACAGCTGATTTCAGACAGTTTCTGCATCATATATTCAATTATTCCATTTCAAATGCTGAAGAGGATTTTTTTTTTTTTTCCAAAATGAGCAAAAGTACTTCATGGGGACATAGAGGTTTTAAAGATTAGAAGTTCAGCTCTTAGTTCCTGCAGCAAAATGCTTTTTTACTATTATCTATCTGGAAAATTGTACTGTTTTAACTGGTAATTTTAAAGTAAGTTTAACTGAACAAGGCATAATAGGTAATAAATTTAAAAAGAGTTAAACTAAGCTTAATCTGGTTAGGCAGTTAATTATCAGAAGGATTAGCTTCAGCTAAAATAAGATACCTTTAAGCAGAGACATCAATAAAGAAACCAGTAATGGCAAAGTCTCAGGAATGAGTGAAAGGATTTTGCTTAAACAAGGTGGTTATTTAACCTCAAATAAGCTTCCTGTAGCGACTAAAAGTAGATAAAGGATTTTGTAAGAGCTATCCCTTTAATGCTCTTCAGGATTTGGAGGTTGTTGCGATAGTTTGTAAGGGTATCTTTCTTGCTTAAAAATAGCAATAATTACCCGATATTTTGCATATTCAAGAATGTTGAGTAGAAATGAATTCTCAACTTGTGTGAGTCACATGTCAAATAACATTATGGTTGGTTTCTGCCCTTGCTATGCTGTGTTGCAACTCACCTTTGATACCACAAACCCATTGGGTTGCATTTTGCAAGGGGTTCAATGCAAGGCTACTATTTTAGTCATTAATTTACGTTGTCTCACTTCCTGTAATGCAGCAATAAATGAGAAGCTTCTTGTTACAGTTGTTTCAGCAGCTCTTCCCACGTAGGATCCCTATTTTTATCGAAGCTGCCATACTATAGACTGTCAGGTGAATCTGTTAAAGATGTAAGTAGCTTAGGCTGATTTGTGGTGTTTCAAAGCATGCTCGCACTTTGGTTCATGTGGGCTTTCATTCAGAAAGCAGTACCAGTTTTGCATTTTTTCATGCATTTTTAAAGTATTTCTTATTTGGCATTGCTGTTCCCAGAGATTTTTGCAATAGGATATTTTGAGAGCCATTAAAGAAATAAAAAATAAAATTTAAAAAACAAATCTTATTGGTGTTTTAGGCAAGGCCGGATGCTTATCTATGCATCTAGATCAGCAGATGGTGACATGGGAAACATGATGCTCATTGGCAGAGGTTAATGCTGTGTGGGTATGATGGTTGGATGTTTTATTTTCATTGTGGCAGGACAGCTGCATATCAGCATAACCACCTTTTCTGTCCTAAAAAAATAAGTGACAGTCAAAAGGGGTGTGTGCATTCAGTAGGTATGGATTCTTAGCAAATTAACAGTCAGTACTATGTCATGCAATACTTGCAAAAGTTTCCAAATGTAAAGTAAATGCAAAAGGAGACAAAAAAATAAAAGCTCTACAAAAATTCCCATTTTCTAAGGGTAAGGGTACTAAATTTTTGGGTTTAATATTCTTGACAATGTTATTGTTGAAAGGGATAAATCTTAATAAATTACATTCTTGTTTAGTAGATCTTGCTCATCTCTTCCCTTGGTGTCCTTTCTTCTTGATTCCAGCAAAATCTTCTCGACCCATTTTGCTTTCATTTATAAGTCTTCTCCCATAAAAGCAGCCTGTTCAGGCATACTAAAAATGTAGCGAAATAACCCAAAATGTGGTACCCAAGCCTTCACGAGCATCTGATTCTCTCATCTCCTTAGCTAATAAAAGTAGCAGAAATAGTAATTCTTCCATCCGCAGAAGTCAAAGTACTTGGCATGTGGTGATTAATTACAGTAGTCAAATTGTCCTTGTTTGATACAGCTAAGCCTTGGGGATCAGGGGGTGACGTGAGACATCACAAGATCTCACAACAAAAGGTTGTCAAGTACTGAAGGACAAGCAGGTGTCATTTACACTTTCATCTCCTTTCTCTCTCATTTCTTTTCTGCATACCTTCACCTAGTGCCTTGTTTAACTCTCTACCAAACTGATGTGGTTCTGTGTTGTTTGGGGTGACTTTTTGGAAGAGATGGAGATGGAAATTGTCCGATGAGCTTGTCTGTGGTGGATTTTTTTCTTGATACCCTCATCCTCACCAACCTTTAGATTTCATTTGTAATTATAGACTAAAATGTTCCGTAATTGCATAATTTCAGACCTTACTGCTTTCTGGCACAAAATCTGGTATAAACACTGTTTTTCTTTTCCTGACAACTGGAAGTGCTTTTTTTTATTATTACTGCTTGAACTCAGATGAGATCAGTACAGCTTCTCTTCACTTTTTCTGTTCTTTTAAGAGATATTAAGAGGGAACACATAAAACGTATAAAATCTTCTAAAATCCTTAAGTGTGCTTCATAAAATAATGATGATATCCCCCTCCCTTTTTTTCTAAAAACGTTCCATTTCTCCTGTCGTTCCCTTTAGCATTTTCACCAAAGCTGTTACTCTAAGTAACAACAAACCTAAGCTTATTTTAGATGTGCAAGTACTCAACTTGCCATTTTCTTCACTAGCAAAATGATGTACTTGATGAGGGTGAAAAAAAATGTTTTGAATTTTTGTTATCACCAAAACAGTTAATTAAAAATCACTGCATCCCCTCCTTTTTTTTTTTCCTTTTAATTTAATGAATGTATCCTCTTTATGAGAGACTGACCTTTTTAGGTTTGCCCGGAATCCTCTTACATAGACTCAGCTGTAGGAAATGCAAGCGTTAATTTCCAACTCTTTTTGCAGCAACTGTTTTAACCTCTATTTTATGTAAGTTTAAAGACTAGTTTATCATTGTACAAAATCTGAGATACCAGATTTGGTTGAAGAAAATGTGACTAAGTCTGATGGTACTAAAAATAACAAAGGTAATTGTTGGACTCCCTTTTTTTGGCATATGCTTTACCAATGCTTACGTGCATGAAATAGGAAGGTAACAGGTTTTGTGCAAGGCCACTTTGTCAACTTTCAAGAAGCTGGGGAAATTTCATAGCCAGACAAGACATGATCTGCATGTTCTGAAGCCAAAGCGATTTCTGAGTGGTGGCAGTGAGGGTCTCTGTCCAGAGAAGATGTATTAAGTAGCTACAACCCTCAGGCATGGATTTTAGCTCAAGTTTAGTTGTGGATACAGTTGGTCTTGGGTGTGTTGGTTTCTGTGGAATGTCACTTAAGATAAAAGTGTTTGCTGCCTTAACATGAAGTAACTGGGTCTTGATAAAGCGGGGTCCTGTTGGGCAGCTTTAATGTAACTGGGGTACTGGCAGTCCAGATGAAATAGAGACAACTGGTAGAAAATGTCTTGTGCATACCAGATGAGTTAAAGCTCAGTCTGTGTCATGAACAAAGGCTGCTAGAACATGAGCTGAACTCCCATCAGGGCTCAGGGAAGCCATGTAGAAGTTCAACTTGAAATTTATTGGGAGCCACGCATCACTGGGTCTGCTGCTCGCAGATCATCTTTGCGTTAAATGAGCTAATCTGAAGATTAAATGAAACATCATAAATTCTTTTTTTGGCAGAATTAAGAGCCCATTGACCCTGACAGAGCATAGAATTTCAAACCTACTGTTTAGGCCACCAAACATTTTTTGCCCTCTCACTGAAAGATGACTGTGTGGTTGCAGGTGACATTGTAGAATAGAACTTAATGAAGGAGAAGAACTGTCCAAGCTCGGCTTTCCTTTCTCCTTTTCCCTCTGCTCAAGGTGATTTTAAATGCCTTTTTGAGTACACTGTGTAATGGACAAGGCAGCAATTATTCCTTGTCAAATTTATGGTTACTTGATTATTTACATCAGCTGAAAGAGGCCAAAATCAATGGGAACTCTTTTGTGCTAACAGTGGAACTTCATTTTATCCCTGTCAGAGACCTAATTTGCCTTAGCAACTGCTGTTGTCAAAGTAGGGCAGAGCCTCTTTCCCTGAAGACCTCAGACTAAAATTACTGACGCTGCTCTCCTCTCTGGTGTCCTCGACAGAAAACAGTCATACAAAAAAAACTAACTTTAAAAATTTAATAGTCATGGATGATGTCTATTATTTTTTGGTCCTCTGTAAGATAGCTCTCTCTCTGCACGAGTTCTTGGGGTTTAAAGTAGAACATTTTAATGTCATTGTCCCTCCTGAATCCCCCTTCTTAGAAATGAGTGTGTAATTGTTTCCATCGTCAATCTTTTTTCCTGCTATCCTATAGAAATCTGCTGTACATGTTAAGTGTTAGAGACAAAAGGTCTGTCTTAAAGGTGTTTTCATATATATAGCAGTTGGACTAAATGATCATTGTATGTCTCTTCCAACTGATGTTTTCTGTTCCAATTTCATTCCTGAGGAAGCTGTTTTATATTTTGTTTGGTGAATTTTATACCAAAATTCTGCAGTTCACCATTCTGACAGTATATAATGTAGCTCTGAATGAAAGACTGTCTGTGAGCATGTCTGATGGTGTGGCCTGTGTACTGCTTCAAGTCATTTATGTTTAAAAATGACTGAGAATGGTACTGCTAGTTACTTTTTCTATGTAGCAGGGCTTGAACCACCTCATGTTGGCACAAATTCAGTAGGACCTTGATATGTGCTCAGAACTTCATTCAGTTTCAAATTTACCTCTTCCTTAAACTGTGATGGCCAGAGCCAGAGTACAGCTTTTATCGACTAATGGAGGAAAAAGCACAACCATTTACAGGGGAGAGACATTCCTTTAGGTTTGTAGGTAGTAACACTGAAGGTAGCTTTGGTTTTGAAGTGTCTGGCACAATAAAAAGAAGCATTTTTCACTTACAGTGACTTTTTGGGGCTATAGAATATCATTCTTTGATGGGTTTAATTTCCTTGTGGGCAAGCTTTCATTTGTGTTTGCTTTAGCTTTAGTTATATGAACACTAGGCTTTGCTGAGAGGCTAAATGCCTTTAAGGTTCACGGTCTCAAGGGGAGCTGCAAGTACTCAACACCCTTGACAGATGATCCGTGGTTGTTTTAAGACTCATAGAATTGTCTAGGTTGGAAGGGATCTTTGAGATCATCTAGTCCAACCATCAACGTAATTCTGATTAAAAAAACCAACCAAAAACCACCAACCCATCACTGAACTATATCCCTAAGCAGTATTTCAATCCATCTTTTAAATACCTCTAGGGATGGTGCCTTAACCACATCCCTGGGCAGCCCATTCCAATACCTAATAATCCTTTCTGTGTAAAAAATTTTCCTGATATCCAATCCAAACCTCCCCAGTGTAACTTGAAGAAATGTGCTCTGTTACAAATCTGTTTGCTTTCTGCATAACCTCTATTTATGTACATGTGAGAAGCATGGAGGGCAGAAAAACCACGAGTGCACAAGCATATAGATAAGTGTTTATTCCTTGATAACTACTGAGGAGTGTTGGAGAGAAGTTTGATGTTGGTCTGTAATGACAGCATCTATGGCACTGCAGCAGCCTGAAGAAGCTCTTCAAGGCTGGTCTCAGTATCCCTTGCTTGCTTTTCAAGGAAACAATGGCTAAGCATGAAAGGTCATACTTTCCACTTTGTGTTAGTTAGCATACTGGCAATTTGGATTTTTGCTGCTGTTTTCCATAAAGTGATCACAGAACAGTAGTATAGCTTAATATTTCATAGAATCATAGAATGATTAGGGTTGGAAGGGAACTTAAAGATCATCTGTTTCCAACCCACCCTGCCATGGGCAGAGACACTTCTCACTAGAGCACGTTGCTCAAAACCCCATCCAGCCTGGCCTTAAACAATTCCAGGGATGGGGCATCCACAGCTGCCCTGGGCAACCTGTTTCAGTGTCTCACCACCCTCACAGGAAAGAATTTCTTGCTAGGATCTGATCTAAATATCCCCTCTTCCAATTTAAAACCATTACCCATTGTCCTGGGGGGTCCTGACAGAGTCCCACTCCAGCTCTGCTGTAGGCTCTCTTCAGATACTGGAAGGCTGCTATCTCCAGGCTGAACAAGCCCAGCTCCCTCAGCTGGTCTTCATAGGAGAGGTGCTCCATCCCTCTGAGCATCTTCATGGCCCTCTGCTGGACCCATTCCGACATTTCCACGTCCTTTCTATGTTGAGGACTGCAGAGCTGGACACAGTACTCCAGGTGGGGTCTCACTAGCACAGAATAGAGGGGTAGAATAGTCTCATGTGACCTGCTGGCCATGCTTCTTTTGATGCAGCCCAGGATGTGGTTGGCTTTCTGGGCTGCCAGTGCACACTGCTGGCTCATGTCAAGCTCCTCATCCACCATCACTCCCAAGTCCTTCTCCTCAGGGCTGTTCTCCAGTCATTCTCCACCCAACTTGTATTTGTTGCCACATACCAGGTGCAGGACCCTGCACTTGGCTTGGTTGAACTTCATGTGATTTGCACTAGCCCACCTCTCAAGCCTGGCCAGGTCCCTTTGGATGTCATCCCTTCTCTCCAGCATGTCCACCGCACCACTGAGCTTGGTGTCATCGGCAAACTTGCTGAGGGTGCATTCTATCCCACTGTCCATCTCTGACAAAGCTGTTAAATAGCAAGCACTGGTCCCAGTACCTACCCCTGAGGAACACCACTCATTACTGGCTGCCACTTGGACATTGAGCTGTTGACCACAACCCTTTGAGTGCAGACATATTTAGACAAGTCACTTCCATTAACAGTGTATTTTTATACGTGATTGCAGAATGAGCAAGATATATTGAAGAAGGGATTTAGAGAGAAATGCAGCTTTCACACTTGCCTCATTCTTTCTGCCCTGAAGTTATTACAGCTTCATTTGCAAAATATGTCAAAGACACAGATCTTTTCTTCAGCTGAATAGGCTTCAGGCTTTTGCTTTTTCTCCTTCCTGGCATTCCTTCATTACACATGTTTCAGTGAGTTACTGTTTGCCATGTTGAACCTTTTTCAACTTATCACTGAATGGCTGATTAGGCCCAAACTTCTCAAGTGGAAGCTCTAGCACCAGAACAGACTTGTTCTGGGAATACATATGGCTCTGGACAATTCAGTTCTCAGCCTTCATTCAGCTCATGCCACAGCTGGGGGAATGCAAAGGGGCAGGTGCCTCTGCCCTTTGCGGTTGTTTGGATCAGTGTGTTGGAAATGTGTATGCTCAGCACGAATGCTACCTGCCATGCCTTACGGCTGTGCTCACTTGTGCTTTTCTGTGCTGGTCTTTTCTATAAAGTCCACTTTAGTACTTTATTCCATGCAGAGATCAATATGTAGTGTGTTCCCCCACCTCCACAATTTAATGGAAATTCCTTTTCTGGTACATTTGTTTTGTGTGCTACCTCTCTGCCTCCTCCCCTCTTTGCGACTTTAAACATGCAGAAAGTCAGACAGAATTTGATCCTACATGTATCAAATGTTAGTGCATGTATAATGGACTGGTATATTTCTTTTTCTACTTCTGCCAAGTATATTTGTTGTTTTTTTCCTTACTCAGACCTTCAGTTAAACAGTTTTTATGTGAATACTTAAGTACTAATCTTCCTCTAAGCTTTCAGAATTCCAGCTGTTTAAAAAAAAAACACAATGTAAATTAAAGTAAACAATTGGATATTTTTAAGATTCTCTTTTCCTTAAATTTTCCTGTATGCTGGCCCAAATTTTTCAGTGCCAGCCAATTTTTTGTGACACTCCCAAACCCATCTTCAAGAAGTCACTACATGAATAAAGGCTAATGTGGGTCGAGTTGCAAATACCGTAAGGTGACCCAGTGCTCTTGTGTCCTTGTGAAGCTGACTCTAACCTTCAGTCTATGCTTTTATGTGCAAATCTTCAGCTTCCTTCCTCCAGCACAGTTGCTTCTGAAAAGTGGGCGGAGTCCTTGACTTTTAAATGATAATTAAATAAGAATAAGAACATGCTGTAATTCAGTGGAAACAGAGATTCTGACCAACATTAGGCAATGGAAGCTCTGCATGAATAAATTTGGAAAACCTATTTGTTTCTTGTAAAGAAGCTAGTAATAGAATGGGGCTAGAGAAGCCGAAGGCACATTGTATTTAAATAAGCTTCTTGTTCAAGCCAGAGCTAAAGCTGCAGTTATGGATAATGCAGCTTACATTTTATTTGAAGAGTAAAGATTATATTACCATAATTTCAATTGTAAATGCTCTTTACTTTTGTCAACAGGCCACTGATAAGATCTCTATGTGAGCCTCTTAGTTGACAAAATGGCACAGCATGCAAAAGGATAATAAACCTTCTGTGAGAAAATTTGGTTCAGTGCTTAATAACTTTAGTCAAATGGGATATTTCAAGAGAAATCATGCTTACAGCTGTAGAACTAAGAAAAGCAGCAGCAAATTCCAAGTCTCTCTGTGTGAGAGGGCTCACAGCCCTTGACAGCCTCCCTCTTTGTGTGGATGCCTGTTCTCCCCAGCACCATGTTTCCTGGGCTTGGCTCACCCCAGATCGATGGGTGACAGTGCCATCTGAGAGCAAGGCAGCAGCTTTCCTTGCATGCATCCACCTGTTGCAGAAGGCTGGCCTTGGTGCCTGCAGAGATGGCAGGCGCAACCCATTTTGGCCTTTGCTTCTGATTTTCAGTATACAAAAGAGGATGATTAAGGCTTTCCTGTTCCCTCTGTTCCTTCTCTTCTGAATAAACAAATTTGCTGTAGTTTTGAAGCGCTTTGTATCCTTAAAACATTAATTACTGCCAACAGCTTGTTGAGTTTGAGAATACATGGAGAATATTCATTCTAGTTCTTCTCCTTCATCTCTGTTATAGTTTAAAGAACCCACAACAATTTCTTATCATTTAGACAACCATTCTTTCACTTGATGAGCCCTCCTCACCTGGGAAGGGGAATCGGGGAAAAACAAGGAAACCTGAGGGTGGAAATATAAACAGATTTAATAGAACAATACGAAATAATTAATATGAATAATACTAAAGAATGATTATTGATCCCGATACTAATGGAAAATATAGAAGGATTATACTCAATCAATTCTATCAGCAGGAAGCTGTGCACTCCCAGCAGGGGACAGCGTGTGTCAGACACTGCAAGCCCTATGACTTTGGGAGGAATGGAGGGGCTCATGGGTACAGCAACAGAGCAAGTTCTCAGGATCGCACTTATCATAGAAGAGAACAAAACTCCTCAGCAAACTTCCTAATTTACATTGAATCTGGTGTTCACAGTATGAAATAATGCTGTTGGCCAGCTTGAGTCAAGTGCCTGGGTCTCGCTCCTCCTCATCCCTGCACCTGGCAAGGCTTGAGAACTCTGAGAAACTCATTGAATCCCACAGACCACGGCTGGCTATAAAGTAAATATTTTCACAAATTCAGACACTGAAGTCTCTTTTCTAGGACTGCGGTTTTCCCAAGCATTAGGAGAGACTGTACTGACAACTAAAACCACTGAAAGAGAAATTAAATGTGTCAGTCGCTCACACCACGACAATCCCAAAACGGGTTTGAAACTCCTGGAATGTAGCTATTCCTACTCAGCATCACAGCTGGGGGAGCCACCACCCCTCCCCCCTACTTTTGGGGTGGCAGGGCTGACTTCAGAAGTGCTACAGATGCCACAGACTTAATTTTTGGCATCTAACAGTTTTTCTGCATTTTGTAGTGAGTAGCCTTTAGCCAGAAAATGAGTCTGGTAAACTGACTGTGGTTACTGGAATTAGGTTATCAAATAGAAAGCATGGTTATAAAGCAGGCATTAAGGCAGACCCCTGTCCAGTCCAATTCGGACCATAACACTGTTTTTTTTCGGTCATGTCCATCTAATCCTGCTGAGCTCAGAATTATATCATGAGAGTGACCAAGGGTGAAGCTTGGCCAGCCATCTTCCTATCTCTCTTTCATGTGCCCCTAAAAAAAGTTAGACTGAAGGGCTGCACAGTATACTGACAGTTAAAAACAAATTAACAACAACAAAAAGTAACTAAAAAGATTTTTTTTGCTAGCTTGACACTTAAATGAGCAAACATGAGTGTGTTACAAGCAATCACATATAGCAACCTTAAAAGAAACTGGATAGGAGCTGTATGGTGTATGGTTTTAGAAGGTGCATCTAAACAGGTGCTTTTGAATGAGATCTTGCATTCATTTACTCTGGTAAATGCTGGAAATCAATTCAGGGACTGAATTCTTGAAAAATTTAAAAGAAAGGGGGGAAGTGGAAAGCAAAACAACTGTTCTAAAGCAAAGGCGATAGGCCAGTCAGACACTGCAACAAACACTTCGTGCTGTGGGAGATGCCAAATGATCAACAGCATGACATGAAAGACTGCTCTCAACCATCCTGGTACTTAAAAGCATATGGTATTCCCTTGGAAGCCCTTAGATAATGATTGTTGGAAGCTGTAATGTAGGGATAAGATTTAAAATTCAGCAACAAGAAAGCATACAGTGACTGTTCCCTTGATGCCTCCTGAAAGAGGAAGTCTTTTATTTACTGTTCTTAAATTCTAAGATCTTTGGATGAGGCTTGATTCTGCTTTCTACAGTGCTTTATAACTGCCTTGGAAAGTTTATTTTCAGTCAGAAACAGGCAGTTTTTACAGGATCTGTGCAATTTGGACTAACGGTCTAAAATGAGGCCTTTACATTTTTTCCTTTTTTTGTCTCGGTGATTAAAAAAGACTAATTAATTTCTGATTACACGTGCATATAAAAAGACACGAATAGCAGAACATTCACTCCTACACGTGGAGAACTCCCTCATGTCCCTTACCTGTGTTTGAGTTCTAGGCAATGAACAAGAGAATGATGTCTCCCATTTTTGTATCAGCTAGAAAATAGAATAATTTCATCTCTTAACATCATTGAGCATTTGGGGTCCTTGATCTGCAAAAAAAATATCCCACAAAATCAACTAGATCCAGATAATACTTTTTATTTCTCCAAGATAAGGCCACTTATTAACTGGGAACAGAAGACAAGGTATAAAATAATATATAGGCAGACTGAGTCAAAAGGTTGTGCTTGGGTAATTATCTTTGGATTGTGGCAAAATGATAAATTATGCAGCAAAAAAATGTAACCACGCTATATCCTTTAAGGTACTTGAGTATACCGTTGCTTAGAATTAAAGTAGGAAGAGATTTCAGTATGTTATTTGAATGAGATTTTTTTTAGTGCTTTAGGATGGTCTGTCAGTTATTTATGATAAACTCTGAAATCAAAATATGACTTTCATGGTCTTTCCACTATTTGGAATGAATACACATCAAAAAAGCACTAAATTTATCAGCTTTTCATTGTTCAGTTTTAGTATCTTGGGAGATGGGATCCTTTACCAAGTAATAAATACATAAATAAGGCTGCTTTCTTTTAGACCCCTTCCAATCCGAACCATTTTATGAAAAATAAGAGGGGGGGGAAAAGCCACCACTAAACCACCTGGTCCTTTACCAATCTTTCATGACAGTGCAACATTGACTGTCACCAAGACTACATCATCTTATCTGGAATCCTAACAAACTTATTCTTGAGTTTTAAAGTCTTGTCTCATACCCCATTTTATGAGGAAGGCCGCAGTGCTTACCTACTGTCTGTGCTTATCTACTGAATGTGGCAGATACTGCACAGGGCAAACCACTGTATGAGACTGGCTGATCCATGTAAAAATACATTACCAAGACATACTGATACCCTTTAGTCTTAAAGAAAAAAAGTGAGGAAAAAGTCAAACCAGTGTAGTGCCTTATCTCTAAGATCCAGGAACTCTGCAAAACTTTCATGTAATTCATAATCTGCATTGCAATCACCACTGCAATAGAGACATACTTGGCTATTCGTGCAATCATATTTATGTGACTTTTGTCTTCTCCTGCCACTTGTTTCTCTTTATTGTAAGAGCTTGATTTGTCCATCTGTCTTCATGAATTCATGGTCTCTTGGGGTACTATAACAATTGAGTGATTTGGCTTCTGGCAGAGGTTATCGGTGAGGCTGTGCTGGAAGAGCTGTCCTTAATGAAACCCTGGTGTTGGCTCAATAGCAAGCCTCAGTGTAGGACCAGCCTTCCTGGAGCTGGTTCCTAACTCTGTCTTGTAAATGCTGATCTGCCATAAATGGGGAGGGCAGCTCTCCCTCCTGGTCTGATCAGCTTGACACCACGTATTTTGCAAGGCAGGAGAAAATACCACTGTGCTTTTGAACAAGTGATTTTTTTTGTGTTCCTGCCTGAAGCTGCGTGTCTTGAGTTGAAACCAGGATGTATTGATTTGCTGTAACCACCTTTTGACCTCTGCGTCCTTTGCATCTGAGTCACACAAGGGAACACTATTCTTTTTATCTTTATGTTGTTGTTACTTGTTTTTGTGAGTCACATAATATGTGTATGTTCTGTGTGTAAACAGCCTGGCTCATTCACTCTTAAGGTTCTTGTGGCTGTTTATTTTTTCTCCTTTTCTCCTTTCTTTAGTTCGTGTTCCAAAGTCAAATTGTGCTTAGTACAGAGTCTTCATGCATTTTTTGCACAGCATCTCAAGTATAAAGCAGTTTCCTTATAGTGTCTCTGCACATGCTTAATCTTGTTTTGCAGACTGAAGTCTGAAAGACTTATGTCTTTTCTGAAGCAGAATTTTAGAGGTGTGTGTAAGATCATCTCCAAGTTAATCAGGTGTTTTTCCTTACAGATTTAATGGAATAATTTTGTTTTGGTTTTGGTGTCCTTGGTTCTGCTGGCTCACTTGATTGTAGTAGCCTAACATTCAGTTTCTTCTGGATTTACACTTGATTAAAAGTAGCAGGTTTTAGTTGATTCTGTACAGTACTTAGTTTTTAGATGTATGCTTCTGCTATTAGTTTTATAATTCCTGCATTAAGTGTCTTGCTAAATGATGAGGCTCTTAAGCCTGGATTTGCAGGGACTGTGGTTCAGAACCCACTCCTAAAACCCATTGCTAGCAAATGTGACTGTAGTTGTGTGTCACAGGGTGCTGTGCTGACCTGCTTTTTCCTACCATTGATGAAAGTACTTTTCTGTTAATGGTCCTTGCATTTTGTAGGCTGCCAGTAGTAACATTACCAATGGCTATAAAGTGCTGTTAGCTGGTTATGTTATTTTAATGCAGTTTTATGTTGTTATTTAAGACACGTGAATAAGTACATAAAATTGCTCTGGTACCAAAATGTAAAAGAAGTTCCATTGCCCGTGACCTTCTGCAGTGGTGCCTTGAATGCATCAGCAGTACATTGCTCTCCAGTGTCTTAGATTCCCATGTGGGGATCTTAGTATCTACAAGAGCATTCTGGAGGTGTTTGTAGTGATCCAGCATTGTCACATCTACAGAACTGCTGCCTTTACGTGTACAGGCTTTGTTAAATGTATGTCAATGTAGAGCTTATTCCAGTTGCTGCATTTCATTTTTCATCTACAAATGCAGAATTTCTCAAATACTGCAGTATGCTTTCATGAGAAAGGGCTACTGAAAAAGTTGTTATTCAGTAAAATTTTCAAAGCCTTTTACTGGAAGCATTGGTCCAGTATTGTAAGCGTATATATATATTTGATTACCTTTTTTAGAGTTTTGCAAAATCATTGCTATCCACCTCAGAAAGCATTTTCATTTGCATCTAATAATATTAAAAGATCTAGAGTATATAATTTTTTCATGACAACAGAAAATTGGGAAGAAAGTTTTCTAGGTATGAAGGCCAAGAACGAACGTAAAATTAATGTATATATGGAGTTTATGAAACCTCATTATAATCCACCCTGACACCCTTTTTCATTTTGTGTGCACTAGCACCTCTGAAGCAGATTTAAATGCTGTTTTCTCCCTGTTTTACAAGGTTGGGTTTTCTTCTGCAAGAGCAGCAGAAAGAAACCTTGGTGTGTATGGGAATCAGGATCCACAATTTTTGTGTTTGTCAGGACAAGAGAGAAAGATTCTCAAGTGAGACTCCAGTTAAATCTCTCGCAGGACGATTTTACTTTCTCACTCTAATGTGTGGTTTTGTTCCTTCTGTAAGTGGTTAATTTAGAAAAGAACATTTACTTGAAAATTTGAAGATGAGTTCAGATACTGTTGCATTAATATTTGAGCTTTTTGCTCCTACCAGAAGTGGAATAAATGCAGACAGTTTGTGCTTACCCTGTTGTGCAGTAAAGCTGGTCTAATTGTGCCACCTTTGGAGAACTTGTCCTGGTTTATTTTGCAAGCACTTCTGCAGTTTGTGTAATATGCCCACATAAAACATACCTATACAGATGGCAAAGCACAAATACAATAAGCCAAAGTCCTGCTACTGTCAGTATCTTTATTTTATTTTCCCTCCAGAGAAAGCTAGTATAATCCACTAGCCGAGAATAATTTTAGACAGTTTTGTCATTGGTGACTTTATTGGTACTTCATAGTGGGGTGAAATAAAAAGAAAGTAAAAGCAGCATGTGATACCCACCATGGTCATAGGAGAAACAGTTGTAATGGGTTTTGCAAGTGATGGATTGTTGGTTTGGTTTTAATTACACGTTTTCTGACTTGCTGGCAACTACTACCGCAGCTGGTTTTGGCGGTTGAGTAATGTGTGGCTGTACGGAAAGCATTAATAGTAGCTTAAATAGGCCTTTACATGCACACAGGGTTTCCAGAGGGAACTCTTGGAAGCGATTTCCTAGTAGCCACCCTCGGGGTGTCAGGTTTCCCGCGGGCGAGCGAGCAGAGGCTCGAGTGAAAGCCATCTGCCTGCGCCAGAGTCTGCCCTCACGAGCGGCAGCGGGTGCCTGTAGGCTTTGTGAAGCACCGGTTGCTTTTACAGCTCCCAAACCTGCTTATAGCTGCCTTTCTTTCCAGAAGGAAGGGAAAAAAAAAAGGGCGAGCTGAGGGGCTTTTGGGTCTAGGGTTTCTGCAGCCATAGGGGTGGCAGTGGTTTCTCCAGCGGGGAGGCCTCCAGGAAGGGGGTGTGTGTTTGGCGTCAGAGCAGCACCAGGGCTGCTGGAAGGGAGGATGCTGATTACAATAATAAACACATGCAGGCAGTAGATTACCACATGGCTGTCAGAACAGACAGGACCAGAGGAGATCCCCAGCAAAGGCTTTAGACGTTTCAGCAGGAACGTTTGGTGGAGTTGTTTTTTCTTCCTAAACAAAGGAAACGACTTTTTAGATTTCTTTGAATGGGCCTTGCCTGTTTGGCGGTGCAACATCCCTTGGGCAAAGCGAAGAGGGAAAAGGGCTGGAAGTGGCTTGGTTACTGCCATAGCAACACCAGCCTGCTGGTGGCCAGCTGCGAGGAAGGCAGGGGGAGGAGAGGTGGCCTCCTGTCTGGTCATGAGGCCGTGGTTCCTAGGCTGAAGTGTGCTTCATCCCATTTCAACTTCTCTGAAAAGCTGGCTTTTGGTGCTTCCTGTAAACAGAAGTTTCTCTGGGGATTTTTCTTCTTCTTCTTCTATTTTTTTTAGTCTTTGGATTTTTGTCCCCTTGAATGGAGCAACACGGAAGGACTTGCTCCTCCTTGCTACCCTCCGCATCTACCACACAGCAGCAGAGTACACTTGCTTGGTGTAATTGAGACCAAACGTTGAGCTGGAGGTCTGAAAGAACCACTTGGAACCTGCAGCCCATTGCTGAGGTGAGCTGGAGAAAGTCCTGGCCAGGTCTGAGGAGAACACCACAGGACCATGGGGCCAGGCTAACCCTGCAAGGAGCATCGCCCAGAATCAGTGGCTCACCCCCAGGTGCCCAGCCTGTGGGAAGGAGCAGGGACAGGGAGGCTGCGACGATGGTGCTGCGTGAGCTGTCCTCGGGGGAACACAGCCCAGGAGAGGGACACGTGCAGGAGCTCTTGGAGAGTTTTGAGACAGCGTAGGTACAGAAAGAGTGAAACCTTTTAACGGCTATAGACCTGGCTTGGAGGACGTACCAGGAAAATGCAGGCTTCAGGAGACGCTTAACGATGATTGGCCTGAACTTCAGCTTGCGTGAGCTGCTGACAAAATTTGAAAAGGTACGATAAGAATGGTTTCATAAACTTATGCCTTTGGAAAAGGTTATGCCTTTGAAAAATACACAATATAAAGGGCGGGTTGATGGTAATCCTAGGAGGTATTCTCTGTTGCCGTTAAGGTCCTCATGTGACCCCTGTGGCCTGTCAAATACAGAAGTCTACTGCTTCTTCTCATCTGCATTTCAGGTCCTACATGATTAGTTTTAGAGCTTGTGCTCTGATTGTGGCTTTTTGTGCTCTTTTTTGGTTTTGGACTTTGCTAAGTCAGGAGTGTAAGGGGACTTTCCAGGATGCCTGGGACCTTACTTTGCAATTGACATAAAGGAAGTGCTCCACAGTTTGCTGTTAAATGTAGTTGAATGTTATCTTAGTAAAACTGGAAGATCTCATGACGGCTTTTATAAGTAGAATTACTTCCAATGAATGCACCACTTTCCCATGGTTTCATCTGTTCTTTTATTCTCACTGGTTACTCTTTCTCTTACCAGGACATTTGGTAACGGTAGTGCATAAAAACTTGGCTTTGCAGTGATTGCGAGACATGAGGCTGTTCAACACCAGATTGTTTTAATCTAATTTGTCAGCAGTTCCAATGAAACCCGAATCAGATATTTGTAACCATTGTTAGCTTGGCTTTGCATTCTATATTTTCTTTTGTTTTGTTTTTAAGAACATTTCTCCATACAAACTTCCTGTGCCCTGAAAGTCCAGAGTCTGAAAAAAAATACAGTTTATTTACACATTAAGATAAAAAACATAAATACTGCGGTCACAAAGCAGGAGAGCAGACTGTAAAGCCTCATTTTTTGCTTTGTTTCTATCCTAAATCTCTAAACTTCAATATGTTTTAATGCGGATCAGCACTGGTCACCAGAACAGTGGTATAATGGTGATTACTAAATGAACCTAAAAGTGGCAGAAAATCAAATTAAGCTAAGTTTGCTGGTTTGTTTTGGGTTTGTATGATTTTGAGTAATTTCAAAATCGTAGTAAGTCTGGGTCCTCAGAAGAATGTTGTAAACTGGTTTGGATTTTCTGCTCTTTTTAAACTCTTGTGTTTTTACTTTCCTACAGTAGGAAACTTTGGAGCTGATGAGACATACTGTTAATTATCCCACCAGTAAGATTCTCTCCAAAGTAGTAATAGTAACAGCAACAGATTTGGACATGATTTCTTCACTGTGTGGATCACTTTCCCCAGTCTGACAGCTGGGCTTCATTCTTCTCTTGCAATAGCTGCTGGTGCTTCTGAAGGTTAGGACACAGGCTGGACTCTTTGAGGTGCTTCGTGACGTGGTTAACTCAGAAGTTTTGAAACCGAATTTTCTGTTTTTTGAACAATACAAGCCCTGGCATTTGTGAACTCCAGGCTTTCCTCTGTGATTTTGAATATTCCAGTGTCTTGCTTAATGTCAAAGGAATTGTTCATAGCAATTCTCAACAAAAGCAAAACTTGCAAGTCTCACAGCTCTGCTGCATTTTTTAGCTTGAAGCTTGCTGAGTCGTTTTGTTGTCTACTGTGCTGAAATTCGTAACACAGTGTAGGAGGATGCTTTGTTGCTGGAAAAGAAAGTTAACATTTTAGTTGGTGAACTTCAACCACAAATTCTAATCAGTGCTTATTTAGCAAGTTTTCTTTTTTTTTTTTTTCTTTTTTTTTGAGCAAGTTCCCCTCCTCCTTCCCCTGCCTCATGTCTCCCTCTCACAAATCCCCACACACCCATCCTGTTCTTCCTAACTGAGAAGTTTGCTGCCAGGAGAAACAGTGTTACGACAGAGATCCTGGCTCACAAGCTACTTTCAGCTTTCTAAATTCATTAATATATGTTGCAAGGAGAGAATTACGAGTGCTGTTAACATGGTCGTAATACAGAAGCCAGATGGAATTTGTAGAAGCCTGCATGGCACGCCCTTCCTATGCAAAAGCAGAGTCACGTTACACTGGAGTGGGCAGGGCTGCTGTGGCTTTGGTCAGTCACAAATATGTGACTGTTGGAATTAGTATTAATGGATTTATGATGCCTACCCCTCAAATGTTGAGTCAATGCCATGCGATGGAGCCACCGAGGTTGTTGAAGGCAGGCTGGCTTTCTTGGCCTGGCTTTCTTGGCCTTTCTAAGTGCATCATCATTCTTGTGGTGAAATGAATCCTTGCCCACACCATATGTCACCTGTTAAGGTACTATCCATTAAGTTTAAGTGCAATTCAAGACAGCTTTTTGGAATCTTGAAGTTTCAGTGCAGGGCTTTTGGTAGTGCAAGCATTTGAAAATCAGGTATGAAAAATATCCCAAAGTGGTTTTTTGTCAAAAAAGTTGTTTTTCTTCCTGAAAAATCTGAGAGCTTAACTAGTAATTAAATCTCTGTCATATCTAAAGCTAAATGCTTTGATCTTACACTGTAGTCCCTGTGGCTGTAGCAATACCCATTGTGGTCTGTGTGTGACACTTTAGCGAGGTTTAATGTCTGTCTTTACATACACTTCTGCCACTGGAGTATTTATTATAATGGCAATTTTGCCTAAGGGTTTTGCATGTGGACTGCTGTTCTGGACATGAATCCATTGTAAACTGATTGCCTAACAGCAACTGCCACTGTAGGCCTCCAAAACAGCAGATGGGATGATCCTTTCTAAAGTTATGACTGTCCTCTGACACTGGAGGAGAGACTCCCTGGATGAGATGGGTACCTGGCCTCTTCAGAGACTTTTCTTTTTTTAGAGATGGTTCTCTTTTTACAGCAGCATCCCTCTCTCCTTGCTTCTTCCAGCATTTGTGAGGGATAAACCAAAGAAAAATCCTGTTTCAATTTCACAGTGGCCACTTTCATGTGCTTGTATCATGCCCTAATTCTTTGAGTCATCAGAAAATGAAAGCTCTGAGTGAAGCAGAGGCTAAAGGGAACATCTGACACCACAGTGTTCCCAGGAGCATTTGGCAGCAGCAGGTAAAATGTATCTGGTTCGATATAGACTAAACAATCTACTATTAAAAAAAAAAAGAAAAAAAATATTAAAAATCCATGCCTTTGCTACCTGCTGTGAGACCTCAAAGAAAGATGTTCTGGCTGATGCCTGTGACTTTACAGTTAGGTCCTTTGGTCGGCAGTAACGTTTTTGTTCCAGCAGTTCCAGCTGGAAGAGTTTTCTGCAGATACTTTGGTGAGCAACCATCACCTTTATACCTGACCTCTAAAAGAGGCAAGTGCAGCATTTCTGTAACTGTATCATTGCTGACTTGGACATTTTCAGTGAAGGCAATGGGCAGTCATTTTTGTGGGACTTGCAATTTCCTGTGCCTGCACCAAGTCTGCTGTTCTGTTCCTGGCACGGGCATGATTTCTTCGGAGTGGAAGAAGTACAAAACTGTCCTGGCAAAATAGCCCAGAGGTAACTTTTGCTGGAATAAATGCAGTTCTTCAAGATATTTTTCATTCATGAGGACTCAACCTCAATCCTACTAATTCCTCTTAAGATTTCACGTGGTTCAAAAGCCACACAAAGTGGTTTGCCCACGCAGTGGCTTGTACCTGGGGATTAAAATTACATAGCAGTCTGGGTGGCAACACATAGCACTGCCGGTTTTGTGGCACAGCATCAGCATTGGACCCTTGGACCTGCATATCCATTTCTTGCAGCTGCGTATAGTTTGTGTGCCATAACTTGCCATCCCTGCTCTGTGGTCTTACCTTTATAGAAATTCAGTAGCATTCTTTTTCCTAATAAACATAAAAATAGTTAAAAATTGGGGTGTAGTACAGAATTTAGCTGTTTACAGTAAGTTTAAAAAACAGTTGAGTAAAATGTTGATAAGTCCTATATAACTGTTTTAAAAAAACCTGTGAAGTTATGATTCGTTATAGAATGGTATTGATCTCTTTCATAAGAAATCTTTCATAAGATTTCATAAGTTGAATTTTGTGTCCTGTCATGGATAGTAAAATCTCAATTAAGGGATCTTGATAATAGAATAATAATAGTTATAGGAACATCTGTTTATTTACAGAAGAAAATAACTTCCCCGTTTTAAATCTTTGTATCATAAAGCTTGTCTTGATGGAGGGAAAGGAATGGAGTAACATTTTGCATGTAACAAAAGTTTCTTCCACTTTAATTTTGCTATGTAAATGTGGAGGGTTTTTCCACTCTTTATCTTCAACAGAAGGGTTCAGGACCTTTAAAGAGGAAAATATTTTACCTGTCTTAATGGCAATGTACTAGTGAAGATGGTATAAACAAACAAAATCTGAAAACATGTGAGTGGAAGTGAATATGTTGACAGCTTCAAGGGTTGCAGAGTGAATCAGAGGCTCTCTGGACTCATTCAGAAAAAAAAGAACTGGAATGCCACTCGTAATGGGAGTGCCGTTACTTTGGGGTTTGGTTTGGGCGGTTTTGTGTCTTTTTAAAGGACTTTTTTTGTCTTTATAAAGGATTAATTGTTTCAAAAGGACAATTTTGTCTGCTGTTACAGCTGTTTGAAACATCCTTGTCACCTGTGAGGCGGAAAAAGGAGAAAAAGTTTGGTACCTGGCTGACCTTGGAGTCGGAGTCACAGAGGTTGATTCCATTCAGATCTTTGTCATACATTTTCTTACCCTGGGAAAGGCACGCTAGGCTGCCTTTGGGCTGCTTCCATAGCAGCTCCAATTGGAGTCAGCTATATCTTTAGGTCCTTTTCAAAATCACCATCTATAACATTATTAAGTGTCACATACCCTATTTAAACTTTTTTTTTTAAAAGTGCTCTTCGGTTTTGATTATATGGTAATTTAGTATTTTATTTTATTGATATTAAAGCAAGAAGTAAGCTTTTTATTATGGAGACAGGCTTTAAAATCAGAGCCAAGCATAAAATGAAGACTTGAGTCCTGCAGGTAAATCATCTACCACGAGAGGGTTAAAGAGGGAGAGAAGCAAAGAAGTCTAAGGTTCAGAGATAAGGGGATTTTGAAATCACCAGACCAAAGTGGAAAAGATCAGCAACAGTTTGATCTTAATTCTTAAAAGGAGTTTAAGGAAAATGGCAATCTTCTAATAACCTAGCTAGGGTCAGGTAGATATATAAATGTCAACCTAGTTATTCTTTCTATCTCTCAAAACTCTGAAACTTGCACCTTGATCTATATATAGGATTAATTTGTTCCTTGAAGACCTGTCTTTTAATTTAGGACCTTAATTCTGCAAGCACTTGAGCATATAAACAGACCTGTTGACCTTATACCAGTAAGTTATCAATCAGATATGCACACATAAATATTAGCAAAATTAGCAAAATGTGGTGTCTCTATAGTAATACCTCCAAAAGTTAAGTTGATAAAGCTCTGTAGCTGCAGTTTAAGAATTATGAATTTCTGCTGGCAAAAGGTCCTTCTCTGCTTGCAGTGTATTTAGGTTTCCTTTTTCTTTGGTGTTTTTGGTTTTGGGGGTTTTTTTGGTTGGTTCACATTGGTTTGGTTTTTTCCCTTCTTTTTTCCCCTTTGTTCTGTTTTATATGCATTGGGAGAGCACTCTGGTCAACATCCCCTTTGGATTGGTCTGGAACGATGGTGTTTCACAGCTGTCCCCCTCTCTTTGTATTGCAAAATAAACATAATAATTATTATTTTTTTTTCCTTCATCTCCTGCATCCTCCATTGTGTTGACCCTGTGATTCTGGATATGGGAGCTTCATTATGATAACAGGGAAATGTTTATAATTGCTTTTAAAGGACTGAAAAATTGAATTTGGATTAACTCTTATTAGACTTAATTCTAGTTGGGGCCTGAGCAGGGATAATCAACTTCATTCATCCCTTGATGCCACATAGAGAGCAATGGAGAAGAATATGGAAAATAAATGACCAAGAAAGAGGCAAGGGAAAGAGAAATATAAGAAATATAATAATAGATCAGGATGAACATGAATTTGGATGTGTACAGAATGGATAGAGTTCTAAAATGGGCACGCTTAGTTTGGAGAAGAGGAGGCTGAGGGGTGACCTCATTGCCCTCTACAACTACCTGAAAGGAGGTTGTAGAGAGGTGGGTGTTGGCCTCTTCTCCCTAGTGAATAATGACAGGACCAGAGGAAATGGTCTGAAGTTCCAGCAGGGAAGGTTTAGAATGGATATTAGGAAGAATTACTTTACTGAGAGATTAGTCAGGCACTGGAATGGCCTGCCCAGGGAGGTGGTTGAGTCACCATCCCTGGAGGTATTTAAGAAGTGTGGCACTTCAGGGCATGTTCTAGTGGCCGAGTCTGTAAGGACTGGGTTGTGTTTTTGTGTATGGTTGGACTTGGTGATCTCAGAGGTCCTTTCCATCAGTAACAATTCTGTGATTCTGTGATTCTCACCTTGGAATAATAAATTCTGAGGGAGGGCAACCACAGCATGTTTACAAATCTCATAGGACTTGAAAGATTATAACACCATGAGGAAAAGAGCTTGCTGTAACTGGTAGCAATTGGTAGTAATCTTGGGACAAGATGGGAGCCCATCATCCTTACTAGCCTTCCAGTAGAGGACAATACTTAAATAAAAATCTTCAAGATCTTTTATATCATTATTGGGTAATAACTAAGTTAGTGTGTCTGACTGTTGCTGTTAGACAGCTTTCCCATCCCACCTTTCTGCTGTACTTCTTCCCATGTGCAAGTTCCCATGTGGACATGTATTTCAATTTCTCTCCCACTTTTTTTTTTTAAGAGCTGTGATACACTGGTGTTTAGTAACTCTAATACCAGTCCTGTAGGTTTATCCATCAGCTGGCAGTGCTTTTTTTTTTCCTGGAAAATGGAAATCAGAAATTTAATTCTTTGAACTGAGCTGCCACAACATGGCCGTCACAGATGGGAGTCAGGAATGCGAACAGTAGATTTACTGTGCCTTAATCAATGCAACGTGACTGGCAAACACAAGAATCAAACCCATTTTGAATGAAATGTTTTTTAAACGTGCTTGCTTAAGCATCTTTTCAAATACAATTAAAGCTAGA
>VZTM01038060.1:0-38424 GCA_013400555.1 Jacana jacana
ACTAATTATATACTTTAGATGTAAAATTTAGAGATGAACATGTTTTTTCTTCTAGTTCTATTACAGACAAACTACAAGGGAGCAGCAGCTGTGAGGAAGCAGAGCAGATACTCTCTGCAGGAATAGCTGAGGCTCCACAGGAAGCACTTAGTGCTGCTGAGGCTTCCTAAATGACAACAAATGTGTTGTTCTCTGATTTTAGATAGTGATAGAACCAGCTTTTTAATGACCAGACTGATATGAACAGCACCCCTTGTGAATATACATTAAAACATTTTGTGTTTTCAATTTTTAGCTGCTCGGTTATCAGTGAGCCAATTATGAAAAACCTTGTAAAGCTTCATGCTAACTCTACAGAGCCCATACTTCTGCATCATCCAAAGTCTACCAAAAATCTTTTTCCAAACTCATGTGCAGAGTGCTATCACTGTAAAGGGTTCTGACACACTATAAAAAACCAACTTATTTTTTAAATATTCACAGTATAGGATCCTGATTCAAACCATCTGCTCTGATAACCTCTTTTTAAACATTTAAATGAGAAAACGGATGTCCAAACTCAGACATTAATCCACAAACCAACAGAATTGCTCACTAGTGTAAAAAGCCCTAGAAAATTGTCATATCCAGAACAAGATAATGTGCCTAGGACTAACCATTAATTTGAACTATTAAGTATGGTGACTGGCAATTACAGGGGAGCAACTCATCTTGGATGAAGAATCTGCCCCTGAGGGTGTATTGAATGCAAAACTCTGTGTACACACATGCCTGTCCTCTCATCCCATTCATATTTTGCACTTGTACATTTTTATGATTCAGAGAGACAAAAGTAAGTTCTAGTTTGCCTGAGCCCCTTTCTGAAAATGTGTAGATAAATGATGGCTCAATATATGGGGTTTAAATTTTCTGGTCTGAAATAATTCTCCTCTTTGAGAACAAATGCGGCCATAAATTCTAGAGGCTAATGCTGCATATTCCACAGCTGAAGATTTCCACAAATCCCAAATGCCATGACATCTGCCATATTATAAAGAACAGGACATTTTGCAATATTGTGTGTTTTTAATAGTGCAAGACTGAATTTCACTGTGCACATGTGCTGAACACAGTGGGGTTTGTTTTTAATCAGAAAAAAGTTGACTTTCCTGGCCTCTAAAATACAGATCTTAAGATTTTATTAATATTTAGCTTCCTAAAATTCAATCATTTGAAAACCCTAAAATTCTGTCAAATGAGCCACCACAGCCCTGAGGGCACTAATAGGTCTCAATGACTCTGAGCAATCTCTCCTGACACCCACACTCAGTCATGCTCAGGGACCCATTTGGGCTCAGTCCAGGGCCAAAGGAGGTTTCAGGGTGAAGCTAAAGCACAAGTTACCCAGGACAGAAGGACTGATATTATACCCCTTAAACTTGCTTGAGCGCTGGACAGATGACCCAACACCCAGTCAGATTAGGACATCTCAAGAAAGCTCATGCTAAAAGTTTAAATAGAAGTTAAGTTCTGTGCTAAGCTTGAGTTTTTGTACAGTGTACTGCTCCTCTGCTGCCATCAAGTAGCAAAGAAACATTGCAGGAAAAGAAGTTTAAAAATATTGGCAAGAACGAACAGAAGACTGCAGGAAAAGAGGTAGCTATGGAAAATGTGAAAGATCAATACCATTAACTGGACATGTGCAAAATTGACCTATAAAGTCAAAATAATTTTGGCACAACCGTTACTACACCTGTGTTTCTACTCATAGGTATGTTTTAGACCAAACTGTGCTTAAGACTAATATACTCTGAGAGCTACTTTGAACATTTTGCACTGTGCTAGAGAAGCCAACAGCCACTGATCATTAGAAGTGCTGCAAAAAATGTGGTTTTAATATCTACGTAGCAATATGATCAGTTGGTAAAGCCAGTCCTAGCTCTGGCCAAGCAGAGTGCCAGCAGAAGAAATTTGGCACTCTTGACCTTCCAAGTCCAGAGAAGGCACAGAAAGGACAAGTCAGTGGTGCATATGCTGCTGTTCTGGAGAAAGGTGAGTCCCAGGCACCTGTGAGTGAGAGTAACCCTTTCACTTCTCTTACTGCACATGAGAAACCCAGAAGTAGAAAAGACTGATGGAAAAATTCTACTTTGTGTGTAGCCAGTGTAATAGGGATGCATGTGATCCATGCTATAGGCAGATACACAGGTAGTGTTATAAGGAGTGCCAACACTGGGGTATGATCACACATGGGTAGTATCTTACCCAACATGTGGGATGGCTTTTCTTCATATTTGATCCCCCAGGGGATCTTCTTGCCAGCCCAAACACACATGATCATGATGGTAAACATGCACATCCTGTTCCCCAGAGCAATATATTACTTTGCTGTACCCAATATCCCACGGCTTTAAAGAAAAGGTCAGATGATTCAGTTGTATTTATGCTGCGTTTTTTTTTATTCCAAGGATCCTTCTAAGAGATCTTGGGTACAGTCTTTCTTATCAGCGAGTGCCCACCCAAGTCGAGGAGCACAGTTGCTTGCATTTTCCTAAATATTTAAACTTTGATTTAGCTTATATCTCCACTCCAAGACCCAAAATGTCACCTGCATTCTTCCTAGAGGAAGTACTCTGCTTAAGAAAACTCTCTATTTTTCCCTATTGCTAGGCAAATATTACTACTTCCAATAGTAAGGCTGGCCAACACCAAAAATATTTGAAAATATTGTCTGTTTGGCTTTGAGAGCATGAAAATAAGTAGTTTTTCTAATGTTTCTCTGAAGTTGCTAAAAGAATCCAAAGGCTGCTCTAATTTATGGCAGCTGCCATTACCCCTGGGGAGGAATAGGGCATCAGGGCAATGTCAGCACATAGGGACAGTCCGGTTGCACTTTTCAGGTTGGTGAAACACAACACACTCAGATCATCACCTCCCTCTCCCACCACTGAACAGCCGTCTCTAAGGAGCTTACAGACAAGAAGTGATAAGATTGAAAGTGCTTCCATCATGTTACATGCAGACACCAATTTAAGATTAGATGTATTCGCAGATATGAAAAAAACATAGGAAGTTCTAGAGCTTCAATTTTCTGGACGCCTCATGCTAAAACCATCAATCAATTAAAAAAAAATAATAAAATTTATAAAGGAATCTACTTATCTATAGAGCCTATTCAATTATAATTCAAGATGAAGAAAAACCAGATGAAATGAGACTGCTATCTTGTATTTACTGATCCATTTAAGGTTGCTGGTTGTGGACACTAAATTAATATTTTCATCATGAAGATAACTAGAATATTTATTCAGGATATTAAGGAATGCAATCGTTTTTTAAAAACACTAGTGATATCCTTGCCAGCATAGGAAGAATTTATTTATTCTCTGCTAATTCTAAGTGTGTGTGCATACACAAACACACACACATATTTAGTGTATATAAGCATATATATTTATGCTTACATATCTGTTTATGTATCTATATGTTTACGTAGATCTGTGTGTGTGTATAAAAATGCAGCTTTGTTATGTTGTGTTTTATCAAATTTACGAGGTAAATTAATTTGTGATTAGAAGCCAGATAATGTCACAATTTTCGTACTGATGTAATTATTAATGTTTATTTTCCCCAATCCTTGAGGGGGGGGTAATCCTAGGTTTCATCAGTGTTTTCAATAAATTGTTAATTACAATTTAAATCTTTGGAAATTTCTTTTCTGACTGAAAAAATAACATCATCCAGCTCTATTCTCAGACACTTTTGGACTGTATCATTGCCAAATCCTGTCCCTTTTTTTTTTTTTAAAGAAAAAAAAAGACAAAAAATGTTTCAAGAGCACTGAACTACTTCGGCTTCCATTAACTGAAACTGGAGCTGTAATTTCTCATATCATTAAAAAAAACAGAATGTGTTGTGTTAGCTATTGATGAAGATTTAGATTATTCCAGTTTATTAGATTTACGCAAAAGGGAGTTTTAAAGGAAAGTTGGTACAAAGGCAAATGTAACCTACAGCAGTTTCAATTATCTTCTTTGACTAGGCTTTTTTATTATTTGGACCTTACCTATTCTTTAGCCATATAGCAGAGCCACATTAGTTCATTTAAAACATCAAATGATCGTGTCCGGAAATACTAAAATTATATTAAAAATACCAAATATCTTAAGTATACATTATACCTTCAGTCATTCAGAAGTAAGTTTTTGTATTTAGACATGACTAACAAGAATCCCACTATTCTTAAGCATGGTATTTTTTACCCCAAAAAATCTCTACCTAGAAACTCACATTTTAGTTCAGTGTGAGGCATTTTGATGTCACTCATAAAAGCCAATCAAATTTTTGAAGAAGATAGTTTGCTAAAGAGCACATCCTACACAGAGAGGGAAATTACCTGAACAAAAATAACCATGCAGTAATCATTAGCAGACTACCACACAGAGACCACCATGCCAATTTAAAAACAGAAGGATATAGTCTGATCACCTGCAAAGGCTGCAAGTGTTGAAACCAAAAAAATTTAAGCTGCTACAGGCATCTCACAGAACTTTCAGTTTAGTCAAAAGATCAGCTGGCATATGTAGTGCTTTTTAATTGGAGCCAAGTTGCCAATGCCTGAAAAATTGGGCAGGAAATCTCTTGGAAAAGGGTTTTCTCAGAAAAAAAATATCAGCAAGGAAAACATGAAGACAGGATTTCCAGCAGTGTTTCAACTACTGTTGGCTGAACTCTTGAAATAAAGAGGCAAGAATGTGTAAACAAGGGAACAGTTCAAACTTCTGGAAATCTCATTAAAATGAAACTGGGTTTTCTTAAGATAGTAATGCTATTTGCATTACCTTCTCAATTACCTGAGCCTTCTTGTCATACTTTGCTACTTCTATGCGTTTAGGAATGCAAGGACAGTCTAATCACAACACAGACAAGAAAAAAAAAAAAAAGTGACTTAGGTACCACATCCTCATTTATTTTAGTGGTAAATTAGAGTCAGTAATTTAGCCCCTTCCTTTCTGTTTTTTTTTTGTTTTGGTTTGGTTTTTGTGCTGCCTTATCTTCTACAAGGCAAATATCTGTACTTTCCTATTTGGCTTAGTTATGGAGAGATTTAAATTCAAAGACAGGTTTCTTGTAAAATGGTAGGAGACATCGTTTATTCTCCAGGTATAGATACCTAATCTAATTCAATCACCCTAGAAAATAAAGAAACAGTATTATATAGCTACCAAGAAGAAACATGTAGCGTGCTTTAAAAACAGGAGAACTGTTTTTTTCATGTTTTCTTTTTGACAGTTTTTTCCATTTGCCTAAACATTAAAGCCACTTATTTGCTTCAAAGAAAAATTAAAATTAACTCTGAAATCATCAGCTGTTAGGCTTTGAAGGGCCCATCTAAAAGTAAACCAAAGGAAAGCGTTGCAAAACAGGAAGTGATCTGAAACAAACAAAACAGTTCAATGTATGTGTGTGGTGGGTTGGCATTGGCTAGACACCAGGTCCCTACCGAGCTGCTCTATCACTCCCCTCCTCAATCAAAGCGGGGAGGAGAAAAAATATGGTGAAAGGCTCATGGGTCAAGATAAGGACCGGGAGGGATCACCCATCAGTCACCATCATAGGCAAAGCAGACTTAACTTGGGAAAATTAATTTAGTCTATTGCCAATTAACAGAGTAGGAAGAACAAATCTAAAAACAACTTCCCTCCCACCTCTCCTCTCTTCTTGGGCTCAATTTCACTCACAATTTCTTCATCTCCTCCTACCAAGTGGCATAGGGGGACAGAGGAATGGGGTCTGTGTTCATCACACCTTGTCTCTACCACTCCTTCCTCCTCACTCTCTTCCCATACTCCAATGTAGGGTCCTTCCCACAGTAGACAGTCCTCCAAGAACTCCCCCAGCATGGGTCCCTTCCATTGGGTGCAGTTCTTCAGGAATGGACTACTCCAGCATGGGTCCCCCACGGGATCAATACAAGTCCCATTAGCAAACCTGCTCTAACATGAGCTCACATCCACAGGTCCTGTGGACAGGACCTGGAGCCTGCTTCAAGCATGGGCACTCAGTACAGTCACAGCCTACTTCAGGGCACGTCCACCTGGCTCCACCACAGACCTCCATGTGTTGTAGGGGGAGAGCCTGCTTTACCATGGTCTTCACCAGAGTCTGAGAGCTCTGCCTTGGTGCTTGGAGCACCTCTTCCCCCACCCCACCTGGGTGTCTGCAGAGTTTTTTCTCTCACATATTCTCACTCTTATCTCCCAGCTGCTGTTGTGCAGCAGATTTTGTTTCCTTTCTTCTTAACTATGTTATCCCAAAGGATCAGCTTTGGCCATCAGCGCATCCATCTTGGAGCCATCTGGTACTGGCTCTAAACACAGGGGAACTTTCTGGCAGCTTCTCAAAGAAGCCACCTCTGTAGCTTCCCCACTACCCAAGCCTGGCCATGCAAACCCAGTATGATGGGATTGATTCATTCCCAGATAAAACCCAATTAAGAGTAAATGCAAAGACTGAATTCCATTTCTTCCTTTGCATCTGTTACAGACAGAACCCAAGTAACTCTGGTACTTCTGGACATATTTTCATCTCCAGGTCTTTTAAGAGCTTTAGCTCTGAACTTGGCTCTTGCCAGTGGTTTTCATAAACACTAAATTTATCTGATTTCATTTTTCATTTTAATTAAGAGGTAATATTTGGCATGGTTTGACAACATAAACCTTACTAACTACAATACAGTATTTTATCTTAGACCATAACTCTTGTCACCAAAACCTATTAACATCATTATCTGGAAGCCAATTCCTCAGGTTGCTAAGACAGACAATAACCTGGAAATTAAATCACAATCAGATATTCTAAGCAAATTATTCCAGAATAGAATACATTAATCAAAAATATATAATTAACTTTAAGTGCAATAGAACCAATTACTGAAAATCCTAAGGATATAATTATTTTTAAAAGGCAGTAAAAAGTGAAGGGAAGAGCAAATTGAATTTTGCTACAGGTTATTCTCTATGAAAATCAGTATTTTTCAAACGTACTGTATCCTGTTTCTTATACATGAATAAGGCATATTACTTCTTCTCAGGATGTGTGCAAAACTCCTCGCAGCTGAGCCAGGTGGGGATATACACCTCTCCACCCCGCCCTAAGACTGTTATCATCTGTCATGCCCATGACTGCCATGGGCTTCACGTTCTTGTCCCTTGTATTAAAATGCAAAAAGAAAATCAGGAGATTAGCTATCTCCATGCCAATACCATAGCAGATTTCTGGTGGAATATCTATGGTGCTATTAAAAAAACTCACTTTGTTTTATTGAAATACCCAACTAGGCACTGTAGTTCTGGAACAGTTTCCCTGTTGCATTTAGAGGCTGCTGCATTTGCATTTGTTTGGGTTTGGGGCTTGTTTTTTGTTGGGTTTGGGTTTTTTCATTTATGTCTTACATACCACAGTTTGCAATCACTGAGGGGAAATAAAAGGTACTACTAATAAAACTATCACTCATTATCATTTGTGCAAGTGATAATCGCTTCATTAAAAGCAGCCTACCAGAATCAGGACTGAAATCAGGGATTCAGGAATGTATGGGTAAATATTGAACTGCTGGAGTCTTGCTGAAACATTTCTCCTGAATCAACTTTTTTCTGTATGTACACAGGAATCACACAGAAACCAAAGAAATTAATATAAAGTTGAAGACTTGGTTCATTCCTAGAGTTAGCATTATAAGATTAATCCCTTTTATTCTTTCCACTTCCAACATATTTTAATACTAATGAATACTAATGCAATATCACTCCTTGATGGGATTTTTTTTTTTAAATGATACAGAGCACTTTAAAGGATTTTTTTCCCCTCTTCCTCCAAATGTAATGGTATTTTAATTATGTAGTTTTAAATGCTTAAGATCTTAATGAGGAATTTGATAGTAAGATGTAGCAACATATAAAAATTTAAATAGATGCTCTGTACACTTTTACAATTCCTGGCAAAGGTGCCCAAAAGTGTGTTGACCCATTTATGCATAGAATCATAGAATCATAGAATCATTTAGGTTGGAAGAGACCCCTGGGATCATCAAGTCCAACCATCAGCCCTACTCTACAAGTTCTCCCCTACACTAGATCCCTCAACACCACATCTAATCTGCTCTTAAACACAGTCAGGGAGGGTGACTCCACCACCTCCCTGGGCAGCTGATTCCACTGACTGACCACTCTCTCCATGAAAAATTTTTTCCTAATGTCTAGAAAAATATGTTTCGTTTCGCTGCTTCACATTCTACATCAACAATCCATCTAAGGGCAAAGAAAAAGTAAGGATATCAGTTTATAGTTGCAATGCCCCCATCTTCATCTGAGCATTTCAATGATCTCGAATGTCCCTTCCAACCATGAAGATTAATTCTCTGATTAATAGTACAGAAGCAATGATTCTGCATGTTGGGGTGAGAGGTTCTATTAAAGAAAGAGATAAAGAAAACAAACTTAGTTAATTCATTTGAATAGGTGAGGTCTAAATGCATAGTTAACCCCTCAATATTTGAAGAGACAAGAACTCCCCTCCATCAGGAGTCTTAATCTGTACTTGATAGAACACAAGATTTTAAGGAGGCTTGCTTAAAGTTACCTATTTCATTTACAGGAGCTCCATAATGTAGCTGTAACTTTGGGAGAAACTACTGTAATTAGAACAAAGAAAACACAGGGTCAGAATCCCTGAATATCATAGGTTGCATATTTACACCATAAAAAGCACAGCTTTTAAAAGCAAGCACAGTGATGGGTATCCAAAGGCTGGAAGTCCTTTTTTTAACCATTTGTCTCAGACCACAGACAACAAAAGGACAAGGTCCTTTAAAGTGTTCCTCATGTCAGTGGCTTAACACAGTCGCTGCCATGGGAATAGTGTGTTGGTCACCCTGGCAATTCAGCACACTCCTCCACCGGCAATTTAAGATGGAACTTTGTTACTTCTGTGAGCTGCTCTGGTCACAAAAGAATGAATGTTAAAGGACTCTAAAGCCATCCTTACTATTTAATATTCCTTATTATCCATTATAACAACACATCTTATTTTAGTGCATTAGTTGTTAAATATGAACATTTATTTATCTATATGTTTGCTATGTTACCATTTCATTCTACACCTTCAGAAGCTACATGGCACAAACTGAAGGTCTTCTGTTTATTTAGATATGCTCATTTATCCTCATCTAAACATTGGTTTATCTTCCAAGGAGAGGTATTTTGTATTGCTTTTGAATTCATTCTCATTTCAGATTTGTTGCAATGGAGCCCCATTAGCTTTTTAAAAAGACACAGTAAAATTGAGAACAAATTGGCTTTCCTGAAAGTAGCTTGGCAAAACAGACCACAGGGTATCATGTGAGCCAGGGTCATTTGATAAAAAATGCCAAAACTTCTGATTTTGACGGAGAAGGTTAAGACTGGGGACATGTGCCTTCTGGAATAGTGGGTTCTCTCCGCAAGCACTAGAAGTCAGGAAGCCCAGCAGCACTGCATCCAGACAAACTTCAGCTTTAGCCAGCACCCAGTGCAAGTGTCCTTCTGAGTTTCTCACCACTCCCTGCCTTTCTGGTGCCAGAACACAGTGGTCTGAACTTCTTCACCTCCATCAGATCAATCTGACATTAGCCACAACATTCATCAGTCCCAGGGAGGAATGGCAGAATCACATGGAGGGAGCACAGAGCAGGATAGGGAAAGACTTCTACACCTCATAATAAATTAAAAAAAACCCAAGCAAACAAACAAAAAAATGTATTTCTGTATATGGCACTAAGATATTTCATAAACTATTACCCACCACTTCTCAGCTATTACCAGATACAGTCCACGCAGGAGGACATCTATCATAAACACTTGATCAGACTTAGCACCTTCTAAAGACAAATAACAAACTGAACACTGATGAACAGCTAGGTTGTCATTAAATCTCTAATAAGATGGATTTTAGCTTCACAACAACTATGTTGTGCCAGACAGGACACTGCATCTCCCAGAGCAACCAGAGGCAGCTGCTGGAGATTCAGGAGATCTTATAATGGATGATTATAGAATAACTGGGGAATGTTTCGTTCTAATTTGTAAGCACCGAGCAGATTGGCAATATTCAGAACTATGAGCCATCATGCCCATGAACATTCAATAGTCATATAAATATATGGTAAATGAACTCCAATAAGAGCTTACTATTTTGTGGCATTGAGTCCTATAGATTAATTCTGTGTTTACTAGAAAACAGATACAATTAATTTGTAACCTAGCAATGTGAATCAAGTTGCTTTTGCTGGCACTAAATTTAACCTGCCTTGCTAATTCATTTGCATCTTCTTCTATGTTTACATTTGTTTATCAACTGTCCAGAAATCCACTAGCAGTAGCTAAATAACTGTACTTTTAATGATAATTACTCCTACTAAGGTCATGCTACTAAGGAAACTGAGCTATAAGTATATCAACAGCTGAAGGAAAAAGATACAAAGAAATTATATTTTTGGGCCTTAAATTTTCTTGGATTTTTCAAGGTCACTGTAAGTGTTCTACAGCTGGCTGGTACACAGAATGGGTTTTGTAATGCTTAAAAAAAAAAAGAAAATCATCTGATAATTCATGTAAAAACATGATGACCAAGTGAAATATTGCAGGATGACAGCTTATTTTTTATTATAACCCCCCTGAAGATCACTAGCTTCAAGAGCCATCAGCATAATGTTAGGAAGAAATATGTTGTGTTCATTTTTCTTCATACAGTTAACGATGCATCCATCAGCTAACACAAAACAAAGAGTCAGAAGTCTAACATCTTTGGCACTTCCAACCTCGGTACATGTGTAAACTTGGTAATCCTCTGCTGAGGGAAAACACAAGTTGTCTTGTAGAAGCTCTTCTCCACAGGTGTGACCTTTCTTCCATGAACAGTCATTTGTCTTAATGACGAGTTATGACACACCTACAGCTTGACTAACGTGCTCCAAAACACAGTGCAAGCCTCTGTGACTAACTGTACAAATGCATAATCTTATGCAGGGAAGCTAACATTACATCCTAAATAAGTGTCTTCTCAATTTGCACCTGCACACTAGCTGTAAGAATTGGAGATATGCAAACCTATGGTATTTAGTCAACTCACAAGAATGAAAATTATTCTGAGATCCATATATATGTTACTTCTGTTGTAAGATTTGTATCTCACACTACTGTCCACTATACCTTCCTCCACTGAATTCAGATTCACGTAATGATCTGCAGGAATTTGTGCTTCTCAGTGAAGAGGTTACCCTATGAGTTACACCTGAATTTCAAACACAATTCTAAGCTTTCCTGAAGACTGTAAATGTTTTAATTAAGAATCAAGTTTTGTGGCTGAGCCCAGTGTTTACAAAGGGGTACCTATGTCAAAAGCTCTGACAGAAGTTATATTAATAAAAGTAGAATAATTAACTCAAAGAGTGGGGAAAAAAAAAAAACCAAAACAGTCTGTAGGCACTGAAAAATTGCAGCTGGTAACAAATGCATTATTTGAAACATTGCCTAGGATAACTATTGAAGATCCCTGTTGATTGATCCATTCTGTCCAGTGACCAAATTCTTCCAGGAGAATCTCATATTATTGGGCTTTCTTAAGCATTGCCAATTGCATTCCAAATTCTCATAAATATTTGCTGTCAGAAAAATATTTCCTATATAACACTAAAAAGATTTCTAGTGCCTTGGTGCTATCTAGGGATCCACAGGCCTAAAGACACACCTGGTTCCTGCTCCATCTGATGAGAGTAGTCTTGAATGTTTGCACTGACCTCACACTTTTAAGGGAGATGAGATGATGGAAATGAAATATGTCAAGCCATCCTACACTTCCTGGAATTCATTTTAAACCGAGAAATCAGTTAAAGATCAGTGCTGAAGAAAACAAAAGTTATGTGCCTGACTCAGCTTGACAAAGCTACAGAAATTGAAAAACAAAGCTGATGGTTCAGTTTACTATGCATTACGCACAGATAAATCAACCTGTTCAATACAGAATGTCACCCAGTCTGCTGAGATACTGAAATAAGTATAGAGAAAAAAATAAAGGCTCAGATCACGCCATCAACATCTAAGTGAAATGTCCTAGTGATGTTCAGGTGTTTATTTTTAACTGATAGACGTACATGGCTGAGAAAGTCCCCAGCTTGAATTTGACTGTTACTCTAATGTTTTGCCTCTGGCATTTGCTGAAACCCCTTAAAATTAATGCTGATACATTTTACTTCACTGCAAGATATCTCTACACCTGCAACAGAAATGGAATAGCAATTCTTCTTATTACCAATGCTGCAAGCAAGATGAAAATCTTAGTTCTTCAGCACAGAACTGCTTTGCACTTTTCCAAGACTAATGTATTGATATTTTTCTTTCAGAAAAAAAAAAAAAAAAAAAGTACATTTTTGTCCCTGTGAGTTTGTGTGTATGGATGTCTATAAATATATGTAAGCATGTATATAGTTAATAATTAGGTTGAAATAGGAGTTGCTGGCTGATGGTCAGTCTTACCAATTACAACTATTTCTAGGAAGTCAAACACTAGCAGTTATGCTTTTTACCTTTTAAATGTACTAGGATTTGATTATATTATGATAATCACAATCCCTGACATTCCTTATTCACAAATAGTCATCTCAGACTGTGAAACTGGAAGAACATGACCTATAAAGTTTATCTACTGCAGAAGTGTTTTCCTTGGTGATTTTCCTGTCAACATTTCATTAATCTATGTCTAAGCAAGACACAAACAGGACATTATCATGGAGAAGGCCAAACAAATGTTAATAAAGCACACAAATCAGCTTGTGTTTCTGAATATGGGATTTCAGGACAGAAGAGGTCAATAGTTACAGTGCTGGTCTCTGAGCTCACTCGTGACCCAAGACTTGGCAAGACAAAAGGGCCATCTTGTGGACCTACCTCATATTAAAGTTACATTAAACAAGTATACCACAATATTATTATTCAAGAAGTAATGAGGTACTAGTTTGCCAGCTAGTAAATTATGGTAAATTTATTAGAAAGGCATTCTTGCATGATTTTTCCAAGAGCAGTATTCAACAACCTTTCTGTAGAGCCTAGGGTTAACATGATGAAGATGCAAATACTGCACAGGTACCAGGATGAGAAGGTGGTGTTACAGGCCCACTTGAGTATATTTTCAGATTGATTAGAATGTTTGCTTGATGTTCTCACCTTATCACTCATTCCAAAATGTCAACAGCCACTTATGAAATTAAGATTGTAAAATAAGTGTTTAAAAAAAAAAAAAAAAGACAAAAGTTTAACTCAAACATGTCAGATTATAAACACTTTTAGTGACACTAAATGTGGAAAAAAAAGGGTCCTCGTGTCTTCATCACAATCCATGATTGTCATCTGACTGATCAGTGCATTGTTAAAGTTTTTCCCTTAAGATCCAAGTTACACCTTTTGGCATAGCATTTATACCTCAATCAGCTAAGAGTTGAGCATAATTTACTGCAAAGGCAATAGTAGAAATTGGTAGGTTGATTTAAGAAATTATTTAAGAAACACTTTTTTTTCCGATAAACAGTTCAGAATTTCTGAGCATCGCGGATGTAGTGCCAGTTTTATGACCCCACGTATCACCAAAGTGTCCTTATGCTCTGCATAATATTAGGACTTCCACATATCTGTACTTACTATGTTGGAATACTAAAAGCCTAATTTTGCAGTTCACATACACACAGATATGATGTATAATAATCTGTAATCGTTCCGCATCAGGATCGTGGCACAATTATCCCACTCCAGCATTTCTCCAAAAAGGGTGAAGTGTGGGTAAATAACCAGGACTCTGGATGGGAACAAGCACATCCTCCCTCAAAGGGCTGGAAAGCTGGCCCAATATTGCTGCAGTGCCCTTCTGTGTGCTGCCAGAGCTACCCCAGCCACTCCATAGGTGTCCAAGCAGCTGCTCAGTGCTCATTAATGGGCTCTCCTGCTATGCGAGGTGAATGCCCTCAGAAACTGTGTACTAAGTACTACTCCAACCCTAGCTATCAAAATCAGAGTTGTCACGTAAAGCAATACACAAGCGGTCTGGTAGGCAATGATACATAATGTGTCTTTGGGTACGGCTAGCAGACATCGAACAAACACATTAGAACTTTCAAGGGTATTTGTTCTAGCTACACTTTCTTACTTTGTAGAAAATCTCTCAAAGACATTTCCTTCAAATAAAAATAGAAACACAAAGCTCGCTGCTTCTGGCACACATCACCATCTGGCTGTGTTGTATGCTCTATATTTTCAATAAGAGTCCCTCCTGCAGAACATCCAAGCAAACATTCTACTTTTCTGTCACATTCAATACCACTTCTGCTTACCAAGACAAAGGATAAAGCTGTGAAATTATCACCCCAAGTTTCCATAAATTATCTCTGCTATATCTTATTGCTTCATTTTCCTCCTCCATAAAAGCAATACTTATGGAACCACCTGATCACAGTTTCTTTCCAATATCTCTCTATATGTTAGGCTTAAAGAAAAAAAAAGAAAAAAAAAAGAAAAAAAAAAAACCCAAACCAACAAACCCTGAGAGAATTCAAGATGCAGCTTTTCAGAGTCTTAGCCAAGATCTGATTTGAAATAGTCTGTTCTGTATTCCAGCTGCCCAGTAAAAACCTGATATTTTCTTTAAGTTACCTTTGCCCATAGTTAGTGTGAATCATTGCACTAATGCATTGTTTCAGGGTGGTAAGAAGCTGCTGTGACATTTTGTACCCTATTTATTTCAAAAAACAATTAGGGTCTGCAATTTATCCAGAAACTCCTTAGTTCAGATTTTTACTCTTCCTTGTTCCAGAACTGCTATATCCTGTGCATTAGAGTGAATATTTAATGAAGTAAAAACATTACATCCCACAAATATAGATATGTACATGACTAACAGAAGGCCCAATATAGTCTAAACAAAATACTGCTAGCAGAACTCAAGTGAAAGTGAAAATACTTAGGCGAGAGGTATTTTGTAAAACCCTTAGGACAGTTATGTTGTATCTTCTATTTCTGTAGAGGTTCCTAGGTAGTGAGATAGACAGGGGAGGGAGACAGACCTAACCTGGTCTTCTAGTATTTTATTTCTGATATCAGTACCCAAGAGATATCTGGACCTAGAATTTAGAAAAAAGGCATTTTAAACCATCATGCCTTAACGGTTGTAACAGACACCAAACCGGTATTATTAATAAAATAAAATTAAAGAGAGAGCTTCTTAGGCCTGGTTTATAAGCGATGACTTCATTATGAAAGAATAAGAGTAGCAATCAATTTTTACCAGGCTAATCCTGTAACTGTTCAGTTTATCAGAATGCTAAGTCTGAAGTCAAACACGCCTTTTTAAACTGTTTCAATCCTCCAACAACTTGTGGATCCATAGATCAAATTCAACCAAACTTGCCACATGAGTAAAGAGCTCAAAGATTGTCTTTTTTTTTTTTTAAGGCAAAAAAACCTCCAAAACCAACCAATCCCACACCAACAAAACCCCAAACAAACCAAACACACACCCAAGCCATCATCAAGATGGGGTACAGGAGCCACTTGCAAGCAGGTGACCCTGCAGAGCTGGTTTGCACGCACTTGGTTCAGAGCTAAAGAACAAGCTGCTACTTTCTCTCTCCAAGATACAGGAGAAATCAGAAACTGATCTAACAGAAATTAGGGGATGCAGAACATGACTGGAAATACTATGGAAGGACAAAGTTGCAAAAGCCACAGAGTGCAAAACTTCTCAAAATATGAGAAGAAAGAAGAGGTATAAGACAAAAGTTGTAGGAAAAAGGACATCAGTTATGCTTCTCACGCAACAGTTTATATGTATGTGCCTGTCCACTTCAGTTTGTACAGATTTTAGGCTTCAGAATATTTTTGAGTTTTACTACATCTGTTGATAGATCTAATTTGTGCCATGCAGAGTTTATAGACTCCTTCCGACTCCATTTCAATACCCTTTCAGGTGATTTTTCAATGGAAAGTTTGCCAAACAATCTGCATTCATGAGGCTGTTGATAGTTTTGAAATCAATACTACTACTACAGTGAGCTATCTTCCCATCTTGAAAGCTTTGTAGCAGTTATAGTTGGAACTCCTTTTTGTGGGATTAAAGATGAAACTAGAAGTTGATGATCTTCAACCAGCATAAATCATTACCTATACAACACTAGTGAGAAGTTTTAACTGCTGAAAATAGCTCAGAGATCCTTTCTCAATTTCCACGCAGCTCCATTTTGCCAAGGTAAGGAATTTAGAAGCAAAGGCAATGGACCTTTCACTCTGATCTTCCATCAGATGTGAAATTACTGCTCCTGCTCCACTTAGGGAAGCATCATAAGGTAGCTTTATAGACAATGGTGTGCAAGGAGTCTCTCACACAATATGAGTACCATTACTCATGAAAAGTCCCAGAATGCCACGTGAATCAATGTGTTTCTACTCATACTGTACCAGTTAATTCTGCAGATTGAACGCTGTTACTGCTGTTGGCATAAACCTAGAGAAATTATTGCCTGCAAAGAGGGGTACACACAGGGAACATCTGAAGGTTAAGGTTTCTAAAGATAAATCACAAGGCTTAGATGAAACTCTGTCAGCCATAATGCAGTTGAATCTTTAAAAAAAAATTCACATTTTCCTTGTTTCCTGCAAATGCTTGACAATTTCTCAGCTGTATTATTATTTAAGGTGCTCTATAGCACTAACTCCCACATAACACCGAATGCTAGGAATCTCATACAACATCTGTTTTATTGTTCAGTGATAAAGAGTACCTATGGCATTGATGGGATTAGCTGGTGATATTACAACTGTCTTTGAAGAAGTATTTCTTGCTATCAAATTCAATCTCCAGTTTTGCAGGCATATTTCTCTAGGTAGACTTGGGAGCTTACCATCAACTAATGGAACAAATTCATCCACCATTTCAGTCACAAGTTACTAAATTGCAAGCATGAGTTAATATTTAATTCAGTTTGGATGTATAGAGCATCAACTGCTTTTATCATAGCTAGTGGAAATGTGTTGCAGAGCTCCACTCTCACTGTCATATCATGATTTCTGCAAAGGGCTTGTGTTCTGTAGTTTTCTTTTGCTTCCTTAAGTACTGAGGAAGCCTAGCAACCCATACAACTGATCTCTCCTAAACAACAGACATTTAAAGATCCTAATATTCTCCTAAAATCCGTGGGAAACAATGAGGAAGAGTCCAGCTAATTTCCACTGCCTGTCACGTGTGACCCTCTTCCCAACACCACTGAAAGCCTGCAGAAGTGTTAAACTCTGTCAGACTATCTAAATCACATTCCCAGCCACTGTCTATCATGTAATAAGAAACCTCCTCCCTTCATAGCGCACTACAGAAGATTATAGTATTTTTAGTTACATATTACCTCCATCCAAAAGATGTGGATTTTTTTCCTGTGCGTTTGGAACATCATCTTACTGCTGCTGCTTCTCTGCTGTTTGAGAATACTGTCAAGAATACATTTCAGAGTCTACTCCCTTCACTTTTAACAAAATCCAATAACATTTTGGTTATTGTATTGTAACTTAAATTGCTGTAAAGTTGCTTGTGCTTTTACAATAAAGTACAGCGGAGTATAATAGACATTGTCCTCTGCAGCATCACAGCTCTGAAAGTATTTTATATTGCCTTTGTAAGGGGTAATAGCTTTGGAAACAACTTGCATATTTTCTCTGTATATCCCAAGTTCTTTTAGTTATTTCAGATCAGCACTCATTTGCGTGATAAGACAGAGAGAAGCCATGCTGCTTTGCTTGCCTAGTTCGAGCTTTCTGCTTAGAATGCCATTTAGCGCTTACACAGGTTTCAGTGTCCTGTATTACCCCGCTGCTCTCCCATGAGTACTGCTTTGGATCAATTGCTCCAGTCAATAACCATTTTTGACTGCTTCATTTTTGCATATAATACACTATCTAGTCTCTTAACACATCATTTAAACTTTTTCTGAACTGACAAATTCAAGAATTGCCTCATTTTCTTTTTTGATACTCTTTATAGAGGCAGATACATTCAGCAGATACCAGAAATGTAATTTTGTAGACTTTCCACAATCTCAGCAAATGTTTTGTCTGCTGATTTAATACCAGCTGTTAAGCTATACAGCACATTATAGGCTTTAGCCCTCATTACACTCTCTAAAAGTGTCACCTTTTCCTCATCACTGATATAATTTGCTACAATACATTGTTTCAATTTCCTGTTGAGACCAGTTGTCTATTGAGCTATCAAGCAACTATTCTTTGTCTGGTCCCTGTGAAATCCTTTGTATCCTTGCATAGTACTTGCCATCCTCACAGTGCAAACCCCAAGGTCTCTGGAACCCCTCTCTACTACTATATTCTTGAATCAGGCTCTCATGCACATTTGTGGCCATTTACCTCTCCACAATAAATGGAAATCAGACAATTGGCTTCCAAAACCTGGTTTTAGTAATTCCAGATAAATATAAAATTACTAGATATACAGAGATACTCCATAATAATCCAATCTATTCTATCAAGAAAAAAAAAAGTGTTATAAAATCACAAGTTATTTAAAGGGGTACTAAAAGAAATTCAGTTCCATTCAGTGTGTGTAATTACTCTAAAAAATATAGGATTATATTCAGGAGTACTGTATTTGAGAGATCAAGCCCATGTCCTCAGAAAATTTACAGATTATGTTTGGCAAATGCTGACTTGAAAAGTGGTTACTAAAGGTTCAAATTGATGCAATCACCAATGGGAAATGTTTACTTAAAAGAATCGGGCCTTTCTGATCTGCATTGGGAATATGGCAGGCAATCTTGGAAGAAGGTCAGAAAAGGCACTTACTACTTTATTAATAAAAAAAATTGCCAAGAAAAAAAGTTACATTTATGAAAAGTTTCCTTCCACCCATGCAAGTTACCCATAATGATTTCTTTCAGACCATCTAAAAATATTGATAAGACAATTTAACGAAATGCGTACTGCTGATTCAGCTGGCTCAGAAATGACAGTATTACCCCATCCCCTTAAACAAACAAGGCTTGCTAAAAAGTTTTATGGTCAAAACAGTCATAATTAGACCTTTAAATTTAGATTTCATGTCAAAAATTAATAGCTATTTTAATTAAAAAACCCAGGACTGCTGCCTTCAGAGAATCTTAATGCTCGGCTTGTTTTGAAAACCAAGACAGAAGAACCCTTAGAAATCCAAAGCACTGGCACATCCCTATACAAAAATGTCTTTTGAGGCAATCAGATAAGTTGCAGTTATAAGAAACTGGGCTTATGTGAGGTTTAAATGTTCTCCAAATACAGAAAGGAGCCATAACAAGTAAACAGATCAGATTTATAGAATAATGGTAAATCTGGGTAAAAGCTTGGGACTGACTGAGTGAACAAATGAAAACTGCAAATAGACTGTATATTTGAGTCTACTTAAGATGATAGGTCACTGAAGGCAAAAATGAGTTTAAGAGCCATAGTGACTTCATAGCAGTAGATTTTTAGGCTGTAAAAATTTATAAGAAAAAATTAGGGTTAAAAGTTAAATGGATCAAGTTGTCAGAAGAATTATTAATTCCTTTCTGAGACTGAGAGATAAAGTCTAAAAAACACAGAGAGCATTAGCAAGGGAAACGCGAGTACGATACAACAAACTAGTAGAAGATGCAAGTTAGAGGAAGAGAGAAATTCTGAGATTAGGCAACAGCATGTCTCAGATAGCAGAAATGAAGTGTCTTATTAAAGGTCTGGTAGAGGAGCATTAGAGGACAGGGGAATGAAGCAACCAGGAAGGTTGGTGAGAAATAGTCACAAGGTCAGTGAGAAATAGAGATAAGGTATTTATTTATACTAAGGTTCACAATAACAGCTCCCCCACCTCAGTTTGTATGCCAGAATAGTAAAAAGAAACTGAAACTATATAACACCATTTTCTTACCAGAGGGCATCTAACCCTGCCCCATACCAGGTTTTGAGAACACATAGAGCCAGGAAGAAAAGTACCACAAGGTCATGAGTTGGGAATAAACTTATGTTTGCACTCAGCTACTGCGCGACACTGCCCTGTCTCTCTGACTTGGGAGAAGCTAAAAATGAAAGTTTTCTACCATAACAAGTCCCTGCTTGCAAATTGCTGACTGGCAGTGCTGAGGATACCCTTAGACCATTTGAAAAATTGCCAACTATGGAAATTGGGAGTTTTCCAACAAAGAATAGGTGGTACCCAGAAAGATAACAAGAATTACGTTCTCCTAAGAGTAGTCTCAAGCTCTAAAACACCCAGGTATAGACCTACTGTCTTTACCAAATGTGCCCAAAGAAGGGGAAAGATATTTCATTTCCTGGGTACTTTTAAAAAGGAGAGATACTCCACTGAACAACTCTCCAAAGGCAGCTTCCTCCAAAGCTGAAATTCCAGAAGCCAACCACTGCTTCCATACTTGCGCATGAACTTATTTAAGGGGAAGTCTCTATTCACAACCATGGTGAAAAAGGGAGAAAAACAGGACTTTGTCATTACAGACATAGAACTTGAAAGAACCAAACCAATTATTTCGAACAGACTACAAATAGCTAAACAGAGAGAAGAAAAGAGGGAATATATTCAAAGAAGGATCAGAGGAAAGACAAACAAATGCAGTGCAAAGTATCCTTCAGGAAAAACTGAGCTGAGGCCAATATGAGCATTTATTGATATCCCTTTTATTCTTCAGGCTTAAAAAAGCATCTGTATCACACTGACATTTCTTCTCAGTGTATCATCTAAGCCAATTGCTAGCTAATTCAACATCTTCATATACATAAAAGGCTTGGACCAACAGCAGAAAAATTATTAGCCAACATTTTATCCTGGCACCATCTTCAATTAAGACTTTCAGACCTTCTGTTCCATCCACACATCTGCAAATACTGGTGTGAATAGAAGTTCTCTCATAAATCACTCTGCAATTTGACTTACATATTTACCCAAAATTAAGTGGGGCCTTCTCTGTTCAGTAGGAAACACTGTAGTTAACTAGCAATTGTCCAATTAGCAAGCAGAAAGACCGTTACACCCAGATGGGCACCCAGTCCCAGCTACGTAGCTATACACAAACAAAGCAGGTAGCATATGATGAGGCATCTATAACTTACAGGTAACTGCAAATACTCTCTGAAATTAAAAAAAAAAAAAACAAAAAAACCCAAAAAAACCCAAAAAAAAAACCCACAAGCAAACAAACAAACCAAAAAACGTCAGTAACTGGAAAACAGAAATAACAGAATACCTCCGTTGACTAACATTATGGCAAAAAATTTCATCTATCCTTCAGCTTCATTTCATCACTGAGAAAACACTATATTATTTGCAACAGCTACAAATCCCTTATATCCCACAGATTGCAGCAAAATTTGCACTTCTCTGTGAACAATAGAGATCTTTGTTTTCTCTATCTCCACCATTTCCTACCACTTTCAATTCACCATTCTGCAATGTTATCAGAACTTTAACTAAACAAGCACATCTTACCATTATTTTATTTCCTGTTATTTGCCAATCTTGCTTCTGGGCCACCATGGTTAATCTGTAACGGCAGATAAACAATAACTGTGACATTTTAAAGCATTGAGATGAACCTGAAGACGGAAAATTACAAAAGATTATTTTAAAAATAAACCTCCAAATCCTAAAAAGTTACATTTAGGACAGATCATCTGTGATATTGAAATAAAGGAAATAAAAGCTTCCATATAGCAAAATGCAATTTACTAGATTTGTCATGTAAAAATTAACATTTTGATTCCAAGAAATAAAAATAATATGGAATCTCTCTTCCTGACATTTCAGTCTGTTTTGTCTATTTATTTTTTTTTCTGTAATGTAAAAAGAAATAGTTAAGCTAACAGTAGTTGAATGAGACAAAACCAAATATACACAAAAATGGAACAAGGAAACTATGACATTTATAAAGTGATTAGCTTAGGCAGGAGGGAAGTGAAGAAGGGATGTAGACAGTGAGATCCATTTCACTTAAGCCTCACACAAAGGGCCCATAAAGGAAGGAAGGAATTACAAAGACATGGTTTATTGACTGCTCACCACTGAGCCAGAGTTTTCCTGTGTAAATTCTTTCTTTGAAGGTTAATTAAAAAAGGGTTAGGGTCCCAATCTGAAAACCCTTTATTCACTAACATAATCCTTATTCACACAAAGGATTCCATTACTTTCAGTGGACGAGGGATAGCTCATGTGGCTTAAGACTTGCAAAACTGGACCCTATAGTTTTGAGACACTGAAAAATGGGAGTGCTTTCAGATAATATGTGCAGCCTAAGCACAGTTTAGCTTGAGCAGAGGAGCAATATAGAGCCCCCTGTCCTATTGGCTAATTTTAATTATGAAAATGTAATAGATAACTACAGCTACATTAAAAATCTATGTTTATAAACATGAGACAGGAAAAGATCATTACATAGTTTAGGCTTTGGTTTAGTACCCCTAACATACATTAGCATGCCACAGTAACAGCCCATTGACAAGAACACTTCTCATGTTTCTGTGTCAGCACTGGCCGCATCCCTGCCAAGATCAGGGTGGCAAGCGCAAGCATGGGGCACTGGTGAGCACCATAGCATGCCTCACAGCTGCACAGGATAGACACTGATCACATTCCCATGAACTCGCCATGGATCACCATGGTGCCAGAATCAGCAGCAAATATAGTTGGAGATCTATACAAATAAACCGGATGGATGAAATTAGGTCATAGCATAACATACATGCAGAAATGTTGTTCAGTACTACATCCCCTAACTTCCGTTTGCTTGAACTTTAAGACTCATTTTAGGAGTTTTGCAATATCATTCTAATTCCTAGAGCGTATATACTTCTGTGTAGCTTTGCTTTTGAATGTATAGCAGGGTCCTACTTCATAGCTGATGATCCTAAACACAACAGCATCAGCAACATCAAGACCACTGCTATCCGCTAGACAGGACCAATAGGAGCCACAGGTTAGTCCCTGTGTTTTTCCCAACGGGCAAATAAATAGCGAGTGCATGAGAAAGAGCAAGGAGGGATGACACCTCTGCTCATCATGCGTAATAGCATTATTCCATATACAATGGTCCAGGCTGGAAGGGACCTCTAGTGTCATCTAGTCCAACATCCCCACAGCCAGCAGGGACACCCCCGACTAGACCAGATCACCCAGGGCCTCGTCAAGCCTCACCTTGAATATCTCCAGGGAAGGGGCCTCAATCACCACCCATATTACTGGGAAGGGCAGTGACTTAAAAAAGCCACTTTGTGTATGTGTGAGATGTAAGACTAAGTTTCTTAGCAAAATTGAAGATATTATTGAAGGAGGAACATTGTACTTTATACAGGGGCAATTCTAGCAGCATTAGAAAAACAGAATTTTGGAGGAACCCATGTGATGGGTTAAATGAAAACTATTTTCATAAGACTAAGAACTCAAAACAAATACCTTACAAATATCAGCTTAACCTGTGCTGCAGCCAGAAATATACTACATGCTTGTTTTTAGAAATTCTTTAAAGGTATAGGAACAGGAAGTCACCTGCAGCATTAATGAGGTAGGAAGAGTCCACAAACAACTACATACAGAAAAGCTCTAAAACTCCTAAACATAAGACCACACATTTTTAACACGCACAAGAAACAGAGACCCAATTCCCACCTAGGATAATACAGGAACATCAGGGATACAGGCTGCTTACACCAGTACAGGCATCATAAAAAATAACTACATTGTAGCATAGCTTTCCTTCAAAGCTCCTCAAACTTAGATATACCAGCAACAAAAAGGGGAAGAAAAGAATCACTCTGTGACCCAGGAAAGGTGCTGCAGGGCACAGCTTGAGGAAGGAAATCTTATCATACCTTTTGCAGCCTGCTCTGAGGAACAGCACTTCAAATACAGAAGGATGATCAATAAATCCCCATGAAAGGAAAGCCAAAAGTGCTCAAAGCTTTCACATCCCTGCAGCTTACGTTACACCCATCCTTTGGCAGCAGGGCACTGCTCAAGGACAGCAGCCAGCCTCAACACACTACCAGCACCATCCAGCTTACTCCCAGTGCTTACCCAAAGCTTAGAGAACCTTCTCCAAAACATTCCCCCCCCAACAATGAACACTTGTAGGCACTTAACAGCATGCAGAGAGACACACAGATGCTGATGCTTTTCTAATGAACAACTTCAGCATTATGTAATCTATGTGTGAGTGACATCCTGAATCAGAGGTTCCAGGTGTTTGATAGCTCTGGTTGAATTCACTCATGCAACAGCTTTGTCTATTCACTTTTTGAACACATTGAGCTTTCAGTGTCCATAGTATCTCTTAGCAATGAGTTCAACAGTTTAATTAAGCTCTGTAAAAGCAATTAGTTCCTTCTGGGTTGCTTGCTTTTTAGTGTGTTTTTTTCTGAGCTGCCTACCCAAAAAGTTTACAAGGTGCTCCATGTCACAAGAACAAGGAGAAAAGTAGTAGATCTCCAGGAAACACAGAGAAAAGCAAGAAAGACACTGTGTAAGGGAGCCCCATGGTACCTTCGGGGGTGAAGGTGCTTCCTCCTAGGAAAAGCACTACCGGCAGGCACAGAATAAAAGATTATAAAACCATAGCACAGCACAAGGAAGATGAATAAGGAATGATAGCTCGCTTTTCCTCTTGAGATTAAGGTCAGATTAGGGAGGCTATATTATTTTACCTTCACAACTGTTGACACATGATAGCAAGTGTACTGTCTTCCTTCTATAGCTCCAAGAACAATCAAGGGCTAGGAATATGTTTTATGATTAAAAAATGGAGGCATAAATCTATTTATTTTTCCAAGGAGAATGTTTAGATAAAACAAGCTCAGGTTTTAAGAACCTATGCTAAAGCCTGCAGGTGGATGGGAAAGCTTTTAATTCTAAAACAAGAAAAATATTTGTAGTCATAATTCGACATTTACAAATTGAGAAATAAGGTGCAAATTTTTATCACTGAGAGTAGCTAATACCCAGGATAACTATGTGGATTTATTATTGGTTAAAGGTTAAGCAGAAACTTTTTTTTTATGTTAAATGTGTAGGCTTTGGTTCAAGTATTATTATTAAAACAGGACCAGGAACTAGAGCAGATAAATTTTCAGGTCTGTGTTACAGAAGAGTCCAGAGCAGACAGTAATCATTTCTGCATTTAAAATATATGCTGGCTTGCTTTTTCTGTGAAGGTATTAAAGTAACCTCAGATCCAAACGTGTACATTCACCAATAACAAATCTCCAGTGGAAAAATGTTGATAGCTGCACAGGTGTTAGAATAAAAAATGGCAAAATCTGTTTCCTAGCTGGGAACAGAAGGTGGATTGTGTTGGAGATCTGTTTGATAGCTACAAACACCAGATACAAGACGGTGTCAGTTAAAGACAACTTGAGCAGATGGATGGCAGAGTGTGTGCACTGTGAAGTGATGTTAATTGAACGGTTTGGGATTATATTTAAAAATCTTAAAACAAATAATTGGAAAACAATTAAAGAAGCAACTACAATCTGCAAATTCCAGGGTTGCCAGCTGGCCCAGAAGGTAGGATTGAAGCTACATGAAACACAACGTTTTTTTTCCCCTGATTTTCACACAAGAAAGCTCAAGATAGAATGTTTTGTGTATTTCTCCAGGACAATAAATGATTGGGTTTGATGCAAAATAGCTTTTTCGTTTATAATAGTTTTCACGTTGGCAGGATCCCAAACTATTTTTATTTAGAACATCACCATTTCTGTAAGCAAAACATCAGCCTGCTTGAGCAGAGTTTCCTTAATGTTCCATCAATATAATTTGAATGAATGGGCTGCAGGGATAGGAGCTGCTGTCACCTGTCTGCAAAGAGCTCTACCACAGCGCTGTGAAGTCAACAGACGTGGTACCATATCTATTATCCCTGCTGTAAAGACCACTGATTTACACGTGCAGTGGGAGCAGTCTGAATTCACTGCACACATGGTGTAGGGTTGAGTTTCACTGTACAGGTGGTCAGAAGTGGCACATACATAGTAATGCTGACCCCAGGTTTTCAGCCAAAACAGCCAGACAGGAACATGGTTCCCCCTTTCTTCTCATTGAAGCCACTGTAAAGTCAAACAGTATATCTTTTGTACATGCTTATCTTCTTCCTCAACCTCTCCTTTCCTGCCTCAGTCAATGCTACAATGAAACAGTACCTTTAACTAGCAAAACAAGACACAAAATTTACAAAAAGGGGCAGATGTTTAGCAGCCCTAGGATAGTAGGTTCAGATTTGCAGAGTATTCCCTGCACAGAGCTGTGGTCAGGACCTGCCCTCTATAATTTCTGCAGTGCTCCCTTTCAATCTGTTAGCACAGAGCATCTTCAAAGCCTTGGAAAACTCAATTGATTTGTCTACCTTTATAGGATTGGGACCCAGTTCCTAGTTCATGGAAAGCAAAAACATGAGGGAAACAGCACTGTGTTTGTGGTCCTTTGGATTCCAAGGCATGTTGCAGTTTGGAAAAGGCCTTGGGGTAGCCAGGGGCCACTACAAAGGATGGGGATGCTCTGTCCCATTTACATGACAGCTTTGGCAGCCATGGAAACCTTCCTTCTGCAAAACGTTTACAGGCACAAGGAACTCCAGCTCTGACACTATTTAGTATTAAATGCTAAACCCAGAAAGACTGAATGTAAAATTGTTGGCTCATAGTATGGCTATTGTACTTTTTCTGCATTTATTGTCAGGGAGCAGCATTCAGAAACCACTGTGAAGGCCATGACCCCATTTTGAAAGTTAATTCTGAAGATTGCTGTTCTTAAAAGACAAATTAGGCTTATTAACCTTCTTCTCTGCCTTGAACTCCTTTTCCTTGTAATGTCAGTGACTTGCTGTATGGACTAAGAATAGTGTTTGGTTTCTATGTGTCTGATCTCCAAGTTAGCCCTCACCAACCTTTACCACCCTGCATTTACTGTTCTAACTCCAAGGATTGGGTTGGATGTGAGATGCAAGGATTCCCTGCCTGTGCAGTAGGAAATCCTAGTGGATCTCTGGTAGTGGTATGTGGTAGCTGTTGAGAAAAGGTGACTTTTCCAGCAGTCAGTGCTGTAACATTTCTAACTGTTTTGTACCTCTTGCAATTCATCAGTGCAACTTTAGCATCAACTTACTTTGAAATGGTTCACATTAACCATTTCTCCCAGCTTATTCCCTGCTCTCAATGTATTCCCCAAGCAGCTGTCTTCACTGTATCTCAACATTCCCATCCAGAGCACCTCAGCTTTGGGAGATGCACTTTGGGGACAGTTAAAACCCTCATGCCTCTAACAGCTTCAATAATGAGCAGAAATAAATATAAGGAAGGGAGAGAAAAGTATTCAGGTGCACAGAATTCAAATACCCAGCTGCTTGCACAGAAATAGTATGGGTAGGGGAGCTCAGCTCTTCATCACATATCTCTAACCCAGCAATGGCCTGGAAGCAGCCACTCGCCTTCCTCTGCCATGGCAGTGATTTGCCATGGTGCCAGTGGGTGACACAAACGAAGGGGAGTGAACTGCCTCCTCTAGCGCTATAAGGCCTATGAACTCCATCAGGAGCCAGGGCTGCAGCACTACTTTACTGGGTGCTGTTTCACTCCATAGGAATGAACATAACAGGAGAACCTTGCTCTTGGACGGCACTGCAAGACGATTCATCTTTGTGATTAATGTTAGCAGATCTGCCTTACAGGATGTGGTTTTTAACCAGCTCCCCAGTCAGGCCCTCAAGGAGGGCTGACAACTGGCCATTGGGGGAAGTGTATCTGGCATTTACTGAAAAGAAGACTGGCCTGGAACTCACCCCTCGCCATTATCCCCTTATAATGGCACAATAAGAACAGTACAAAAGCACCGAAATACACACACACAAAAAAAAAAAAAGGTTATCCAAATATTGTGAATCTCCACACTAATGAAATTAGTCCAGATTTGGGCTACCTTTCAGAAATGTTTCTATTTCTTATAAAGGCTTTTAGTTGATTTACTTTAACAACAGTCCTGGGTGCTTTATACTTGAGGTTCCTTCAGCAGCAGAACCAGGATTGCTCTTCCTGCACCTCCCTGGCCAGTCTCGCTCCTCTCAGTCGCTGGCCTCAATGAATACTGCAGAAAGAATTTCTTCACAGATATAGTCCAACCTTTTTTTGGCTGTTTCCAAAACATATTCTTGAAAACATGTTTACTGGAGCAAGTGTTTACAGAGGATCTAATAAAAATGCCTGATATTAGAAAGATCAACATTGCTGGTAACTTTCAATCAAGCTGGTGCACTTTCAAACATGCCCCAAGCCAGCAAAATATAGGCAAGTATTTAGAAAACGTTCAGCAAAAAGATGATTGCAAGCTTACAGCAAAAGCTGAGGTTAAAACCAGCTTCTGTCTCCATAAGGCTTGCAAAATGGCTGCATTGTGGATGGAGGTGCTATCATCATGCTTTTAAGTTTCTCAGGTATTTAAATGATATGAATTAGAGTGTGCTGTATTTCCTGGAATATCTTGAAGGATCGACAGCTTCTTAGCTCTCCTTCCTAGTAACTCCAGTAAAAGCAAAGCAAGCTAACACTGCTGAAAGCTTATGTTTTTCCAGAAGCCCAATGGCTTTTCAGGCAGTACAACGGAGGCCAGGCCTGCCAACTACAGAGCCATGCCCTGGGCTGCAGGGACGCCCTGTGGGACCATGGCTCTGGGGTTACTCTCCAGGTCCCTCCTTCCTCCAGCCCTCACCTGAGTCCCACCAGGTACACTGCTAGTCCTGACCTCCTCTTACAAACTCAATTTCTCGGCTCCATCGGGAATCTCCATAGGACAGATTGCCGAAGGTGGCCATTCCCAGAGCCACAGGGCAGGTAGGATGGTGAAAGGACAGGTATTCCTGGGCCCAGGAGAAGCCTGCCCCAGAATGCTGCTGGGGGCACACTCCAGAAAATCAAGCATTTTTGCAAATATTTGCTGAATTATCTAGGGGGAAGGATTGGGTGCTCAGGTCTAGTGTTGGCACTGTACAGGGTGCCCTCTGAGGAGAGCTGAGGGGCTGCCCCGCACCAGATGTGGCCAGTTCCAGTGGCCCCAGGGCAGAGCTGAGCCCCTCAGCTGGGCTGGTGGAATCCATCACTCTGAGGGAGGCAATTTCAGACACAAGACCCTGGTAAATCTTGTCACGTTTTTTCATCAAACAACTGAAAGCTCTTACATACCCCACTTCTTATCCAGACAGAAGTGACATCTAGTCACACTAGGAGTTACATGCATTTACATCTATAGACTATGTCCTTAAATTTTCTTAATGACAAAAAGGCCTATCTTTTTCTAATAACAACGTTGTATCTTTGCAGTGTTTTGCTTCTCATGTCATATTGTGATGAATCACATAGTGTCGTGCCAGTCACCTTAAGGAAGGAAACATAAGCCAAATGCCACTCAAAAAAGGAATGAAACATTTATAAAGCTAAGTATTAACAATACTCTGTTTCCATGTTATGAACATGGAGGTGCTGTTTTCCATCCAATACAGACACACACAGGGTAGTCTGCAGACATGTCTCAGCATCTTACACAAATCTCCTCCATAGAGTAACTTACAAGTTTCAGACAGGTTTTTTAAGTTCAGCTTTTGAGACCTGCACTTCAAAGCCATAAGGGAAAATATATTGTATTACATTATCAATATGTGAATCAGGCTGGAAAAGCTTCTCCTTAGGGATCTGAAAGCCATTATAGGAAATTTGTGCTTCATAATAAAAAATACATATTTCTAGAATAAATCAAAACCAGAAGCACTTTTCTCTTTAGTGCTGGTAAGATGAGTGAGGGTTTCAGGTGGCTGAATCCAACGGTTTGAGAGTTCAACAATAAATCAGAAAGACAAGGCAAAAAGCACCCTCCTATCCTCTCATTCCTAATGTGTAATCAGATGCTTGGGAAAGTTAAATGGCACCTTAAAAGACAAAAAATAAAACACCACTTATCTTCTTAATCTTAAAGGTAATACAAAAAGGCAGATACCCAATCTGCCTGTTGCTTTCAAAGGAGTATTTATCTTTCCTTGGGCAAATGTGAGCGGGCAGGAATTGACTGCAGGTTGTGTGTGACATAGCTTATACATCTGGTTCTGCATTACTTCTGCAAGGCACAAAGTAGCCTCAGGATGCAAGTGCAGACCTAGCAAAGGAAAATGTAGTCTTTTTTCCCCAAAGGAGATAAGACACCTGTCACTGTGTAGGGCAAAGTCTTACTGTCAACCTTGACACTTTACATTAAAATAAAGGATAAGGTGGTTGCTTTGCTGCTATGTAGATGCTAAAACGAAGTTTGGACATACTGTTCTACACACAGGTAAAGAGAAGTTGATTTCTGAACATACCAATGCTCTTAACATTTTTTAGAGTCTCTGAGCTCTGTGGTGCTGCTGTAGTATTTCCCTTGTTCTCTCCTCGACAGTTCCACTCTTGCTTTTCATCACCCCTCCCTTTTGATCACGTTTCTTCTGCCTTTATCTTTCTCTTCATGCACCTCCTCCTCTTTCCACCACTATCTCAAATTATTTCTCCTGCTAAATCTTTCTATTGTCAGGGGGCTTCTTTCTTTTTCCAGAAATGCTTGATACCACTAGTGCTGTTGGGGGCTCCCCGTTGTCTCAGGACAAGAGGAGCAGAAAGAGGTGTGTATCTAACAAAGAAAGGCTGCCAAGAGAGAAACTCTGCTCCAGAAGAAGCAGGATGAGCAACAAAAAGTCTGAGGAAGGGATAACACAGACATGCCACATTAGGTACTTGTCTGCTCCTGGAGCAACCTTAAAAGCATTCTTGCTGTTAGCAATGCTTAGCCTGGGGCTTTCTGCTATCACAGCTGCAGTAACCAGAAAAGGAAAAGAAAAAAAAAAAGGGAGGCAGACAACACAGCGATGCTTACACCAAGAAATACAGAATACAAGGAAGAGGAAATATGAGAGTGACAATGCTGCCTAGTTTTTCAAGTAATTACTTCCTGCAGACAAATGGCATAGCCTGTAAAGCAGATGGGAGACAACAGCTACAAGTAAGGACCCCTCTCATGGTGGGGAGGAAGGGGAAGTTACGGTATCACTGCTACTCCTCTCCTTGCAAGCTACACAAAATCGCAACTTCCCAATTTCCAACAAAAAATGCCAATGTTTTGATATGTCTTTCTTAAATTAGGAATAAAACCAGGTAATCAACATTTTCTGAAAACATTTAAGCTTGGAATTTCTAAAATTGTTCACTCCCTTCCAAAGGGACCATTCAGCCACTGACTCTTCAGTGCCAGACAGCAGTGGCTTTTGTGGAACTCCTGCCTTCATTCTACTGCAGCCTCATAGCACCCTGTGCAGTTCAGAAAACAGTCTGTGCTGCTGGAAGCCAGTGGATATAGCTTTAAAGGTTTGCACTAAGATTTTGGTCCACTGGAAAAGGAATAAAGTATATCTTTAAATTTTAATTCCCATGTTACATTCCCCCAGCATCTAGGTGGATGCAAATAAATGCATAATCAACAAAAACCTCAAATGCCTTAGGTTTATGAAGGAGGTGAAATATTTCAATTCTAGTCAAATTTCCTCATTGGAATAAAAAAAAAAAAATCCTGGAAACTTACATTTCCTGTTACATAATCATTCTGGAAGGAAATTCTTGACCCCCTCTAATTCTGAATTATTTTTTAAATTAAATGATACTAGGAACAAGTCCATGATCTTGAAATTAATTCTCACACATAGAAAGGTAAATCAAAGTTCTTTCTCTCTTTCTGCTCTGATTGAAACATACACTCTTTTAAGCTTACTTTTTCCAGAAGCTGAGAAACAAGAATATCTAAAAAGAAAGCAGAACATGTCATGTTCAAGAAAAAGAAAATCACACAATTTTTATGTTAATGTTGCTCAATAAACTACCAACGTGTAATGAACAACTATCATGACAAAAAAGGCATAAAAACGATATTGTATGATGTAAAAAATAAGCAGTGCCAAAGTTTAGTTATTTTTTGCCTATTTCTGTTTAGCTCAGCACTTTACTTCATAACAACCATAAAGGGCTTGTCTTTTTCAACTGTTTTACTCCAAGTTAATTGGTAACTAAATGACTCAAGCTATATCATAGAATTATAGAGAGCATTGTGAATAGATGCTATGCTTTGGTCCAGCTAACAACATTTTGTGCAGGCTATCTTAATTAGGACAAATGGGGAGAGGTTTCTGCAGCAGTGGTACTTACTTAAATGAGTTGTACCAATGTACAAGACAAGCAGAGGTTTATCACATCTGCATTTTGTAGAAAGGGTAGGGGAATAGAGATTTGGCCTCTTCTGTCTTCTCTAGAATATTCCTTAAGCTTTCCACCCAAGTCACCCACCTGAAATTAGCCAACTCAAAGATGCCACATCTATTTTGCAATAAGGACAGAGCAGAAGCATATTTTTCTCAGCTGAGCAACATACTAAATTTCCAGCTGCTTGACCATAATAATTTACCTTATGCTAATTAGACAGTATTAGCAAATTTATTGGAGGTGAGGAAGGGTAGAGGAAGATTAAGTCAAAAACATCTTTTCTCCCACCACAGATAAAAAATCCAAAGACCTTTCATCTTTTTTTTTTTTTTTTACCATCACTTGCAGAAATCTCAGGTCCAAGGTCTGGAGAAGTGAAAAATGCAGCAGATCAAGGAAGTGTCATATGATAACACTGGGACAGATTCTCATATAGACCAAAATCCCTTTACGTTGACTTTAAAGATATGTTTTCTGCTTTGCAAAACCACTTTAAAGTAGCCTTTGTATGAATTAGTGTCAGGACTGTGGTGTTTAATTGATTAAGATGCTGGAGGGTCTGAAACGAAAATGGTTGTACTGTAAAAAGCATAGCTCCTTCAAGGTGTTAAAATCTAATGAGATTCTCCACTTGTTCGTGTACAGTCGGCTCAAGGCATCTTTTGTAAGGTTCTCCTTAGCTCTGCTGAGGAGCTGCTTAGTTACTCTTTCTTGCTTTGAATGACAAGCCCAATTATTAGGTTTTTCTGAAGCTCTATATGGCTATTGGATGTGGTTTTTCTCATTTAGAGGTTGCAAACAAGCCAGTAGGATTCAGAACAAGTTTATTGTAAACTGCTACATTATTGGTGGCAATTCCTTACTCAGTTCATTCCTATGTTCTGTCTAGCAGTCACATCAGGTTCCTGTGTTCCCTCAAATTTATGAAAGACTGAGTTAATCTTTTTGAAAGCTAAACCCTCTCAGTAAATCCTTCCTCTCATCCCCTCTCAACCAAAGCCTTGTTTACTGAGTAAAACATAATATTTATTCTTAGATATTCACGTCCATGGTAAAAGTTGAGAAAACATACGTGAGAAAGGAAATGGTCTTAAAATGGCAATAAAATAAGTAGGAAAAAAAACGAATGAACTGTCAGACCGTAGAAGAATAAATTGTTGCAAAAGTGTCCAAAAGGTAAAAATCTGTTCCCTCCAGTATTCTTCATTTAAAATTTCACTCTCCTGATTAAATTTTTGTAAAGAGTAATTATTATCACAAAGATATTCATAAACAGATGTTTTAAAAAATAAAAATAGTTCACAATTCAGAAAATATACAGCTTGCGTGCCCCAGGGAATTTAATCTTTCAAAGCAGAAAAACCCATCAGATTCCATTTCCAGCATAACATAGTAAGTTAGCACTGGAAGCAGTGCTTACTTTTTTCTCTATGTGTTAAACATGGTAATGGAGAAAAAAAAAATTATTTACTGAAGACTATTGTTTTTTTATTGCATTTGTATTCATAAATATATATATAGCTAAACTGAAGCACACTTACATGAACAAAAGTATAAATAGTTTCTGTTAATATATATAAGCACCTACAAATAATTCAAAAGGTACCTCTTATTTTGCTCACACACACCCCAGAAAGGGAACTTTAAAATCAGATACACTTCTGGTAATTAAGAAGAGTGTTCCTGATTGTCATTTGTTTATGAAATATAACATGAACTATTGCTTCTGTGAAGGCAATTGGGTATGAAGTCTCTTCTATTTCATATTATGAGATACTACTAGAAATGATGAAATACTATAGATTCTAAAATGAGTGTGATCACTTCATTTTAAAGCAAAACAATTATTGTTCTTTTACCAGGTATTCTGAATCAATATCTTGCCTTGCATAACTAACTCACATCCAAAATAAATCTATAATATTACAAGTAGTCAGAGGCAAATAGCAACAGAGCAGAACAGATATTTAACAGTAGTCTTGAATATAGTTTGTATAGGTAATAGACGCAGATTGGTCAGCAGTGATAATGCAAGTTGCTTATTGGTCTTCCAGTTGTCTCAAAATGTCACACTTGCCCAGGCAAATACAGAATTGATGAAACTTACAGAAGCAATAAATTATAGTTCTTACCTTATTTTTCAATAGTTTGTCCCTTTGGTATCAAAGGAACTAATAAAGTGCAAATAGTGTGTTGGATTGGACCCAAGACATACACATGCACTTTTATATACAAGGTAAAATTTTATTGTTAGTGGTAAACTTTTTTACCAGTTATTAGGGTCTTGATTTTTCTTCCTGTCTCTTTTCTCTTTATACTTCTTTAAATAAACACTATATAGTTCTCATTTCTTGCTGACTGGAAAAAAAATCTCTCCCTCTCACAAAGAAAAATAACAGAATGACAGTGTTTTAGTAATAAATAAAATATTTAACATGAATAATTTGTAAGTAAAAAAGAAAAGTGGTCATTAGTACAAGTATTAAAACCAGAAAATTACAAAGCTACTTTTTTCCTGAGCTAAAGAAATTTTAATGCTATACTTGTTCTTTTAATCGGTGTTTATACATTAGCATTTATAAAGTTCAAGCATCTGAATTTTATAAAATGCTTTATATTAATCAAGGTTTATACACCTTAAGGCCTCAAATTATAACTATTACTAAATTAAACCTCCGAGAAGCCTCTGAACAGCAGGTAAATGCCATCTCCTCCATGGGAACTGAAGCTGGGTTACCAGGAGGTGTAGGGGTGCTTCAACCAGGTCTTACCGCTTGTGCTCATCACTGGCCCTCCTTTACACCACTGAAGCCTGTGCAAGAGGCAGTCCAGTAACAACCTGCACCACACGGTTCTCTAGAGGGTTGTCCTGTGTGTTACTGTAAGTTATATTCAATTATTAATGCAACATAGATATACTGAACAGGGGGCGAAGTGCTAGATTTCTAATCATATAGCACAGTGCTTCACTTCTCAGCTTACTCCAGAATTCCTCCTCAGTCTTTGTCACAACACTGAGGATTAAATAAATGATCTTGAGAGTTAATTTGTGACAGCTGGGCATATGGAAAGCAGTCCCAGAGAGTAAAGGACTAAATCACCCTGCTAAGGCAGAAAATGATAGCATCTAGGATGAATTGGTCAATTAGACCCCAGTGAACTGGGTCCACATTTGGTTCTCCCACTCCTCCTCCAAGTAGGTGGTGAGTCTCAGCAAAGCTGAAATCTGGGTCTTACGGGGGAAATCCTGTCCCATGCACATGCAGAATAACACTTGCTGAGGAAGTGTCTCCAATTCCTGCTTATTTTCTAACATGAAACAGCCAAAGATGCAGAAATAGAAAATTTCAAGTTTTATTCCTTTCCTGTTCTGGCCAGAATACCTATGTAAGCACACAGAAAACAAAGAAAAGAAAGTGTACGTGTCACCAACCTGAGCTGACTTAAATTTACAAGGTATGTGCCGATATTTCCACAGCCTGCCTCTGTCTTCATTCAATTGAAAGAGAGCTCATGGCTGGATGGTTTGTGTTGGTGCACCCAAAATAGATGGGCAACAGGTTGAAGAGAGGAGAAGCTTGGTAAGACTGTAAAGAACTTGCTTATATGTGTGTAAAAAACAAGTAAGCAAGCATATTTAGTTTGCCACTGGTCTATTTGGGCTCTACAAAAATTCTAATCAATATTCCTTGGTTCAGGTGTTCTTCTCCATCTCTAACTTAGCAGAGGCAAAAATGAAGACAAATAGCCAGATGGCCAAAATGCAGGAAGTTGTGCAGGGAATGAGTTTATGACAATAAGTTTAAGAAAGGAAAAAAAAAAATTGCTGGTACTTAAATTTATCAGTAAAGCTACACAAAGAGTACTTGCACAAAGGAAGATAGCATAGATAGCATGACTTAAAAACAAAGTGAACTGCTCTGACATAGATATGAGCTGATTATGAGCACTTTACAGTCTAGAAATGGTCATTATCAGGGTTGTAGTAAAGAAAAACAGATGAGTCAATGTTCCTCATGCTTGTCAAAGAGAGGAATCAACCCGTCAGGTACCAATTTGAATGATGATAATCTACAAGTGTTAAAATTATCTCTCAATATAACGTCGAATTAAAGGCATTTAGTTTGAGATAAATGCTCTTTCTTCTTTCCATCACTACCTAAGTCTATTCCATGACTCAGCCTGAGCCTACCTCCACAACTTCTCTTCAGCTGGAGGAAAATCCCTTCTCACTTTGAGGAAATAATTCATCCAGAAAGTAAAACAAAATTTGTATTTATTAATGGCTACCTTAACAGTAGCCATACATATGAACACACACATAATCCAAGTGCTCCTCTAGTATCTCTCTCCATCCCTGACTGAGATTCACTTTCCTTCTAGACTGATTATGTGTCCTCAGACAACCCACTTCTGCATGTATGTATCCCGTGGAGAGCATTTGCCTCCAGCAGGAGGAAAGCTGGTTTTCCTTCTTTAAACCAGGCTCCCTGGGAAGAGGCAACAACCATTTTTACATATGTTGGGGAAGCTGTTACCTTAAATTCAACATTTATTATTGTGTTATTTACCAGTGCTGTGTAAAACTACATAACCGTTATCTATGAAATGAAAAAGTGCACAGACACATCTTATGGTGATACCTCCCACATTCTGTTCTTTAAAAAGAAACTTATCATACCGTTAGTTTCATCCTGAAGTTCGTGACTGTGACTGCTGGAACAGTGACTTTCTGAAGACTGCTTCGACAGCACCATCCTAGACAGCGTCTTGAAACAAGATTATAGCGTGTACCCAAGTTGTCAGTTAGTACTAAATCAGCCTGTCAGCATTTTAAATGTGTGACATTGTGCTTGGGTCTATCTCTCTTTCTAGAATACCTGATCAAGGAGAATAAAGCAGTTCCCTCTCATCTGAATTCCAAGAGGACATTGGAAAACTATAGGCCACTAAGAAAAAAACATCATCCTTATGATGGTAGTCTCATGTAGATGTAGTCACAGATTAACTCACCTCTTTCATAGGGTAGAAAGCAAAAAAAATGAGCTAAAAAATGCATTTTTAGGAAGATTCGAATGCTAGCGCACGAATATTAGTAATGCTGGTGTCCACAGGGATTTTATAGAGTGGTTTTGAAGCTGTGCATCAGTAAATACCACATTTTTCAATGAGCACAGGAAGTCTGCAAAGCTTTTTGTGCAAAAAGCAATGTTAAAACTCATTAGAGTTCACATCAGGCATTTGATGGGCTTTACAAGCTGCCGTAGTGTCTTAAAGTGAAAAATAGCTGGTAGAAATGGGCTTATATTTTTAAATGTCCTGAATTCTCCTTCTAGCCAGGAAGTAATTGCCCCATACCAGACATATACTCCCCTGATAATCCTCTTCCTATTGTTTTAAAATTATGAGTTTTGACAAGGGTTATAAAGATTGCCATTAAACTCTGCTCTTGAAAGATGCAACAGAATGCAAGTGAAAATAGTAAGGGGATTTGGACTTTATTTGCCACCACCATAGATGGCAGAAGAAGGAATAACAGTGGCACGAATATTCAAGTCTTTTCCATCCCAAGATCAGGTTTCCCATTATGACCATGTAGACTAGGCATTGTAACTGAGCCTGGTCACTAGGAGAAAATTTTGCAAGGGAACTCAGTTTATGGGTTTCGTTTTCAAAAAGAAGAAATAAAGGGCTCCTCTGGACAGTATTGGCCTCAAATGGAGAAGGGGAAGGAATCTGCTCCATTGCAGTTCTCCCATCCAGCATTAAAGAGAGCCCAGATTTGTTGGGGTTGAAGGCATATGTAGCTTCCCAAAAATTTATGTAAGAGACAGCCTTCTAGAGGAAGCAAATTTACTTGTAACGAGTTAATGTGTTTTTAATAGGTGCTGACTTAGTACTTTTTTAATGTTTCTTTTAAAAATAGAACATGAGAATAAATAAGAAACTACATAATAAATAATAAGTAAGCCTCAAGCTTCAGTGTATGAATATTGAACTAATCTAGTGCAAAAACTTCCCATTAAAATACTAAAAAATTCAA
>VZTM01038061.1:0-14196 GCA_013400555.1 Jacana jacana
GCTGTCGCCCTGGGGGCTGCGGCGGTGGGGGACCAGAGCGCGGGGTAGGGGCCGAGCGCCGTGTGATGGGCGACGGGAGCCTGTGGGGACGGAGTAGCGTGGGCCGAGCCGCCGGGGACAAACGGCTTCCTCCTCTGTAAGGAGTTGGTGGAGAGCGAGGGTGCTGCGCTGGGTGTGTAAGGAAGGGGGGCAGCGGTAGTTTTTGAGCTGCCTGTGCGTGGCACTTTGCTGCACAGCTATTAGCAGCTGTTGACCTTACAAGTCGGGCAAGATTTCCCCCTCTGCAAAGGGGGAGAAGATGAGTCGGNAGCTTCATCTTAAACTGTCACAGATCTCTCTCTGCTGTGGAGCTGCGCTGGTTTGGAAGCACAGGGTGGTCCCGGTGCCAACTGGGTTTCCTGGCCACCAGCCCCCAGCAGATCCGATGCAGACCCATCGGCGACCCTTCCATACGACCGCCGTTTCTTCGTTTTACAGTGCGTGTATGTTCCCTGCGTGTCCTCACTGTGTCGCCACGAGGGACAGGCCCATCGCCCGTGGCAGACGACAACGGGGCGAAGCTTCTACCGCCAGCGGGCGCCTCTTCACCTCCGCCGGGCCCAACCCAACCCAGCCCCGCCGAGCCCCGCCCTGCCTCTCGCATGACGCCAGCCCTGAGGGAAAGAGCCACCGCCGCTGAGGAGGGAGGTCTGCGGCCGCCTTCTCCCCCGGTCCCCACTGCACCTCCTCTGCTCCTCGGACGAGCGCGTGTAAAAGCTCTTTCATCCTCTCACGCCGCTCCACAGCCTTCGGAGGGCTATTCTACCCCAGCCGGGCCGCCGTTGGGCCGGCCCAGTTCCCTCTACCCCCCCGCACTGCAATGGTTCGTCCCGGGGGGGGCGGGAAAGTAGCCCGGAGCGGTGTTCGCTTCCGGGTTTCGATAAGGGCGGGCGCCGTGTGGTTGCTCCTCCCCGCCGTCGCTGCGGGCCGGCCCTGCGCGGGCGGGCGCAATGCGCAGACTCAGCCCTTGGCTCAAGATGGCGGCGGCGGATAAACAGAAACACGAGCACGGGCGGGTGAAAATCGGTCATTATATCCTGGGCGACACGCTGGGGGTCGGAACCTTCGGCAAAGTCAAGGGTGAGCGGGGCCGGGGAGCGGGGCGGCACAGNCAGCGGTAGTTTTTGAGCTGCCTGTGCGTGGCACTTTGCTGCACAGCTATTAGCAGCTGTTGACCTTACAAGTCGGGCAAGATTTCCCCCTCTGCAAAGGCGGAGAAGATGAGTCGGGGGTTACTGGATTATCTCGTAACAAACACAGCTGGCGCACCGGCACGGAAAGACCGTACGCTAGATCTAGTTGACCAGTGGTTATCAAAGTTCTTGGTTTTTTTTTCTTTTTTTTTCATCTCAGACTTCAAAATTTTTTTTCCCCAGGAGGGGTGCAGATGACATGCTGCAGATCTGAAGCCTGGTAGATACAAAAGAGCAATTAATGGCTCCCGTGCTGCAGTCCCGCAGAGGTGGCAAAGAGCTGTGTGTGCCTTAGCTCACGCTGTTCCTGCTGCAAGAGTTATTCAAATGTAGGGGTATGCAAATTGAAAGTATTGCTTCACAAATGAGTTACAATGCACCCTTAATAAGGGGGTTTTAATGGTTAACCTAGTGGATTGTTCATAATTATAACCGGTGAAAAAACATGGCTTGTTCTTTATGTTTAATGTGCTAACTGGCTTTTAACAGGATACTGTTTTTTTTCAGTGTAGAGGTTCCTATTGTGTCTTCTCTGCATGAGCGCTCAGCTGTTGACGTGTTCTGAAGAAATTACTGATGTATAGAAAAGAGGAATAGGCTTGGCTCTAGAAATATCTAGGAAAGCAGCAGAAAATATTTTAAGAGTTACAGCCCTTTGAGTCTCTTTTTTCCAAGGCAGTCTTATAAAGTGGCCACTTGGGAGCAATGACTGGCAGCTGGAATACCATTCCTTTCACTGGCAGCTTAGCATCTCCTTATATAGGGAGGACATGAGATAAGGCAGAAGACAGGCATCAGATTATCTTTCCCCACAGAGGTACTATGTGGCTGAGGGGAGAAGAGGAATCAAAGATAGATTTTTGTTGTTTGTTTTTCCCTGTTGCACTGCACAAAGCTAAGGGTGACACACACATGAATGTTGCAGTATGCTCTTGAATTTCAGAGTGCGCTGTTGCTCTGCTGCTGCTGTTCTTGCTGTCCTTACCTGCATTGGTAAATTGTGTCTGAAATTGAAACCTTGGAAGGTGGTCAGTTTGTGGAGATATTGTTATAATTTTGATAGGTTATTGAACATTGCTCCTGTTAGTATTCCATGAAGTACAGTTAGCTTGAAACACTTGATTGAAAAAAAAATACTTGCCAGTTTACTTGTTATAAACTAATTATAACATTTGACTGATGTTAGGTGTCCTTTTGGTCTGCTTTGTGACCACTGATTGTGTGAAGAGTGTACATATGCATCTGTGAATGTATATTGTGTTAAGGATGGGGGAGAAATCACCTTGTGGTGAAATGCAGCATCATTCTGCGTGATGAATACCTTCCTTAAGGGGTTTGGGGAATCTATTTAAGGTCTGGAAGCAAGCATTAGTGTTCATATTCCCATATACAAATTGGTTTAAGGTTTGGATTTTTTTTTCTTGTCCCTAGGTGATATACACTGTGTTAGTTGTACAGCTATGTGTACAGCTTGATTTAGCTGTACGTAATAAAGGACATACTTTATCCACAATGCACTGTTTTTACTTCTGAGAACACTGTGTTAATTTAATACCAGGTCTGTGATTGTTTTCCTGTTATCATAATTTTCCTTCTCTGGTGACTCTGATATGGTTTCATCAATTAACTCTATGGGGAAAAACTGCAACAAACGTGTATGTGATGCAGGGGTCTTGAAAGTGCGTCTTTAATTTTAACAGTGGTGGCAGCCTGAAAAGATTGAACTGGAAAACCACTGTTTACTTAGTAACTGTTAAAGGTCTCCTGGTAAGGTGTCTGCCAGATGGATTCACCCTCCCGCTGTTACTGAGGTAATGATTTTTCAGTTTAACTGTTCATCTGGCTGTACTAGTCTGAGTTAACTACTGACCGAATCGATTCACTGTCTGTGCCTCAGGTGGAGGAGAGAGCTGTTTCTCAGCCAGTATCTAGGCAAAGCTAAAATGTGACAGAAGTGAAATGCTGTGGGGTAGAAGAGCGTACTGAACCTAAATCAGTTATGTCAGATACGTTCTTATTTAAACTTTACCAGCATCTATGCCTGGTTTTGTCATTTTTTTAAATGTGCTTTGAAAAAAAAACAAAACAAAACCAAACCACTGCTGATGTCTCCTGTTGAAACCAAATGCAAACTTTTATTTCCAGATATTTCTGAAAATAAAGTTAGCCTTTATGAAAGGAAGATTAGTTAGGTTTCCAGTAATTTGTACTGAAAATGAAGGATGTTATTTTAGGTTGTAGATATACAGTAATTGTTCCAGTCCATGAGATTGGCTTAAAACCCTTTGTCTATATAGACATCTATATAGCATCTGAGGTCTTGCTTTCAGTTCTGTCTTGATGCTGAATTCAAAAAGTCAGCAATCTGTTAGCAGTTAGTGTCTGCTGTTTTGCTGATAACAGATACCTTGAACCGTATCAAAGAAAACAGTTTTATTCCGTTAAGTAGATGATTATTGGAAACTCCTATCTTAAAAAACTAGGCTTGTGATAATCTTAAATTGTATTTAAAAAGGGAGGCAAAAATTACTGAAGAAAGTAGTAAATCAACTTGAAAAGTCCTAAATAAGTGAACAGCCTTTTGGGGATCTTTTTGCACCCTCACAAAACCACAGGATGTTACCATTACAATTATTTATTCAAAGTTGGCAAACAGTTGAAGAAGCAGGAAATCTTATTTTCTCCCAGTCAATGAATAAAATCAAGGCTGGAGGCACAAAATCCTGAAGGCTGTGACAGCTAGAATTTGTTTCAGTCAACTGCAAATGTTACTGTTTAATTACTTGGAATGGAAAATGTGTTTTGAGAAACTCTCTTACGTGATTTGCATATTGAACATAGATTGTTGTAGCTGATAAATTACTTTCTAATGTTTAATTGGTTTTTGTTTGTTTTGTTTTTCCTGAGTTCTAATGAAATTCCAGTTTTTGTCTAAGGTAGGCTGATAAATGAATCCTAGAATGGTATGGGGTTGGAAGGGACCNCCTCTGCTCTACCCTATTCAGTAGTTCCCTGTCCTTCCTGAACTGGGGAGCACAGAACTGGACACGGTACTCCACATGGGACCTCACCAGGGCAGAGCAGAGGGGCAGGATAACCTCTCTCAACCCGCTGGTCACATTCTTCTTGATGCACCCCAGGATGCCAGTAGCCTTGTTGGCCACAAGGGGACATTGCTGGCTTACGGTCATCCTGTTGTCCCCGTGCTCAACTCTCCAGCCTGTCCAGGTCTGGCTGGATGGTGGCACAGCCTTCTGGTGTGTCAGCCACCCTCCCAGTTTGTGTCAACAGCGAACTTGCTGAGGGTATGCTCCATCCCTTCATCCCCGTCATTGATGGAAATACTGAAGAAGAATGATTGAAAATAAGTTCACTGATAAATGAGACTCTATAACAAAATGCATGTCAGAACTGAATTCTTATGCCCTAAGTTGCATAATTGCTCAAATATATGTCGTGCTAAATTGAACACTTAAGTGACCTTAATAAAGCAAAGGAAGGTGTAAATTCATACATCTAATAGATTTTTCTTTGTTAGTTTCCAAGAAGCTGATTCTAACTAAGAAAAATTATGTTAAGTTTTAACTTACTGATAAAAGATTTTTGCAAATACATCTGCCTTAATGTCAGTTCACATTATTGGTACACAAAGACTTTGTAATTAAAGGAATAGTTGTTTTTCCTAGTGTTTTATGTAAATGATTCATTACCCCTTGGGGTTTGAGCATAAGTATATACAATTTGTTGGGCTAAAACTTCAATGACATTTGAACTGAAGAAAACAGAGGGGATGTCATTGCTTTAATTGCAGATCTGGTTGAAAGCAAATAATTCTCAGAGTTGACCTGATGTTACAGTTCTAAGCACTTTCCTACAAGTGCTCTGTGTTTTGTCTAGAACTTGTGGATGTGGGCTTTGTCCTGTGTTACACAGCAGTGCAAGTGTGCCTGTCCAGTGTTTTGGTTATTGGGGCTGTTTTCAGGTAATGGCTCCTCTGAGTGAGTGAAATGTTTCTTCACCTTGCAGTCAGAGCCTTTCTGTGTTTCTGGATTCAAAAGGCACACTGACAGTTCAGGGTCTTGGGTAATCCTCTACTTAGTTACAGGAGTTTAGACAAACTGCTTTTTTTAACATGGTGGCTATCTTTTTGCTGTAGGAATAATTGCTCAGATGCTTATTATCATCTCTGTTTCTCTGTTAAGAACATTTTCTTGCTTAGATTAATTTTTAACTCAATATAGAGGCAAAAGGCGGCAGGAAAATTGTGTTGGCAGTGAGATTTACAGATTTGATAGGTGTTTGCTAATTACATCCAAGTTATCTGTTGAACATGGAAAGATTTTTGCAGATTGCTGCTGTTTGTCACAGGTTCCCATGGGTATATTTAAATAATCTTGAACACTGGGGCTTAGTTAAATTCTCAAATGAGAAGTGGCACCCAGGGTAGTGAGTAATGCGTTGAGCAACGTTTGGCAACGTTGAGGATGAACCATGTAGGTTACCTTCAGAAGGTAGAAATAGGGGTGGTGAATGAAAGTGATGTAGTTATGATCAGTGCATGCAGAAAGCAGTGCAGGTAGCAAAGCTATCTTTTCTCTAGTGGAAGAGAATACTTACCTTCCATCCTTTATCTGTGATCCTATGCTGGGTTTAAAAGACATCTGTGGCAAATTTGCTGTGGATACTTCTAATAGCACCTGAAAAACTAACGACTTTAAGAGGGGTAGCTGTCTAGTGAATGTTCTGCAATTTCGAGTTACTCTGTTGAAAGAAAAATGAAACTTTCCTGGAAGTAGGAAAGAAACTGAGGAATGAATAAAGCGGCATTTCTCATAGTTAAAACTGGATATTTTTCTGGGTATTTCCTGTAGCTTTTGCAGCCAATTTATATACTAAAGCCCTGGTGCTTACTGTGCAGACTGTGGAGCTTACTTAGGGTAACAATTATTTTTAAATATAATTTTTTTTTTTTTCAAGTAAAGTGATCAGATACTCTTAGTGGTAATTCAGAGTAATTGCTGAAAGAAGCTTCTTGAGAGAAAGATAGCGGTGATTTAGAATAGAATCATAGAATCATTCAGGTTGGAAGAGACCCCTGGGATCATCAAGTCCAACCATCAGCCCTACTCTACAAGTTCTCCCCTACACCAGATCCCTCAACACCACATCTAATCTACTCTTAAACACAGTCAGGGATGGTGACTCCACCACCTCCCTGGGCAGCTGATTCCAGTGAATGACCACTCTCTCTGGGAAGAATTTTTCCCTTATGTCCAGCCTAACCCTACCCTGCTGCAGCTTGCAGCCATTCCCTCTTGTTCTATGGCTAATTGCCCGTGAGAAGAGACCAGCACCAACCTCTCTACAGTGCCCTTTCAAGCAGTTGTGGAGAGTGATGAGGTCTCCCCTCAGCCTCCTCTTCCTCAAACTAAACAACCCCAACTCCCTCAATCGATCCTCATAAACCTTATCCTCCAGGCCTCTCACCAGTTCCATTGCCCTCCTCTGCACTCACTCCAGCACCTCGATATCTCTCTTGTGTTGAGGTGCCCAGAACTGGACACAAGACTCAAGGTATTTCTTTAGTAAGAGTGTTCCTTGCAGATAAAGTAGAAGAGCTGCAGTTGAACACTTTTGAGTGTGTTACCAAATGAGCCAAAAGCTTGGAGAGACTCACAAGACCGAGGGTTTGGTTTAAGGTTATTCTTGCATAGCTCATTCATCTTCTAACGTCAGAATTGTGGGAGGGCAGAAGAAATGATGTGCCATCTGGTTTTCAGCTCCCTAGATAATAGCATTATGTGAAATCTTAACTTGAGTTTCTTGGCTACAGTCAAAACGGGCAAGTGAATGTCTTCATGGAGCATTGAAAACCCTGACTAAATACTTCCTTGTTCCTTGCAGTTGGCAAGCATGAGTTAACTGGGCATAAAGTTGCAGTGAAGATCCTGAACCGACAGAAGATTCGCAGCCTTGATGTTGTAGGAAAGATCCGCAGGGAGATTCAGAACCTCAAACTCTTCAGACATCCTCATATAATTAAGCTGTAAGTGTTGCCTTGCTATGGTCAAACATATTTAAGTAGTCTCTCTTTGCTTTCGCTGCTTTGAAATGTGTTTAAGGGGCAATACTGCTATCAGTATCTTGTCAGGAAGGTAACCAGCTCCCCAGTGTAAGACCATTTTCAGTGCCCTCTGTAAAACGTGATCACAAACCTGATCTCTGCAGGCCAGAGAGCTGCCGTTAGATCTTTGCTTACAAATTCTTTGGTCCTAAAAGCTAATGTCGTGATAGATAGTTCCAGAAGCATCCATCTCTGTGCTTAGCTGCTATTTCATTTTTCTTTTTCTGGTTACATTTGACATTTTATCTGCTTAGAAAATGAGTTACTAAGAACAAGATTGTAAAGGGCATTTCTGTGGTAAGCTAAGAGTGTTTTCTTACTCAAAGTATTTAGTGATTGGCTAATGCAGGTGGCATCCTGCAAGATTCTCCTGAGTTAAGGGTGCACAGTTTAAATGCAGTATTTCTGAATTCTTAAATACAGCTCCTACCACTTGTCTAAATGTGGTATTTTCAGTATGACTGACTACATCTGTTAGCTGATCAATAGTTCATCAGTGCAGTACAGAGTACAATTAAATATGTCCTGGAGTAGCTGCCTCTTGTCTAGTGAGGAAATGGATTGTAAATGCCATTGACTATTCTTTTTTAACCTTCCTTTCCTGTAAATTTAACCTGCACCTCCGCAGCGTGGATGACTTCCACTGTCTTAATCATAGTGTTGGTGTTAGCTTTTCTTTATTGGCAGCCTTGTCCTAAGATCATGCTGCCACTGACAGATGCCATCCTTATGTACAGCCCCTTTAATTTGGGAACAGCTGTTACACTGAAGCTGAACCGGATTCTGTAAGGCCACTGACTCCTTCAGTGGGTTAGGTTTCAGGAGGCTATTGAGCTGATTTGGCTGCAAAATTGCTAGTGTTGCCAGCTGGAGTTCATAAAGGAGTCCAAAGGACATACTTGTAGCCAAAACAAGATAGGAAGTGTCAGTGTACCAAGCGAGAAATGGGGGTGGAGCAGCAGTGTGTCCTCCGTGCTTTGTTAAACTCTTACGTCAGCTTTACAAGTTTCTGCTAACAGTTTATTTCCAGGGAGAGTTTTTTTTTTCCTCCTGCATGTGGAGGGAAGGGACAAGATTTAGGAGATGAGAGCAAAACTGATGGATCCCCAACTCTTCATTCGATAAGCCTGCGTTTCTAAAGTGGAAGGGTCGTTAGCCAGTGTGTGAGTAGCAGTTGAGAGGTAGTTGATACTGCTGTGCAGGTAGACTTGCTGGTAGGATCATGCTGCTCATACTGTTAGGAAATGGACTGGGGAGCTGATAGGTAGCAGCTTATGTTGTTTGGGATAAAGATATAGAGATTTCTTTGGATTAATGTTACAAAATACACCCTGTCTAATTTTGAACATTGCTATGCTCAATGAAAAATTTCATACATGGCTTTAGCAGCATATACAATGTTAAGTCTGCTGCAATAAGATTTTCTTTCTATAGCATGCTTTAAATAAAAGCCTTTGGAGCATCTCCTCTTTAGTTTTTGACCATTAGCAATAGAATGAATCTTGTTTCCTGCATGAAATTGCCTGGTTTTGCGTCATCTATGCTGTGTGGTTTGAGAACCTTATTTCTATTGTAGGTATGTAACTATTCCATAACCTCATTTTCCATAACCCAAAAAACAGGCTGACTATAGAGAGGTATGGCTGTAATTTTTGGATTAAAAGGATTAAAATATTATTTATTTTATTGTTTAGTAATGTCTTAGCCATGGCTTCAGAACACTGTTGTTAAAGTACAAGAGATAATTTCCACCAAGGTATTAGAGAAAAAAAATGGGTAAAGGTGAAGCATCTTGGACTTCAAGAGTTTATATAAACTAGCATTGAAGATCTCATGCTGGTAACTGCCTGTGAAGGGTACTGAGGTTATTGAAATGGTACAGTGTAACACTAAGCTCTTAAAGTAGATGTGTGCACATTCACCTGGGTCGTCTGAACTCACTGCTGTCTATGTGGTTCAATAACAGTAACTTTCCTTGGTAAGCTGTAGAACATGTGTTTTCCCATTTGTCTTAGTTATTAGTATTTTAAGGTCATAGCAGTTTTGAAGTGTATATGTAAATTCATTTATTTATTACAAGTTGGGTACTCTCATGCTGAAGTGTAGTACCTTGAAACATTCACTTTCAGCCAATTGCTAACTCTTGTCCTGTCAGTCAAACATCTGAATTTTGTCTGCAGTGTTACTAGTTTTCATTTTCTTCTTTCATTAAAAGTCAATCACTTCTGAGTGCTGTAAGTGGGAAACAAATAACTTTTAGGTAAGGATTTGTAGAACAAATTCAAAATATCTTAAATGGGAGTTTGGCCATAAACCATAGTTATTTTGAGATTCAAAGGTTTGTGGTTTTTTTGAAACTCAGTTGAAGTAGAATAATAAAAACATAGCAACCACAGTGACAGTATTCGTAAATACTAATGATGACTTTAGGTCTCTTCATAAAAGATGATATTAATTATTAAGTTGGCTTTTTTTTTTCCTAGTCTTGAAGTATGATTTAATGTAAGTCATGGTTTCTGCTTGTTATGGTTGAAAAGTGTATTTTTGGAGACACTAATGAAATGCTTTTGAATATCTGTCTCATTGCACCAAGCTGTCTGCAAGGCAGCACTGTAAATAGTTTCATAGAAATAATTTAGCTCAGTCCTCTGAAAGTATAAAGACTGATACTGCTGCTGAGGAAAACATATTTCCTACTTGTGTTAGCAATGATGGCATCACATAGTAAGAGGGAAAGAAATAGCTTCTGGAAAGTGCTGTCATTCCAAATGCTGTAAACTGGCTGGTAAATATTTTAAAACATACTTTCATTTGATTTTTGTATGACTTTGGTTTTAACTAAATGCAACTAACATCTTCTACTGAGCGTGTAGACTAACAGATATCTTCTCTTATCAGGTACCAGGTCATCAGTACACCAACTGACATTTTCATGGTGATGGAATATGTTTCAGGAGGAGAACTGTTTGATTATATCTGTAAAAATGGAAGGGTAAGAAGTAGTCCAACTCTACAAATCAATGACTTGCATTCTGTTATTGCTTTTGCAACATTCCCGTGTCACCTGACACTGAGGGGACAGACAGGTTCTTTTTGGGGATCCTTGGCAGAATGAGGTAATTAAAGCTTTATTTTCTTAACAGGATATTATTAGTGTAGCACAGATCTTATGATTACAGTGGTACAGGGTTTCTACAAGGAGAATAGATGTAGTAAGTCTTAAAAGTAGTGTAATACAGAATTTATTATACAATTTGTGATGTCTATTCACTTAGACCCTCAGCAGATCAGGTCAAATGTCATGGTTTGCTGTGTCAATATAACAGTCACAATCTAGACTCAAAAATTGTATGAAAGAATAATCACTTGATCCTGGGAGGAAGCAGAAGACAGTGGAGACATCCATGGCCATGGAGGGGGGGGGTCACAGGTCTCACTGTCCAGTAGCAGTGCTGGTCCAGCTTCTCGCTTAGGATTTGTAACTGCTGGATGTCATGGGCAGTGCTCTGAGTGCTGTTATGCCTGGGGTCCTCACCAGCACCTGGTTGTGGCTGGATGCCTGGGGCTTTCCAGGCTGGTGAGGAAGGGGGTGATCAGCTTGACGCCCAGGAATCTGGAGGCTAGTAGGGAGGGAAAGAAGTTTCATTTGTTGCCTTGGTTCACAGGACCTTCAGGGCTGATAATGAGGGAAAGAGCACAAATATGTGACTATTTCAGTCACAGAGTGACTGCTTTCCTCATAAAATGGTGTTAGCTATGTTAACTACATTATCAGGGGCTGGGAAGAGCAACTGCTCGTAACACCGTGTGAAATGAAGATTTGTTTTTAGGTGTTCAGCATTGATTTTGCTGTTAGTAACTAAAATGTACTGACTAAATCCAGTTCTGAAAGAAAAATTGGTTATATGTTAACAGGTTTCAGATCTTCACGTATTACTTTGTCGTAGTGTTTTTGCTCTCCACTGATAGGTTAATTTACAATTACTGCATGGGCACGTACCCAGCTGGAGTAGCTGAAAATTATTGCTTCAGTATAACCCAGTGTGGGAAAGTTACTGTTGTGCCTGTTCTACTGCTTCTACTAGTAGAACAGTTTCTGTGAAAGCTCTGAAGTTGCTTTTGACAAACTTTTGGAATGGATTAGGGCATGTTAGGAAATCCCATTTAAGTTTGCTGATTGGGGCTAGCTGTTAGTAGTGTAAATAACATCTAAAATTTATCACTTCTGTGGTGTGTGTCAGCAGCTTTTGTTAATTTAGGTCTTAAGCTGTGCTTAAACATCAAGGTTCATTGATATTTCAGCTATGCAAAGTTTAATGTTTGGGTGCTAATGTTTCTAGTTACCAAGTGTGTAACATCTATCTAACCCATTTCAAAAGAGAAATTTCAGTCGGTGGGTAAGTCTTGTTTTATTCATTTTGGAGTTTACTCACTTTTGTACCAGCGCTCTGAAGCTTTCCTCTGCAAGTTCTGATGATCTGTTTGTATAGAGTATCAAAACTATAAATAATAATTTATAGGTCATGGGAAAATGTGCTTTAATTCTTATAAATGAAGAACAAGTTATCTCTCTGTCTCCTAATTTTTTAAAACCTTTGTCTGTCTTAGCTTGATGAGAAGGAAAGCAGACGTCTGTTCCAGCAAATCCTTTCTGGCGTGGATTACTGCCACCGGCATATGGTAGTACATAGAGATCTGAAGCCTGAGAATGTGCTCCTGGATGCACATATGAATGCCAAGATAGCTGACTTTGGTAGGCATTGCTGTTTCATATCTGATTGCATTTCTGGTATCAGTTAGGTCCTGTTAATTTATATGGGACATATTTAATACAGTTTGTATACCTGAATATCCTGGTAGTGGGAGACAATACAAGAACCTCAAGAGTGTGTACATAAAGCAAAATTACGTTCTTCCACACTTTTAGAACTTGTTTTGCTCTCAGTCTTTCTTTTCAAGTATTTTCTGTGATTCAGTGAAATTGTGAACTGATTTGCTTGGTTTTGCTTAAGGATATTTTCTTTGAAATGCTGAACAGACTTGGTTCCTCACTTTTCCCCTTCAGAATTCATTCCTATTCCTGCTTCACCATCTGTAAAATTTAGATGCTTAGCTCTCTTGGAAGAACAGTTCATCATGTTGAAGACTCACATTGCTATAATAAAATACACTAGTCCTCCTATTAAACTACTCTAAGTTCAATTAAAAAAACCAAAGATGGGATTGAAGACAAATATAATTAAAGCATTAAAAGCAAAATAAGAACAAGAGTTCTTATTGCAAGAACTTAATCTTGCAAACTCCTGTGCTTAATTGTTTATGCTAGGTGTTTGTGACAGCTGCTGAGAAGTTTGGTGGCTAGTTCTTGGAACTATCTGAAACCTCACTAAATCAGCATAGTAAAGTATCCATGCTGCTATATCATGATCATGGAATCTTCATGGTTGGAAGGGACCTCTAAGATCTAATTGAACCATACACACAAAAAAATACCCCAAAAAAGCATAAAAACCACCACCACCTCCCCCCCACCCCAAACAAGCCGCCTAAACCAACAATCTTGGGCACTAGAGCATGCCTGGAAGTGCCATGTCAACATGTTTCATGACCACCCTCTCAGTGAAGTAATTTCTCCTAATATCTAATCTAAATCTCTCCTGCCACAACTTCAGACCATTTCCACTGGTCCTGTCGTTATCCACTAGGGAGAAGAGGCCAACACCCACCTCTCTACAACCTCCTTTCAGGTAGTTGTAGAGGGCAATGAGGTCTCCCCTCAGCCTCCTCTTCTCCAAACTAAACTTGCCCAGTTCCCTCAGCCTCTCCTCAGAGGACTTGTTCTCTAGACTCCTCACCAGCTTGGTAGCTCTCCTCTGGAAGTGATCCAGCACTTCCATGTCTTTCTTGTAGTGAGGGACCCAGAACTGAACACAGTACTCAAGGTAAGGCCTCACTGGTGCTGAGTACAGAGACACAATCACTTCCCTGACTTTGCTGGCCACGCTATTCCTCATACAGGGCCAGGATGCTGTTGGCCTTTGTGGCCAGCTGGGCACACTGCTGGCTTGTGTTCAGCCAGTTGTCCACCAGCACCCTCAGGGCCTTTTCTGCTGGGCAGCTTTCCAGCCACTCTTCTAGTGTTGCCTAGGGTAGTTGTGACTGAAATTTGGGACCTGGCACTTGGCCCTATTACACCTCATCCCATTGGCCTTGGCCCATCAATCCAACCTGTTCAGGTCCCCCTGTAGATCTTTCCTATCCTCAGGCAGATCAACCACCTAGTTTAGTGTCGTCTCCAAACTTACTTAGGGTGCACTTGATCCCTTCATCCAGATAATCAATAAAAATATTAAACAAGACTGGCCCCAGAACTGAGGCCTGAGGGACACCAGTGATCGTCTGCCAACAAGATTTTACCCTCTTAATCACAACTCTCTGGGCATGGCCATCCAGCTGTTTTTTTACCAGTGAAGAGTACACTTGCCTATGCTATGATTTGCCAGCTTCTCCAGGAGAATGCTTTGGGGGATGGTGTCAGAGTCCAGGTCCAGGTAGACAATGTCCACAGCCTTCCTCACATCAAGAAGGTGGGTCACGCGGTCCTAGAAAGAGATCAAGTTGGTTAAACAGGACCTCCCTTTCATAAACCCATTCTGGCTGCCCCTGATCCATTGGCTGCCTTGCATTTGCTGTGAGAGTTCATTAAAGATGATCCTCTCTATGATCTTTCCCGGTACCAAGGTCAGGCTGACAGGCTGTAGTTCCCTGGATCCTCCTTACAGCTCTTCTTGTAGATAGTTGTCACATTGGCCACCTTCCAGTTATCTGATACCTCCCTGT
>VZTM01038062.1:1623-15435 GCA_013400555.1 Jacana jacana
TGTCAAAAATAATAAATCAGAACAGTGGACAGCAGTTAGATTGCCAGGGAAGCACAAATTATACAATAGATCACTGTCAGACTGAAAACTCACGGTTATAAAGATAAGAGGAAAGTATCATTTCAGCATTTGGGCACAGATCTGAAAAAAAAATCTGTAGATAAACTCAGATTTATGCAATCTGTATAGTGCTTTGTTTCCTTCTATAGTGGTACTAAATCCTCAGATACTGTGTTGATATCAGAATGCTTTGATAATTTTATGACTTGTAACTTTTGAGCAATCAATGATTTGACCCTTTAATGAGATCTATCTTACTTTGGTAGCTGATTACTCAGACATCTTAAAAAAGAAACTTTCTCCAGCGACTTGGGTTGCAATTGTGGTATGAGAAGCTGAGAGTGCTTCTCACCACAGTGAGTGCTTTTCTCCAAACAAGAAATTATCATGAATTTTGCATTAAAATTGTCACATAGAGTCAGACTCAAACACCAAAGCAAGCTGTAGCTACCGTGCCATGAATCTGTTGTTTCTGAGTGCTTGCCTGCTATACAGAGCCTGGCAGAGAGACCGAACCAGCCATACCTATCCAATTGTGAAAGCCGGTTCACAGAACATTGAAGCAGAATGAGACTTTTCCTGTGGCAGTTTTCCCTGCCAGAAGCAATCCATTCTTGTAACCACAGCTCAAATAAGGACCATCAGTAGAAATCAGAAGAATTTCACCTCAACAAAAAAAATGAATTCATTTGGCAATTTACTTAGGCATGCAATTTTCAAGCACCAGGCTAATAGCACATCCTCTATTCCTAAGCATACCACAGACACTCTCCTTCAGTATGTCCCAGCTGCCACAAGGACCACAGGATATGTCAAGACTGTCAAGTACAGTTAAATGTCACGGCCCTCAGGCTTGTCTTTCAAAAGGGGTTCATACTCTTGATGAATGGCTCCTAAGCATCCTTCAGCTGCTGGATGAATAGGACTTGGCGAGTAGGGACCTATCACATTTCCAAGAACTACACCTGTCAATAGAAAAGAGGTGCATGAATAAGAACATACTCGAATGAGCACAGATGGATTCAGCTGTGACAGTACAAGAAAGAGGTCAAATGACACTTCCTGTGCTTTAGAAAAGTCAAGAACGGAGGCTTAAAGCAGGCTAGGAAGAGGCAAGAATGAAATGCGGCAAGAAATTAGAAAACTATTAAAACCATTATTCACTATGTTCATTTAGTCCAACGGGACAAGGACAACTGCGCGGGCAGAGGGAGGGAAGACAAGAAAATCCTGGTAGGGTGGAACTGTTGGTGAGAAGGCTGGATGTCATGTACCAAAGTCTGCACATTGTATTCACTATAAGCCAGCAGAAAGTCTATGACAAGAATTTCAAAATAGTGAAGAAAGATCCAAAACAGAGCAACAAGATTTGCAGGACGGCACAGCCTGTACAAATCAACAGCCCGTCTCCAGGCCTACCCGCAGGTCGGCTCTTCCCATGGGGGCAATGACTCAGGGATAGCATCATTCAGACAGAAAGGGTGGTGCTGCTCTGCCAAAAAAGTACGGACACCTCCTTTGCCAGGCCAGCCCATAAGAAGCTGGCCTCTTTTCTATGTATCCTAAAATGCTTCAGGGGCATTAGGAAGAGCTCTGAATTAACTTGGTGTTCACTTCATGTCCCAACAGTCAAGCTGTTCTAAGGCAGAGTCCAGGAAAGAAAAGGTAATTAATTAATTATGGGCCACATCAATCTTCTGGTTCCCAAGAAATCTCTGATCAGCACAGATAAAAGATAGTGGAGAACTGCCTAACAGCTTCTCCAGATAGGCAACAATCCCAGTGTGGCTGCAATGAGGTCACCAGCCAGAAGAATTAATCTAAGACTTTTCCCCTCTGCTTTCTTTTATGTAGAAGAACAAAGGAAGGAGGAAGCAGACTAATGCTGAAACGATCTGAAGATTTCTCTCAAGTATTAAGTGGATGCAAATATTTTTTCTTGTCTAACTCCTTCAGTTCCCTCCTTGTACTCTCCTTCCTACTACTCCTCTCATCCTCTCTTTTGGGTTGTCTTCTGACCTTCCACTATCTTCTGTGTCTCCTTTAAAAAGGTGCTCAGTATTTCTCATCTTACAAAATCCCCTGCCCTCTTAGCCCAGAACTATCATGAGTCTTTCCTCAATTTCCACTTCAAAATCATCAAGCGCAGTGCTTTCACTCAACCTCCAGTTGGGGTCCCTGAGTCTGAAGAACAGATCTTTCGCACCTCAACAAAGTTTCTCAAGATCTGTTTTCAGACAAAACTCAGAATTTGGATTGCACCCTTAGTCTGCTTCACTCAGTCTTCTGACTGCACTCCCAAAATCTTGTTTTCTGTGACTTCCATTGAGCTTCTCTTACTTCTCCATTTACAGGGATCCCTCCTTCTCCCTTACCTCTCAGAAATCTCAGCCAGAAACACTAGCTTCACTGGCATGTAAAATCCTCTAGCTAAGGATGCTCCTCCCCACCTCTTCCTCCAAATCTTTTTTTCTTGTCACATTCAAAAATACACCTTGGGCCAAGTTGAAAATAACTGTAATTCAAATTGAATTTCACACAACTGTGAAATTCACATAATTCCATAATAAATTCTTTACAAATTATAAATAAATTTACAAAATATTAAAAGTATTTTCTTATTCCTCTAAAGTTAGTACCCATTCCAATGTTATACAGAAAAGGCACTGTTTTGTTTAAAGACTTTTTTATATTTAAAATTTGATCTAAATCTAATTTTAAAGATTAAAGAACATCTAAAAGTGAAAGACAACATTTAAAGGCCAAAGAAAATGTACATTAGTTACATACACCCCTTTTTTAACGTTTCAAGAAAATCAGGATTTTGTTTTAAAAGAAAATTCTTGCCAGAAAATTAATTACTTGAAGAGCTCTTGAAGCTACATAAAGCAAAAAGTTGTCAAATTAGAGTTTATAAGTCCCTGATCTAATTTTTCACAAAAGATTTCATACAGCTCAAGCACATATGTATTTTTTTTTTATTTCCAAGTGAACACAAAAGCATGCCAAGGCAAATTTGGTTGACATCATATTATCACATTACCAATTTGAAGAGTTTCTATTTGAAAAAAAAAGAGCTCTTTATTGAAAGTCACTTTGTTACTTTTATTAGATGCCAAAATAACAGTAAATCAAGGCAATTGGAACGGATTTCATCACCACTTATACTTTGATTAAACACAAACAACTAATGCTTTTAAATGATATTAGCCTTCTCCACATTAAGAACAAAATCACACAAGCTTCTGATTAATCAAAACATATCGGTTACTGTACTGTTTACTGAACTGAGTTACAGCTTCTTTGGAAGCTATTTCCAGATACGCATTTATGAATATAAAAATGCAATTGCCTTGTTTTCATAACAATTTGGTTTTACTCTAAGAATGACTGCTGTATTTTGCCTGTGAGATGAACATGTACTTAGGCAGGTGTAAATTTCTGTAGAGTGCATTTTAATATGGATTTTTTTTAAAACATCTTTAATTTTTTTTTTCTTTTAAGAAAAGCAGGGTGGGTTCAGAGTGAGTCAGTGGAGTGCGGTAGGCAGAAACAAGGCAGTAGGAACATCTCACATATTTGAGACAGATGTAGACACTGGCATCTCAGAAATCCCAACTCTCATACATACACATCATGACCATATGATGTGCTCAAGCAGCACAAATGTCACAGGAAGGACCAGGGCAAAATTAAGAAGTAGGAGTGTCTTGTAACTGGCAAGAGACACTAACCCAAATACAATGTGCTTCAACCACAGGAATAGTAATTTGACATTCCTCACCTAAGCTTCCCTCACCTTTAGACAACAAAAACAATGTAGAAGGGTGGCATGTTGAGCCAGCAACTCAGTCACTTACCAACTAAATTCTTCCTTTTTCTTATCTCAGAACTCATTAATCAGGAACCGATTATTTCTGGCGCCACTTTGTCAAACACTCCAGGGAGAAATGAGCCCCAAGAAGCAGTGTGAATCCCCCAAAGTCACTGTATAGCAAAAGCAGAGTATCTAAAACAGGAACAGGACTTCCAGGGAAGAGTCTACACCTTCATACTAAAAGAAGCGTGGCCAGCAGGAGGTGATTCTACCCCTCTACTCTAAGCTCATGAGATCCCACCTGGACTACTGTGTCCAGCTCCGGAGTCCTCAACATAGAAAGGATGTGGAACTGTTGGAAGGGGTCCAGTGGAGGGCCATGAAGATGATCAGAGGGCTGGAGCACCTCTCCTATGAAGACCAGCTGAGGAAGCTGGGCTTGTTCAGCCTGGAGAAGAGAAGGCTCTGGGGAGACCTTACAGCAGCCTTCCAGTATCTGAAGAGAGAAAGAGAGTACAGGAGTGCTGAAGAGGGACTCTTTGTCAGGAAGTGTAGTGACAGGACAAGGGGTAATGGCTTTAAATTAGAAGAGGGGAGATTCAGATTAGATACCACAAAGAAATTCTTTCCTGAGAGAGTGGTGAAGCACTGGAACAGGTTGCCCAGGGAAGCTGTGGATGCCCCATCCGTGGGAGTGTTCAAGGCCAGGCTGGATGGGGCTTTGAGCAACCTGCTCTAGTGGGAGGTGTCCCTGCCCATGGCAGGGGCGTTGGAACTTGAGGATCTTTAAGGTCCCTTCCAACTCCAAGCATTCTATTATTACAACAACATGGATAATGTTTGAACACATAAAATGAAAGTTTGAGAACAGAAACTATTAAGATTTCATTTTTAAAATAACAGTTCTTTTCCTCTCCACACTGCTCAAAGTCTTTCAAGTGTGACATTTTCCCCTCCAGATTCTACAAACACTGCCCACAAACACTGGCACATGCTGCACAAGGGCAGAGAATACATGAGTTGGGGCATGGTGGAATTGGATTCCACCTTTTAAAGGTAAAAAGGAGAAACTTGTTGCATAGAGTGAAGAAAAGCACATATACAATGCTCTTCTTGTCTCCAGTGCCGTCTAGCTCATTATGCACACGTGTAACACATGCATAGTTCCTGACAGGGAAAGGTGCCAGTGACCCTGTATCCAGCAGTTACATGGAGAGGTGGACCCAGCTATGAATCTGTGTAGTACGAAGCACTGCGATCCCAAATATACCACAGTATTCAATTATGTTCCTTCTTCCTGCTCGTATTCCCCTGCAGTGCTGAGAGTAACGGTCTGTAAAGCACCACTGCAGTCTGTTAGACAGATGGCTGTGGTGGTTCTTCCTTAGATCACTGCGCAGAAAATGGGGGATTTGTAATGAAAAGCTGAAAGAAGCTCCATTTCCCACAATCCTCTCACATGATTTACAACAATCATCATAATTTAGAGCTGGCAACCGCAGACCGTAGCGCTTGACTACTATTGTTTTAGTAGCACAATCAGACTACCCGTTTTGAGCATTTACAATTTACTTGTTACATGCATATGTTATCACTTCCTAAACAGTAACATTACCAGATGGAGAAATTCAGCAGGGAATAGCAACAGGAACAATATTCTGAAGATAATTCCTAATCTAAGTCCCAGTGAGAAGTCCCTTACCATAATATGTATTTAATGAAGAAATATAATTTTAGAAACTTTTATAGCAATCTGTTTTTTTCCCATTCCAGTCCTAGAAGAAAAACGATGGAAGGACTTTAAAAATAAACGTATTAAATTCCCAAACTCTACAATAATTGCATGGAGTAGTCCCTCAGGCCCTTAAAACTTTAATTAATACCCTAAGGTACAAAGACACCTACTGCCAAAGCTAATACCAGCCAGCAAACTGTTTTGTTCCCAAGTTAGGATGGTGAATTATGGCAAGATTCCTTTGTAAGCATGTGTGATGAATCAGCCAGACCTGTAAAAGGTCATTCTTTTCTTACACTTATCTTATGTTCACTTTTGTGGAAAGATTTGTCAGCAACGTTATAAGTAAATTCCACATGACTGACATGCAGCTGTGAAGCATACAGAGCATCGCGATAAACATCACTCCTGTGCACTGTGGTATTAGACACAGCATGAGGGATGCAGAAGAAAGCCTTTCCTTCTACATCACCTTGAGAAAAAAAGATGAATCACACCAAGCGGGCAGCCTAGCAGCATCTACCCCGTAAAATATCTAAAAAGAAAAAAGCAGGACGACTGGGCACTTTTACTAAGGAATTCAGATGGTTAATGAACCACAGATTTAAGAATTTAAATGAAGAAAGAGGGTATTTCAGAGAAATCAGATCCTTTCCTATCTTAGCAAGGGGAATGCTAAAATGGCGTCACAACACCAGCAGACGTGAGCTGTGTTTACACACCACCCTACACAGCCAAGGCTTTAAAGAGAGCTGAATGCTGTACACAGATCCTCCCTCACTGCTCAAATCCTGCCTTCTCAATCAGGTTTGTTTTACTGTGGCTCCAACCCCGGAGAAATACCAATTCCTGAGGGGTACATTTGTTACTTGTTTACTCAGGGCTTGAGGTGTCAGGCAGCCATCCTCATGGTTTGCTCTTGTGACTCCCCAGTTATACCTACCCAAAGAACTAAGGGGAGAGCCCAGACCACCAATCCTAGTGCACTAGTCTTGTGGTAAAATGAAGGTTTTTGCAAACAGTATCACTACTAGCTACCACTCATACACATTAACAACTCTGCTTCTTGAAAATTTGTATTCTAATTTCTTCTTTGTCTTCTCCTCTAATAGGGGACCAAGGTATCCTCAGCAAGTTGGTATCCTCAGCAAGTTTGCTGATGATACCAAACTGGGAATGCTGGGTGACACTCCAGAGGTCCGTGTCACCATACAGAGTGACCTGGACAGGCTGGAGAGCTGAGCAGAGAAGAACCTGAGGTTCAACAAAAGCAAGTCTAGGATCCTGCACCTAGGGAGGAAGAATGCCAGGAACCAATTTAAGTCAGTGGCAGACCTGCTGGAAAGCANTTATTCATGCATACAAGTATCGAAAGGGTGGGTTGAAGGAAGATGAAACCAGACTCTTCTCAGTGGTTTCCAGTGACAGGAAGAGGAGTAACGGGAACAGCTGGCAGAGGAAGTCCAATTCAAATATGAGAAAAATCTTCTTCAGGGTGAAGGTGAGAGAGCACTGGACCAAGCCCCGCCTGGATGCAGCCCTGAGTGATATGCTCAGGGAAATCCTGCTTTAGTAGGGCAGTTGGACTAGATGATCTCTAGAGATCCCTTCCAACTCTGACAATTCCGTGATAATTAAATAGAATTAAAAGCAGTTATCTCACTGCTGTGAGAAGGTACCGACACCCAGGAGAGCAGTAACAGCCTCTTCAAATGCCTCACCAGCTGAGGACTGCTGGGGGTCTGCTTTACGACAAAAATCAAACAGCTACTTGAAACCACCACTATCGCAAGCACTATATATAGTACTGCTTTATTCCAAGGGATCAGCAAGAAGCCCAAAATGGTTTGGGTTACGCTAGAGGGCAAATGCATTGTGACCAGATCCCTGCTCAGTTGAAATTGTAATGGTGACACACAACATCATACCTAGCTGGCTTTGTTACAACAGTCTTCAAGTGAAGAGTGAAGAATTCAAGTGAATTTCCCTTATTTTCTCTAAATATATAAATACTTAAGCAGTTTACATGCATGTCAAGTTTCATTAAACTACGTCAATATGGAAAAAGATCAATCTTTCCACCACTCAGAAAAAGATACACATGCCCCTTGCACTTGTGCTTCAGGGAAGAAACGCGAAGATGGTCACTTGGCATGGGGGAATATGACTTTCCGTTATTGTACACAAGTTTAACTGCTTATAAAATCTACTATGACCACAGAAGTCCTAATTTTGAAGCCAACAGAATTGGCATGTAATAGAATTTTATATTTAAAACAGTCTGATAAATTATAGAATAGAACAGTTCTATATTAACAAAAAAATAAAGAATACAGACTAACAATCTAGCGTAGTTTTTGACAATGTTTATCTGAGTACCACGAGTGGTGAGCATCTTATCACAAATACATTTTAAACCCAAAATGTTCCTTTGACTGCAGCAGTGTAGCACACTGGCTATTCACCCAAGCAGACACCAGCTTATCTACAAATTGAATCTGCCCTTGCCTGTTGTCTCATATTGAACCATCAGTCCCTTCACCTGCACCTTGCTCTTTGCCTGTGTCTAGTCTGTCCAACCTGCCCTGAGAGTGCCAAGGCTTGCTGAACGTGAGGTGCTGTTATGGTTTCAAAAAATCAATGCAATTTATTGGTTTTTAGACAATTATTCTATCAACTGATGAACCCTCCCCACCCAGGAAGGGCAATTGGGGAAAATAAGGAAACATGAGGGTTGAAATATAAATAGAATTAGTAGGATAAGACTAACCAACTAACAATAATAGCTAATATAAACTGTACAAGAACTATACTCAGGCCATTCTATCAGCAGGAACTATGTGCTCCCAGCAGGGGACAGCCAATACCAGACACTGTGAGCGCTACAGTTTTAGTAACCAGGGAAGGGCTCAAGGGCACAGGGGTCCGACACCAGGGCAAACAGCTGTCTGCATTGCCACCACCAAGGGAGAGAGAGAGCTACATGGCACACTTTTCTAATTTATATTGATTGTGACATTCATGGTCTGAAATAATCTTCACAGAATCTTCACAGAACCTTCTTGTTTCGAAGGGGCCTTTGAGATCATTGAGTCCAACCATCAAACCTACTCTACAAAGTTCTCTCCCACACCATATCCCCCAACACCACATCTAATCTACTCTTAAACACAGTCAGGGATGGTGAGTGCACCACTTCCCTGGGCAACTGATTCCAGTGCCTGACCACCCTTTCTGTGAAGAATTTTTTCCCAATGTCAAGTCTAAACCTACCCTGCTGCAGCTTGCAGCCATTCCCTCCTATTCTGTCGCTAATTGCCTGTGAGAAGAGACCAGCACCAACCTCTCTATGATGCCCTTTCAAGCACTTGTAGAGAGTGATGAGCTCTCCCCTCAGCCTCCTTTTCCGCAAACTAAACAGGCCCAGCTCCCTCAATCGTTCCTCGTAAAATTTATTCTCATCCCCGCACCTGGCAAGGCTCAAAAATACTGAGACTTTAAATCTCACATAGCACAGCTGGCTATAAAGTAAATATTTTCACCAATTTGGACACTAGAGTTTTCTAGAAGTGCAGCTTTTCCCAGCATTAGAAGAGAAGTTACTCCTGTGTTGCTCAAACCAGGACAGATATTCAGCACACCACAGCTGTAAAAAACACCCATCAAAAGTGTAACGTGAAGAGCACTGGGTTATGTTTCTCTAGACCTTGTTTTGAAGGGGGTCAGACTGTATTGTCATAACTCCAGACTACCCCCAAAAAAGAACAAAAAAAATAACCCACAAAAAAATCCCCAAACCCAGAACAAAACCAAACCAAAAAGCCAGCAATCTGCATGGCCATGAAAAACCTCCCTAGTTACACAGCACTATTAATCCAAACTCTTCTGTACAGGCACAGGAACTTCTCGGACTTGTCAGCAAAGACTGACAGAAAATTATGCATTAGAAGCAAAATAGATAATACAAATGAGTGCAAACATTACATTACATTTCTGCATTAACAGTTGTTTAATTATTCGTACCACTGTACTGAAATTTCAATGAGGTTGATAGAATCCATTACCTCATTTTTGAGAGATTTAACCACCGTCCCATTATTTAGAAAATGACATTTGTTTTTCTGGTTATAAAAAAGTGGAAGGCTGAAGCTACCAGCCATAGTGGCTTAAGGTAAAGCAGAGGTCTGAATTTCCATTAGTTTAAGATTAAAAGGACCATTCCATGAAGTATGTGAATTCATTTGGTCTTTTCGTGTTCTTCATAGTTATTTTATTCTGACTGAGATTATTAGGGATCCATGGTCTCCTCAGACTACGTTCAGCTAAAAATAAGAGTATGTAATATTGAAGAGAAGAACACCTCAGAACTGTATGCATTACACAACTTAGGTGCAGCTCAAGAGCCTGATAAATAATAAAAAACCACGTTTATGTTTCTGGAGATGAAGGTTTCATGCCCACAGAACTATCAGTGGTTTTCTAGAACAACAACTGCAATTCTTGGGCTTGTTATTTCTAGAATGTTCTGGTGTTTATTCTTTGCTGAGAACATGTATTTCAGATTTTCAAAAGTATATAAAAAGCGCTCCACTAGGAAGGAAATTGTTATCCTTTGGTTTAATATCAGACATTATTATTTTCAGGTGCATTCTCTTCACTCAAAAAATCCTGGCATTTCAATATTACATTAATAGAAATCAATTTCCTTTATTTAGCTAGTCCTTTCCATTTAGGCCATCCTCCTTCGAAAGCAATTTATTTCCTAGTTGCCAGCTTTAGAAAGGAAACAATACTGCAAGAAAATTACAAATTCATTTGCAATTTGACAGAGCTAAACATAGAAAAAAAAAACTTTCTATTTTGATACATAATTGATCTTTATAAGTGGGTCTTCAGTATGAATATACTCAAAGCTTTCATATTTGATATCTACCTTCCGTGCAACTTGCTTACCAAAAGGTAGAGATCTATCACCATCTATAGAGACTGGGCTTGTGGTAACCAAATAATGCCAAAAAACCCTGCATCTTTTCGTTATTATTGCTCTGCCCTCCAGACCACTTTGGACCAAAACTCAGCAGCTGCACCAGCTGTGTCAGGGCACAGTGATTTCCCCTCTCCAGAGTCCACTGGGGGACAGACACTGGTGGCCCTGGACAGTACATGGAGACATTTGTATCAGTACCAGAGGAGGCATCAGGAGTGTATCTGCTTCCGCAGCAAGTGTCCTACAGACAGCATAGTGGGATATAGGTCCCAGTAAAGTTTCTGCACAGTTTTCTAAGGAGTTTTGACAGGCCTGCTCCAAAAATGTGACTGATTTAAGATATTTTCCCACTGCAAACTTATGCTGCTGAATACAGCTCGCACTTCAAGCAGCCATGATGTTTTAAGAAGCTTCCAGTTAACTGTAATACGTCAAATCTTTTTTTTTTCATATAAATGCTATGTGTGCATGTTCTATCAGTAGTAGTAGTAACTGATGCATATGCATAAAAGCAATTATAGACTTAGAAGTTCATGTACTGAAATCCTGGACCCTTAATGCTAAGTGTTGAGATTATTAGTTTGGATGTTATTTATTTTTAATGTAAATTGGACCACGATGAGTCTTCTGAGGCAGTTGCTACATATTTATAAGCTTTTGACTACAATTATAATCTATCACTCCAGATACAAGTACTGCCCTCGTGGCCCAGTGACACAGTGCCAGTAATCAAAAGCTGAAGTGATGCAAGCCCTAGATATGCCGATGTGAAAATGTTAGTGCATTGACAGCCAAAACTACAGCGCAGCACCAAAGTAAGCACACGGTTCAAAGCGTCTCGTGGTCAGATACGATGTTCTGGGAAAGCAGACCTTGCTAAGAATGAATTGTAACATTTAGAGATTAATTATTTTACTCAGAGAGTTTTCCTAGTGGTTCGATACTACCAGAAATCAATTATGCACAAGAAAAGAAAACTAAGAACCGTGGATAATGTTTCTATTGGAAAGCCATTAGAAACAGCAGTTTTGTGTGATTATGAAACTACTGTATAACATCTTACAAAACTGCAGGTAAGTTTCTAGGTTACTACAAAAAAGGAGCTTCTTGGATCAGTCCTGTGTAAATGGAAATACTTTCTAACAGCACACTGAGCTTTGCCTCAGCCTTATAGAAAGCCATGTTTCAAGTGAAAGGCATTGGAGATGGCTGTAAAAGGAATCTAGGCAGGATTTTATAAACTTGGAATTTTAACTTGATCAAGATTACAGATGGGATCAAGAAATTGGAAAACCAGGATGGAAATTAGATTAAATTAGATAGGAGGTGAAAATGTCTAGACAGTCACCACATGCTATAACAGAAGCCAGCTCCTTCTGTAATACCTCCCTCAGTAGTCTAACCCTAAGTTAGTACACGAATTTAGTACACGAGCAAGAGATATCAAGCTGCCACTCAGATGCTTCTGCAGCATTAGTGACACTAGCTGCAGCTTACCTCAAGGTTTAGGCAAGAACAAAAAAATTCAGAAGCCAAATTATACACCAATGGAGGGAATTTTTTTTTCTTTTACACCTTTCACTGTAGGTGATCAGTGGATGTACTGAAAGCCAGTCAAATAAATTCAACATAGACATTTGCAGTACAAGCAAAAAGCTAATTTTCTTTTGGTGCCTTCTTATAGATACCAGGAAATCAAGAACTCTCACGTTCACCTGTTTGCTGTCAAGATGTCACTGGAAATGTGTAGATTTTCCAATTTAAGATGCTTAAATTCAAAATTTGTAAAATGAAAAGCTGTGGTAGTCAATCTGACCTTTTAAATTTCGCAAAGGCAGTGGCAGGCACAGCTGGTTCCAAGTTTCGTGTGGAGAAAGTTCTTATAGCAAACCTTTGAAAATCAGTAAATGAAATTTAAATAAAAGAGAGGCCCACACAGAGAATTAGGCCGGTGTACTCCAACTACCTAGTTTCTAATCAACCCCCATATCTTCAGTGTACGCTATGAGAGCATTGATAGGGCGACATCAGCAGTACAAATTCATACCAGCACGCCTACTTGCCTGCACTTCAGGTCCCCATCCCACAGATTAAAACCCATGTGACAATTCTGAAAAGATTTCAAGGAAAGAAGATCCTTTGTATTCAATGGTGTGCACTGGCAAGTAGACTATCTGTACAGAAATCCATGTCAGAGCCCCCATCACATAGAACATCATCAGCAGCAAGAGTTTTCTTGTCTCTGCAGGTTTTAAGGATGGAGATAAGCACTCTCAAAAGTCACAAAATGTAGCAGAACATTTGCTCTGTGAATAAATTGAAATTAAAATGCTGTTCTCTGCTACTCAAACTCAACCTCCACTGAGTCAAGACTTTCCTTCTGTTCAAAATCCTTCACCAATTTTGCCTTAGCATCCATCCGCATATTCCTTCTTCCATCGCTAAGATCACAATGATTGCAGGTTTTCACTCAAAACATCAGATGCCTGTCCATGTCTTGACCACTGGCGTACTGAAGCCATGCTGACCTTCCTATGGAAACATGGAGGAGGAGCAAAATGACCAAAGCATTTGACACTGTCCTATATGACCCAGATTTAATGGATGGACCACTCTGTGGATCAGGAACAGGCTAGATGGCCGCACTGAAAGAGTTGTGATCAATGGCTCAATGTCCAAGTGGAAGCCAGTCACGAGTGGTATTCCTTAGGGGTCAGTACTGGGACCAGTGTTGTTTAACATCTTTGTCAGAGACATAAGGTATGTCATGTCTCTGAGAGGGCCAAGTGCAAGGTCCAGCACCTGGGTCAGGGCAATCCCAAGCACAAATACAGATTGGGTGGAGACTGGATTGAGAGTAGCCCCGAGAAGAAGGACTTTGGGGCGCTGTCTGATAAGAAGCTCCATATGATCCAGCAATGTGTGCTGGGAGCCCAGAAAACCAACCACATCCTCAGCTGCATCAATGGCAGTACAGCCAGCAAGTTGAAGGAGGGGATTCTGCCCCTCTACTCTGTTCTGGTGACACCCCACCTGGAGTACTGTGTCCAGCTCTGGAGCACCCAGCCTTAGAAGGGCATGGACATGTTGGCATGAGTCCAGAGGAGGGCCATGAAGATAGAGCACCTCTCCTATGAGGACAGGCAGAGACAGTTGGGGTCATTTAGCCTGCAGAAGAGAAGACTCTAGGGAGACCTTATAGTGGCCTTCCAG
>VZTM01038062.1:18643-37781 GCA_013400555.1 Jacana jacana
TTTTTTTTTTTTTTTTTTTTCTTCTTAAAAGAAGGCAGGACATCGTAAATAAAAAATTAGTGTAGACTAGACAAGCATCCTCCACAGTTACTAACCTCTGTCAGCCTTTAGCATGTTCAAATGTAGCACAGGAAGGAAGGATGTTAAAAGCTGCAAAACATTTCACCTTCTGAGTGCTACCTCACATCCTCAATCCCGTTCTGACAGGCATCAATCACTCCTCAGTTTATGATGGAAATAGCCAAACACGGGAAACAAAAGAGGACAAATACTTCTGAGGAGTCATTTTTTTCATCTTTCTCGATAACTCCATCCCCTCCCTTCTCCCAGTGCCTCTTCCAGTAGATACGCACATCAGAAACATCTATTTATTAAGTCAGCTGTACTTTCCAAAAGGTTGTCTTGTGATATATTGATGATTACAAAGTATGCAAGTTACACAAATGCAGAAATATCGCTGCCTCGCTGCAGCTGCATTGAACGCAAACCCACGAAGAGAGTCTATGAGCTACTGATACCGACAGTCTGCACTGTAAGAAACCAAACCTCTATTTTGGGAAATCAGGACGTGAATGATTTGGTTTTGGGTGCAATAACATGAGTCATAGGTGACAAGGAGATAAACAGCACCATTCCCTGTGAGAGGAAAGGGCTCTGGAATGCTGTTAGCCTTTCCACTAAGACATGGAGAAAACATGCACATAAATATAACGTTCTCTTCAAGGAAGAAAACATCTTAGGTAGTACACTTAAAAAGGGCAAAACCCCTTCCACTGCAATCAATTAAACCTAATTGTCCCTCTTTTTAACAGAGGCCATTTGTCACTACCCTAAAGGCACCTATAAATTGCAAAGGGCAGAGCTGTTTTCTAGTTCGGTGTTCACATCTTTCCCAATGATAAGTGGAGAGTTGGATGGTTAAACTGTTGCTTAAAGAAACAGTAGCAAGAACAGAGGGCAAGATGATTTCTTCACTTTTAAAAGCAGCTTAGCTCCGAAATGCTTGGAAATTCCTGTACTTTGGTACCGTTTGGGTAATGTCCGAGTAATCACGAGCACACTCTTTCGTCCCGAAATAACAATTTAACTGAGAGGATTCTAGCAACCAAACACAACTGATGCTTATTTCAACCAGAAAACTCATTTTTTAGATATATAAACAAGTATGACTCAGTCCTACACAGTAGTTTTACTAATCAGAACTTCCTGTCCCTTCCCTGCACTTGAAACAAGCTATCCAACCCTTCCAAGCTAAAACATGCCTTGTTGCTCTCCCTCAGCACTGCGTAGACATGAAATGAACCCTTTTCAGACAGATGCATACCTTCCCACCCTGCATCAGTGACTTTAGCAGTGTATAGGGCTTAAAAATCTCACTGCAGGCTTGGGACTTAAGTAGTGTCCACACAGGGAGAGCAGCTAATATGCAACATGTGTGTATGTATAACAGTTTGCTCACAGGCTGAGAAAGAAGGTGTAGAGCAGGATGCTGCTTCTACTCTCTTTAAGTAGCTGAGGCATTCATACACCAACAACACTGAATGGGATTGTATTAAAAAGTTACTTGACTTGCCAAGCTTACCACAGGCATTCAACATTCAGGAGGTTGACTTAAAACTGTATTTAAAAAAATGAGCTTTCTCATTTCTTCTGGGGCATCAGCTTTTACGATTCACATTTGCAGAATTCTGTAGGCAACAAGGAAGGTTACAAACTTGCAATAAAAGAAAGAGAAAGGCATGCTGCACCTCTTTAAAAATGGAATGCCTTCAGGCATTTTATAGCACCATGTGTAAGATCAAATCTCTAGCAAGGTGCTAAATGGACAGGGAGGCATTCAGGGGGTCAGGCAGAGAGAATGAACCTTGTCATATGCACTCACCTCTTTTCACCTCCCCTCTTCTAACCCTCTGAAGATAATTTTATGAAGAAGTAAGCAGGACCAAACAGAAAAGAAAGGTATACCCCCGATCAGGAACCTTTTTAACATTGCTGAACTTCACAATATTCAAGTGCACAGTGTCCTTTTTAGAAAAGCATCCCCTTTATTACAGTCAATTTGCTATAGCAGAAGCTTATACTCATCATCTCTCAAAAAGACACCAGGTTTCCCTCAATTAGCTTGAGGAGAAGGGTAACATTGCTTTTGTGTACACTCTTCCCCTCCTGCCTGGTTTGCAAATTTTTAATTAAATGTAAATAGCATTAGCTTTCCCCGTGTGATTCATTTGGCAGGTTAAAAAGTTCACTTCAATATACAGTACTCATCTAAGCAGCCCATGGTGCAGAGTAATTATATGTGCGCTGTTACAGTGAAAACAGAATGCAAATTGATTAATGCTGTACAAAGGAAAAACATGATTCCTAAACACTGAACAGCCACACATTCAAAGTCTCTGTAAACCAGTCTTTATAATCCAGTGCTGCCTTCTGTCCTTCCCATCCCCCCAAACCCAAGAAAATAACAATTAAAAAAGAAGATAATCCAGCACCTGGACTGGGAGCCCAGCCAAAACAAAGAACCAGGCTGTTCAACAGGAGCTCACCTTTCGGCACATGAGGACAAGGTCAACGTTAAAGGAAGAAAGAAGCCGTGAGGTCCAAGGGGAGAAGACAGGCTGGAGGACAGGGGGGCAAGCTGTGCCAAGGACAGCGGGTGAAGGTCAGGAGATCACTACTGGCAAGTATTGCCTGCCGCAGCCCCTCCCAGCTTCCACCCCTTCCCACTTGCCCTAGAGGCAGAAACTCCCAGCTAAACTCCACACCCATGTCCTACCTGCCAATCTCCCTGTCTAAGTATGCACCCCATCCATTCATCGTCTCTGGTAATTCAAATAATCCCATCCACAGTGTCAACAAATAAAATCGGTAACATGTGAAGTGTCTACAATCCATCCCATCCAGCACTCCCATAGCAAAAGAGAATGATCACCCTCAGCACAATTTGGAAACTGTGCCCGTGTTCAATTTTCCAGGAACAAACCCTCTGACAGAAAAGGGAATAAACAAGAAAATGTGTACAGGGATCATTCAGAAGTTTAAGGGCAAAACTGTGTTGAGCGAGAGCAACAGCCCTGTGTACCCAATAGTCAACAACCAGATTCCAAGTATTCTGGAATATGAACTCAGTATTTCTTTGGTTAACAAAGTTTACAAACCTGAGTTGATGCCAGAGACAAAGGGAACATTCTCATTTTGCAATAAACCTCAGGGAGAGCAAAAGCTCTTAGAAGGGCTCACCCTCTAGCTGAAGCGAACGAAGGCTGCCAGATTAGGAGCTGTATTTGCAGTTTTGTAAGTAGCAGTTAGGGCCAAAGGGGAAACTATACTGTCAGACGCTTGGTTTGGCCACCACACTTAGCCCCTTAATCCATAAAAAAAAGCAGTGCCAGGATCTTTACTGACGAAAAGCCAAACAGGGCTTTGAGCGTTTGATCTGACAGAGGACACTGCCAGCTGCAGGGCACCCATGTAACCCTAATGCAGCCATGGGACTGGCCCAGATCCATAGTTAAATCTGCTACAACACCCCTAATCTGCAAATAAAGACGGATTCTGTGTGTTTTGGTAAAGTATTTTTCAGTTTGAAGATTCTGCTAACATAAATCTATTTGGGGCAGCTTTTAAACATTAAAAAACAAGAAAGAAAAACTGCAAACAAACAAATTATTTCATCTGGGATTTCCCATGATTCAAAACAGTTTTCTCATTGCTTTATTACAAGATTAAATGTCGGAGTGTCATATTCTAACACTGATCAATGTAAGTAGGGAGTAACAGGCTAGACAGCAGTTTAAAAAAAAAAAATATTAAAAAAAGGAAGAAGAAGTGTTTGGGGTAAACCACCACCTAAATGTAAGTCAGTGACAAAATGCCACTGCTTCAAAGGCACCAGGAATCCTGCAGTGTATTAGTGGGAACAGTACATGCGAGAGAGGGGTGATTAGCTGCCCCACTCCTGGCTGCGACTAAACACCACTATCTAATGCTGCTGCCAAACCAAAGAGCACGCAGAAGAGGGCAATGAAGATATGATAAGCAGAGAAAGCTTTGGAGAGCAGCACCTGGCTTACAGAGGAGAGGTGAGACATTCTGGGGAGCAGGAGGAGGGAAGCAAGCACAAAGTCTTGCGGTGTGGAGAGGCTGCTGCAGAGGCAGTGGTGGTTGGTGGCTCAGCATGGCTGCCGGGCTACCATGAGAACCAGCTGCAGTCAAGAAGGGGTTGGATTTTGGTGGTGTTTTTTCTTTGACAACTTTCCAGCTAGGTAATTAAGACACCTCACTGGAACTCTGGGGCTCTGCTGTCCAGGCCACACAAGGGGTGACAGCTTTCCTACCCACACTGGAAGTTCTTGATGGACAGGGAGGTGTATCTGCCCTGTGCCTACCATGGTATCATCATCATCAGTGTTATGGTTACCATAATCCTTATCCAAGACGATTATCTTGCACTGTCAATACCTGACAGCAGTAAGTAATTATTTATCAGAATTCTGTGTTTCAAGGCATTTTAATATCTTCATGAACATCACAAAACCACTGGCTTCTCTAAAAAAGAAAACTGACAGCAGTTAGCCTAACAGCAAATGATGATTCATTAACAGATCCTCTTGGTGTGATGAAAAAAATTCAGCTGGTTCCGTTCATACCAATATATAATTCTGTAGGGGAATTGAAATTTTTATTTCTAGTCAATTCATATTGTTTTACACAATGCAAAAAAAAAAAAAAACCAAAACAAACACCTATTTCCATTTACTTGAATACACTTTAAAATATTTGAATTTATTACTTGAATTTAGTTGAAATTATTCAGCTGTTTTCAACTCATTAAAATCATGCGTCAGACTGAAAAATTGATTTTAATTTAAAATGTGCTTAACCAGTCCAGCATTTATGAGTTATACAGTCTCAGCTTCTTGTAAGAGATGAAACCATTAGTCTAATTCAACCCAAAATTACTAACATGCTTGGTTTCTTGAAAAATTTGTTTTTACAGAAAAATTATTACTTTATTCCGTTCAGTCAGAGGTAAGCTTATAACGAAAACCTTACAAACTTTATTGCACAGAAGAGAGTAATTAACTTGATTCTAAATTAAATATTCAAGAATTCCTTCACTGTCATGCCTCATCAGGCTACATTCAGAAAAATACTTTCTTACAGGTACCTTAGCAAGGCACAAAGAAGCAACCAATACTGGGGAGTGTCAGATTCCAGCGAGCATACCGCCAACAAAACACATATTAAGAGCACAAGTACAGCACAGCAGCGCAGACACATGCGACTGCATTTGTTTTGTTTGGACCACAAACTGTCCTGCCATTCCTGAATGCCCTTCTGCCACCACTCCAGGGCAGGCACCTTTGTATTTGTTTAGCATAGCTGAGTGAATTGCAAACTACGGCTACTGTATTAGTAAGAAATTATTGTCACCTGCGGCAAGAGTCTTCGCTCCTGTTTATTCCAGCAACTGGTGCACGCCAGGGCAATTCCGCACATACCACTGAAGTGGAGGCAGCAAACTTGAGGAGGCTGGATCAAGGCCTTAGGCTTATCAAAGTCAAGAGAGTCTTCACCCAAGGTGAATAATTCAGGTATCGAGTGTAGATACTTAGTATTGCATCATGTGAGCAGACTTAAGGAACTTTAACAAACTTAAAATAACACCCAGACAGACCAGCCACCAGGAGGTCACCTTTCCCATCTGCTGCTGCAGCTAAACCCTGCCAACCTGGGCCTGACAAAGGCTTGCCTTTGATTGCAATGCCCTGTCTGTAGACCTCTCAGATCCCTTGTCCCTGGATACAGGAGGCTTTGGCTCACACAATAAATGTGTGCCACCTTGGAGGTGGCTGAAAGCAGATCCCAACGTCCCCCCTGTGCCTGGCGTTGCCTCCAGCCCCATCCCTGCAACGAGGCTGGCAGCATCTGCAACATGGGGCCATTGAAAGGCTGCTTCATGCCTGGCCAAAACCTGCAGGCTGCTGCCAGAAGGAGCTGACTAGCCCTTCCTGATGACTGGGTAGCCCACTGCCATGGGCTCCCAATTTCTGTGGGACCAGTGGAAAACCTGCAGCCAGCCAGGGGATGCAGCAAAGGCACCCCAGACCATGGCATAGCTGCAGCCCCCATGGCAGAGAAATGAAAGCCTCCTCAACTAATCAATTTTACATAGAATATATTTGCCTTTAATTTTTGGCCACAGCCCTCACACGTATTTCACCTCCGAAACTGCGCTGAGCAGCCCGTGTTTATGAACGTGCTCCTCAAAGCTGTGTCACTCTTCATTGCAGTGACTCTGAAGACTTAGCTTCATACTCGGGAACCACAGCTCTTTTGGGAGATAACAGGCTTCTCATACTCCTGCACATTGCTAGGGTAGTCCAGTTGTCTCTTGATAGTTAAGAGAGAGCAAAATCCCAAGGAAAAAAAGGGAATGCCAGCTGGGAAACTCTCAATTTTTTCACTGATGCAGTTTCTGTTTACCACCAGCCTCAGGAGAGTTACTGTAGCTCACTGGTAGTGCATCTCAAGGGTCAAAACTGCAAATCTGCTCCTGTGTACATCTGTATTTATGAATTTGTGTGTATAAAATGTGATGTGCAAACATCACATTTTCCTTTGGTAAGACATGCCACCGTAGACAGAATACCTGCAGGGAAAAATTGTACACTTACACATTCTGAAAATAACCAAATATGCTTGATGACTAATTTCCAGTTATGAAATGTAAGAGTCTCATTCCTTAAGGACAAAACGGTTACTGATAATAACAGACAAAGTAAGCTATTCTTTGAAAAAGGAACAAGTTAACATATCCATACAATTTTTTTCTCCCAATAGTTTTCCACCTCCCTTTTTTTTTTTTTTTGCTAGCCCAGTTGTGGAGGCATTACAATCGTGTGTTTTAAAAAAATAATAATCAAATATATTTTCCTGTCTACAAAAACCCAGGAACATGCCAGAAAGTAATTAGGAATGACAAGCATATAATGAGATGTGAGCTGCAAGTATTCAGTTTTTAGACTGGAAAATAAAACACTTAACAACGGATATGGAATGCTTTTGCCCCAGCTCTTTTATGCATAGCTGGCATGACTAATTTGAAAAATAAGAGAACATTTGCCAATCTGCTTTTTAGGCAGAGTTCAGACAACGGAGAAATCCAAACAGAGGAAAGATGATCAGAATAACCACACCAGGTACCTACATTAACTTTGCATAGGAAGAACAGAATATCAAAGGGTCTGTGGCTAAGTCTCCTAAGTTTGCACTTAGGGCATGCCTCCCTTTTTTCTGCTAAAGTTTGAGCTTTAAGGCATTCTGAGATTGATGAAGCGCTCATTTCCTGCAGACAGATCATCATGTGTCAGCTAGAAAATAAGAATATCTAAGTGGATACTTACTGGTTACAGGTTGTTTGGATTTATGAAAAAAACTTTTCAATAAATTTGATACTACAATATGAATTTTTTGAAAGGATGCTGAATTTTGAGCAAATGCCTAGATTTCTAGTATGAAGTACACTTCATACCGGTGACCAACCTGCTTATTGACACCTTGATAAGAAACTCTCCCTTTAATCTTACCAGAAGCAGAGTTCCTCACGCTCAGCCTGCTGATGAACAATGCAGGAAAAATTTATGATGGCAAAAAGTTGTTCTTTTCATCATGCATCTTGGCAGTAATAGGTTATCAAATACATATCTGCCCAAAATAATGCTGGCACTGTATTCCAATTACTTAGCAAAGTAGCTGTGCAGGATATTACCGTCCTGTGCCTCACTAGACAGGCTTGCTGCCAACTGGGTCATACAATAATCAACAAACCAGACTCCAGAAAGGATGCTAGATTCCTCACAGCAATTATGGGGAGGCATACCATTGAAGCAATTATGTATATTTAGACAATGTAGTGCTGGATTTTCACTTCTTTATTAACAAGCTGCTCAAGGGGGTCTGATGAGCTGATAGCTTTAATGGCCTGACTTCAAACTTGGCCATGAACCTTTAATTCAAATGTAAACCTTTCAGCTCAGGCTATTGCCAAAGAGACCGGCTTAAGGAAAAGGATCAGTCTGTTTGCAGGTTCCCTGGACTCTTGGGTTGGATACATCATTTGTGAAATACAAGCAGCACCTGGCTTATTACTAATTCCAAGACTGTACAAAAACTAAGAGTACAATACATTCAAAACACACCCAAACACTCAACTAAGTATTCCCTTGTTTCAAGAGAAAAAAACACATTAGAATAACAGAACAGCTGTAGTGGTTCTGCTATGGTTTGGAAGCCAGTGCCATGAGCACAGGCTCTGAATGCTCATGTCTGGCTGAGGTCTTTCTGAGCTCACTGCCGAGCCTGCCTCACAGTCATGGCTGGGGACATGGCCCTGTTCCTAGCCACAAGCTGCCTATCGCTTCCAGGAGCTACTGCTTGGGAAATGCAGACCAAATCTTTCACTCCTATACTACACTCCATGCTACAATTCCTTTTTCACAGATACATTAAACTCCCAAATAAAAGTGTATGCATTCCCAGAGCTAGAATAGGTGAGAAACACATTGCTCATAAATATAATTTCTACCTTCTTGCTTGTCATTCAAACTATAGGGTAATCCACAGAGTATTAATAAACTCCTACAACTGGGCTTATAACTGACTTTGAGTAACTTCAGAAAATTAATCCCCCCAGTGGTGGCTGCTGTTCTCTCTCATTCAGCATCAGCATCTGGCAAAAAGTGATTCCACTGAGTAATCTTGGCAAAACTTGCAGAGATTGTTTTGAATTTCCTTCACAACTACTCAATGCCCAACTGTATTAACAGCTGAAGATGAAACACTACTGTTGTGGGTCTTCTTGATCCATGATAATTGTGGCACTTCTTTACCATTTCAACATTTTCTTAAATTTATTACAATTAAAAAACTGTGTTCTGCACAGTGATTTGCTGGTTATAAGGAGAAGAAAAGCAGCCAGCATTTAATGAGCTTGGATACATCTATGAGCCAAAAAATGGCCACAAATACCAACACTACATAAAGTATACCCCAAGTTTTTAATGCCATCTGCAGAAGGTTCCCTACCTATAGCCCAGTAAGGTCCTGTGACATGCCTCAGAAAGCAGTTACCAGGATGGTTTTGAAAGCATTGTCCCTCACCCACCAGACATCCATGGGTCTACAAAGAAAAAGTCAAGGGTTCTGTTTGTTTTTACTGTTTTGAATGACAAAACAACAAAATAAATGGTATTAGTCCTTTTCTGTACTAACTGAAGTGCCCTGCTAAGACAAAGACAAAGGAATGAATGGTAAGAGCAGCAGAGGTCAAAAGTCAAGGCCCAACGCCAAAGCTGCTGGTAAGCAACTATTTATAATGTAGAACATCCAAAAAGGTTCATGCTGTTCAGTTAGAAGTACATACCCTCCACCCTTGATGCACTGTGTTAGAATTACTGTCTACTCTTCATGTATTACCCTCTTAATGCATCCCAGGAAGCTTATGCTAAGTGAAGAACCAATGCTAGCCTGTTCAATGTGCTTTCCATGCTTTTTTGTTGTTGCTTTTCAAGTTCTCAATTCCTCCCGTATTGTGTGATTACAGCACCTACAAATCGTTACCGCCAGCTGTGCTATGAGCTGCACAAACAGAACAAAATGCAGATTAACAGTCACCTTACCCCAGAAGATGCCCTACTTCCATTCAGTAGCTGCCACAATAAATACGGTTGCCTGCTCAGGCTTCTTCCTGTTATCTATTAGCTAGTTTCCACCTCCACTGGTGCCATGCTCCCACCAGGTTCTGCAGCTCTGCTCTCATAGGGACCCTCAACATGTGGGCTTTATCATCTGCTGCTTTCCCTGTACTGGTGTCACAGGACACCGATTGCTGAGCTCACATACATTAGCACAAACTCAGAGAGACCTCAGTTTCTGCTCAGCCACCACCCAGGAAGAGGGGCCAGCGAGGAAGGGGGCATGGCACACAGGCAGCAGGGCTCACAGGCTGCCAAATGGGCAAATGAAGCCCCGGCTGCCATCTCCTCCAGCCAAGCACAGCTCAGCACTTTCCCTGAGCTGGCTTCCGTCTGTGTTGTCTGGAAGAGCTCCACAAGCCACAACTTGTGAACAACTGCGCTGCTTCTGACCGGCAACATTAATAACATTTTTTAAGAGCACCTACCTGTATTGTTAAGGTAGGGAGTAATCAGAGCATCTGGAAAATACCAGTCTACTAGGACACAAAGCAACACAGGGTTTTGTTGGTGCCCACCAGGGCCACCCTGCCAAAGCACTTTGACGTGGCAAGAGATAAAGACGGCTCATTCGTCCTGTAAGAGAAGCTTCTGTCAGTCCTTCCATACTTTCCCTAAGCCACACAATTCAGAAAATCCTGCCCAAAACTGAAAGCCAATTTTCAGTCAGAAAAGCTGGAATAAAGCAAAGGAAGTAACTTCACCAGGTCTATTAAAGATAACATGGGGCTCAATATGGACTATATAAAACAAAAAACCACACCGTTCAATAAGCTGGATGCGTTTTTCTTCTTTATGGATTGTTCTGTTAGAGATCTGCTGAAATCTGATGATATGTCCAGTAACCTGTGAATCACCATTCTGGTATTTGGCTTTGTCAATTATTTAATATGACCACCTAAAAACAGTCAGAAGAAAATAAGGAAGCCCCCTACAGCAGCCTCTGCAAATAATGCTTCCCTTATGGCCAGTATCGACACTGACACAGCAGAGTTTGAGTGTTCCTCCCTCCTCTCTCCATCTGTTACTCTGCACCCCCTCTGGCTGGCTGGCTCATGGTCACTTTTTCCACAGAGTAAGAGTCAGTAACTCTAATGAATGTCACTCTAGTAAGTTACAGAGGCTTTCAATCTAGACAGCCTACAAAAAATGACAACACAAAGGAGTTTACATGTACTGCGATATAAACATAAGAAATTTCTGAGGTGGTGTGCACCCTGCTAGAAAGTGTTCAAGGGTTTAAAATTGAATTTAAAAAAAATATTACATGCCTAAGCCTATTAAACTCTTGCTCTCAGCTGAGTAAAGATTTTGGCATGTGACTCCATGGGGCAGAGAAGCCTGTACACCCCCAATAGAGCAAGTGAAAAGCTCCAGTAACAGAGAGCTGAGTGACCTGAGGACCCAGAAGCCACAGCCTAGGTTGCTGCTCTGCAGTAGTGCTCCATCTCAGTGGGAACAAACGTACTTCTCAGGCCAGTTTTCATGATATCTGGTCAGTGCAGGTGTCTGAGAATGTAGAGGGTGGGAGGGATGATCCTTCTTTTGTCCATAAGGGCACACTTTTGCCTCACACAAACAAGATTATCTGATCTTGTCAGACCAGGCTACTTGGAAGGAACCTTTTAAAATCAGGTTTAAAAATCCAGACAAATAAATAACTAGTGAGTTAGGTCTGAACTCTTCAATTCAGCCCTAACAACAAATGGTGTCAGTCATTTTTATCAACATCTTACTTTTTTTTCACATCAGTATCATCACTAATAAAACAAAATCTGCAATATAAACAAACGGTATGTATATCAACTGCACACTTGTAAAATGAGTTGATGAAAGGCATCAGTTGTTTGATGCAAGAATGGGATCTTTCTGTTCCCTGTATTTTTTTACGAGCTGTTGCATTGACAGGCTCCTGCAAAACACTACAACCTCCGTTTGGAAAAGCATAACAACACAAGCCTCTGGCAAAATGACTCTTACACTACCAAAACCATTTCTCCTTCTACTACATCTCTATCCATAAAGTGGTATAATCTTAATAATAATAGAAAAATAAAATCTTTAGGAAAAAATAGTATGAAAATATACTTCTGGGTGCAACCCAAGTTACATTTGAATTTTTAAATAATTTTGAAGGCCAGGGAGTTTTTCCTGTGTTTTAGTCCAGCCATCTCAAACATTCTTAAACAACTAATTATACTTGAACTTGTCCTTTTGATTACCAGTCATATAATGTTCAGTTTTCCCCTTATGACAGTGGAACCAAACAGATCAGAGTCTGTAACTTCAGTCTTTCCAGTATCGCCCAACAGTTCCCTAGGCTTTCATGCCCTGCCTTTCTATTTATGGATATTCCACTCTGTTCAGAAATTATCTACAATCTGTATTCAGTCCCCTGGCTCCTGATCCCTCACATCGTAAAACCTCCTCTCCTTTTATGCATGATTTAGCAAACTGAAACACCTGTAGAACATGTTCACCCACTGTGGAAAAACTTCTTCCCTCTTCTGCTCTGAGATCTCCTGTGGTTAACCAAACCGTGAAGTTCCTTAGGCTTCAAATAACATGCAAATGATAGGCCAACATTCCAACATTCTTTAAAAAATGAATTATATCTGAAATTCATACCTCGGCACACAAAACTATGATTCTCCATGACCACAGAAGCTTCTGCATGAAAATTTCTGTTATGTTGTTCAATGTCAACATGAACAATTAATCTGGAGGACTTTCTCTTCCCAAATTCTATGTTTTTTTTGATGGATGGACTTTTTATTTCCACTGGATCCATAAAGCTCCCTTGAGTTCTCACAGAGAGACTTCCACCTGCAGCAGCAGAATGGGAGGGAAAAGGCACCTGCAATGATTTTCACAATACTTTTGCTTACTTTAATAAAACATTAACTTTTCTAAAATTGGAAACAAGAAATAAAACAGGCTACAACAAATCCATGGGTGCAAGAGCAAACAGCATTACTTTTTCCCTCACGGCACTAAGTGTATTCATATATGCCACAAGCTGGATGCAGGTTCTACAGAATTATATACAGTAAGCCCGAAAAATCAATGATGTAGATGCAAAAAGCATCTTCATCCAAGTGCCCTTGCCCTCCTCCTGCTCGGATGCATGTTAGGCAGGCCACTGACAGTACTTAATCAGGCGAATGTGATCCTTCCTTAGCATCTTCGCCAGCATCCCTGCGGTCAGACAAAGCCTTAATAATGGCCAAGCAGTGTGCCCTGTAGTTAACACAGTTGTGTGTTCCTTGGGGTGGATAAATTACATGCCACTGAAAAAAGCATGTCTGGACCCAGTGCAATCAAAGAAATTCATTGTCTCAAAGCAACCGATTATTCCAATGAAATTAGTTATTCAAGCAAAACACTAAACTAAGAACCAACAGCACTGAGACACAGGCTGCTTTATAAAAGTGACTGCTTTTTCTAAATGGTTTCTGAACTTATACGCACTGATTAAATGGACCTTAGTGCTGGAAGATACCAGAGCTCATCACACGGTCCCACAAAAATAGCCCTTGTCCCAGGGAGGTGGAGGGGCTGTTTCTCCCTGTCCCAGGCTGCAGTCCGTCCATGCCGTACACGCTGTCCTGCAGCAGCGGATCTGGCTGGCGTACAGGAGGCCAGCAGCGACCCTATCACATAACAAGTGTCTCTCCAGTGCAGTGGTCTATACCACCACCCAGCACGTGCAGACCCAGAGACACTGCTGCTCTCCAAAGGTCAGAAATCACACCTGAAGAGCCTCAAGCGCCATCTCAAGCACTCTCTCTGCGGCTATCGCAGTAAACTTGCAGCCAGGAGTAAGAATAGTTCATCTGCTTGTACTGGACCAGCAGGCTGGCACTGGGTGGAACAAGCACAAGTCAAGTCGGAAAAGTTTTAGCTGCATGTGTTTCAGTTTTGTGTATAGAGGAGCCAAAAAAACTGCAAACGGACTCAGGAAAAAAGAGCAGGACTTCCCACTGTAGGCTGAAAATCATTCCTTCTTGTGGCTCAACCCACTGAAAGCAAGAATGACCCTAGTATATTCCCTACAAAAGCCCGGACTCAACCTGGAAGATGAAAGCCCCATCATAAGGAACCTCACTGGACTCGATCTGCACATGCTGTGGAGTCCTGTTCAGGGAGTCCGGACCACCCTGTATTCTGCACCGTTTACTTAACATCTGACTTAGACCTTAGAGATGCTCTGTGCCCAAATTCAAACTATCAGTCATTATAAAAGCGATGGTTTTCTTGGGGATTTCTTTGTATGCAGAAGTTTCAGTGTTCCCCAATCATCCTTTACTAAGCTCAGCTACAAAACATAGTCAAAGCCAACATAAAGCAGCTCATTTCTTCTAATAGCTTTTCTTTGCTCAATCTTCTTTTTAAGACCTTCCGTACTCTAGGCAGAACAGATGAAAATTGGTCCCGAAGCTAACAACCATCAGTCCTCTTCAACTCATGCGAAGCAAGGGACGAGAACCACCATCTAGAAGGAATCCCGCTTTCTTTTCATTCCTTTTTTCCAGCACTGCATAAAGCCACCAGTCATAATAACAAACAGTTCAAGTCTTTTTTTTTTTTTTCTTTGATGAAAGCAGCATACAAAGCATCACTCAATATAATAGCAAAGTAGGTTCATTATATGGTTCTCTCGAAAACACAATTTAATAAGTATTTGGTACCAAATTCAAAAAATATTTGCAGTCATGCAATAAAAGAGAGTGCACTGCGTCAATTCATTCTCAAGGTAATATTGACATAAATTCCTATGTGTGTGTGGAAAAAGCAGACAAAAAAAAAGAAAAAATGTGAAATATAGCAGAAATTGGACTACTAACTGAACACGTGAGAACAGCTGGGAACAAGACACGTAGTTCATGAAGTGAAGCAAAAACTGACAAGCATGCTTATTTAACCTAGACAGCTGAAATAAAATTAGTTGGTTCTTTCCGTATTTCTCCTGGCCTACAGGCTCTCTCTCATGGTAAGACTATTGTTACCCAATCCCCAAACTCCAGCAAGCACAAAAGGGGTCATTTGATTATATCAATAAGGGGATAGAAGTGAACCACACACAGCGTAGGTGCTGTGTACTCTTCAGGCACACAGACATCTGTTGACATTAGTAGGTTTCTACCTACAGGGTACCATCAATGCATCCTAGACACCTACTGGAATATGGAGCCAGAGCACTGGGATATGAACAAACCCAGGATTTTGTAAGTGCAGCAGATTTTCAAGGCTAGAAACAGCCACTGGGTGTTTTTACCTGAAGAGAACAGGCAAAAATACCTCTGTTCTCCCCAAATTCTAGGCTGGCCAGACCTGAAGCAGCACCACTGCAAAAGCCGGAGTGACTGAACCAGGACCATGATGCCAGGACAGCCTGGAGTGCAAGCCAAGAGTCACTGAGCACGGTGCTGGAACAGCTCCTGATAATAGGTCAGGATTTGATTTTTCTCCTACTGAAGGGCCAAGTTTTATGAATCTCATTTTCTCTTGAGGCAGTAAAACTTCAAACTCAATTTAAGTGCTTGAATGATGTAACATGATGGCTGTTATTGATGACCTACCTCTTTCCAACTGCCCCTCAGAGCTGTTGACAAACCTGTATTGCACAAAATTACTCTATAGAGAATCTGAAATATTACTTTGTGTTTGGACTGACTACTTATGAAGGGAGTTTTAAGACTGTAATGGATTTATGACAGTATTTAAACAGCTTTTAAATTTCTAAATGTTAATCATCTCCATCCCTATTATTGTCCAGTGTTTAAATGGTACTCAAATGCAACTGATTATTCATATTGATTTATTCAAATATCATCTTTGTTCTAGGATTATGAGCAGTAAGCTCATTAAGTGATCAGAGACAGAAATCTTCTGCCTTAATGAGTCTAAAAGCCAGTGAAGCATCTCCTCTTTGCACATTCTGAGTTCAGTTTCCCACATTATGTACCCACCCCAAGTACACGCCCAGCAGGTCTAGCACTGTGATACCCTAATGCTGTCTCTCTCTAAATGGCTACAGAAAGAGAGAAAGGACATAACTCCATCCACACCAGAAGAATGGATGCTGTGTTTATTACTCTCTTAACACAGAAAGCCTAAAATTTTCTACTAAATCTACCAGAGCTCCATATCCTCCCATCAGCATTCCCTGGGCAAAGATCATCAACTCCACCACATCTGCAGCAGCCCTCTATGATCCTCCCCCATATGACCACGATCCCACCCAGTGGGTCGCTTCCACAAAGCATACCCACTAGTTTGGACACAGAGAACAACAAAAGACTATGTTGCAGACTGTGTCACTACAAATAGGAGTATCTTAATAACTCGGTTATAAAACTGAGCATGATTTAGAAGATACAGATGCCAGCGTTGCAGTCAGTGGATTTTTTTGGAAAGTCAAATGCCTAACATACATGTGATTAGTATGTTAAGTATGAATAGTGTGATATAAGGAGTTTTAAAGCTCATAAATGCTTGATTACTGCCATAATCCTTCAGCTGCTGACTACCTGGATAACAAATAAAGTGGGACAATGTCACACTTTAACTCTGAACGGAGTGCTGGCGCATGTGCATTTAATACACACATCTCATGCATCAGTGACTGCATGATGGAGAAGACCAGGTACGGGTGTTTCCCAGCAATTATTCCTGCATTTAAAACAGTTTTAACCATCCCTTACATTCTTATAACATTGTACCTCTGAGATGCTCAGCAAACAGTAAGGAACATTACCTTGTTTATGTAAGACATACTGCAAACCAACCAGCTAATATAAAGCACTTCTGAAGCTTATATTAACTTATTAATAAAAAAATAAAGTTTCTAGTGATTACTTCCTTTTCAACAGAATACCTGTTTCCTAAAGGTCAATGAAATACCACACTTAACTGTATTTTCATTTCATAATCTGCAGTAAATGTGATACAAACAATATCCATCTCTGTCAGGAAAGAGCCTTTACACTTTCTGGGAAAAATTGTTTCTCATACATTAAGAGCCAGCTCTTTGGTAAGAGGATGCTTGTTAATTCCCTCACAAATTAAAATGAAGTGTAAATAAACACCCACATCATACAAAGAACTTAAATTGGGATTCATACACAATAAAGAAAGATTTCCCCTGTGATAAACAATTTGAGTACGAAGTGTTCCTTCAAGTCCTGCCATAAATCTGTTCCCGCCAAGCTAGTATCTTGTTGCGTCAGCCTTGCGCCTTCACCACAACTGTAGTGGCAGCTGTGCCACCTCTCTGCCTGCTTCCCTCAAACTGCCTTCTTCCCTGAGCTACCATCCCAGCTCCAATGGGCCAAAGACTTGTCTTTTCATCAGAGAAATACTTGGTGGAAAAAGAAAAAAAACAAAAAACAAAAGGAAGATCCTTTTAGTTAAAAGAAGGAACCTGACCCTTTAGTGAACCTATCATTAAGGACTCCCCTTTCCCCACCAACTATATTCATGTTATTCATATCATTTTTATTTATTTACAAGGCTTTTAAAATGTTTTGACACCTACCTTAAACTTGCAAGAAAGAGCTTCAACTGTGTTGATTGCAAGTGCTGTTGTGTCTGATAAAGCACTTATAAAACATAAATTGGACCAAAACCAAAAAAAAAAATAATCAAAGCATCTCTGCATACATTGATTTCTCAATGACAAATATTCAGAGCTTTTATTTTATCCATGGAAATCTGATACTTCAAATAAGATACACAATGTTATATGTGTTCAGTTCAGTATTCCCATTAGTAGCACAATATAAATACAAACTTTGATGAAAAGAAACAATTTTTGCAGCAAAAGGAAGCTTCCTTGGAGAGGAACAAGGCCTACCTCTAGTTTACATACTGATTAACAGAAACACATATGTAGTCAAGGGAAGGAGATGCTGTGAGTGAAAGCTGTACCCTAAAAGGACCAATATATATCATAATTCTTCAGCAGCCAGATCACGGGAAAGAAAGGTACCAACCCAGAAACAGGGGAATTGCCATCAAACATTTATTTGAACTTTCCGTACTAGAAACGGGCACAAGAGGTCACACAGAGTAGCACATGCTACTTCACTTTGTAAAAATGCACAGCGTTGAGCTCCGCGCATCTCCCCAAGACACCCAGCGTGGCACAGACACCCAAGCGCTCCCTGGGAGCAGCGCTGCTGTGCAGTGTGGTGCTGCATAAAATAACACCTCTGTGAAGGTGGCTGCAGAGCCCTCAAGTTTATATGTTTGCACAGTGCTGCACAGGGCTGTGCAGATACATCAGCTCCGGGCGACGATAAAACAGCTTGTGGTAATGAAAATAATGCGTGACCACACTCAGAGAATTTGACTCGAAAACNAGCTTTTTAAATATATTTAATGAAAGTACCATTGATGTTTATCGGCAATTTTAGACATTTCTCCTCAGAAGCATTGCAAGCTGTCTTGTTTGTCAACTCTTTATAATTATTGAAACATGCTAACATCCTGAATTAACATGGCAAGCAGCAATTCTAGTAATGCAAGCCTGAGATGTGGTGGAGATGAAAGTCACCACATTCCTATTTAAACATTTCAGGCTGTCTGAATAACTTTCAGCAATACTTATATTTATCGCTTAGAGCCACAAAACATCTCAATTGCAATCTATTCCAATCCCAATATTTAAATTACCATCTTTAAATAAATGCTGGTATTTAGATAAATATTACCAAATGTCCTCATATTGATTCTGTTCCCCACTGATCTAAGCAACCAAGTCTATGCTACAGCTAAGAGTCTTTCAGATTTAAGTTAAGCACCTCTTTACCTGAAAAATAACTTCATTTTTTCCTATCAGTAAACACTGATTAAAGCATTTTAAAAATGGGATCCAACTCAAGTGGTATGCTTTTTTAAATTGCTTCACTCTCCTTTCTGATTTAACCATGAACAGAAAGATGACCAGGTGTGGGCTTCTGTAGCTGCTACACGAGGAGGCAAGTGAAGCTGTGACTGAATACAGTAAGTTAATAATGCACTACATTCAGAAAGAGACATACACTGCTGAGAAGATGAGTAACTAATGCACATTCACACACTTGATCTCTAGAATTAGCCCCATGAGAGTCTGCAAGAAATATCACTGAAGACGTTGCTGTGAGAAAACACAAGTTATTCCTCTGCAATAACAGCCTCTGTTTTGTATACTTCTGCTCAGAATGTTTGCAGGACTTGTTTTTAAAAATATTCTTTTCAGGTCTTTTCTTGTGCAATACTTACAGCAGACTGCACACCAAGAAATGCAGTCACTTATAGGTGGCATGGTTGGGGTTTGGTTTAGTTTTTTTGTTTGTTTATAAAAATAATAAACAAAATATTAAAATTTAAAAAAA
>VZTM01038065.1:0-11679 GCA_013400555.1 Jacana jacana
AGCAGGCAGGTGTTCAGTCATCTCCTGGAAAGTAGAGCTCCATCACTCATATGGTGACTTGGGAAAAGAAACACCATAACTGTGAATGTCCCCACCCTCCTCCCCTTTCCTCCAGTTCTATATACTGAGCATGAGGTCATATGTCCTAGCTGACTCCTCCCAACTTCTTGTGCCTTTCCAGCCTACTCACTGGTGGGGCAATATGAAGAGCAGAAAAGGCCTTGACTGCCCAGCAACAACCAAAATCACCAGCGCACTATCAAAAGTATCTCTTATCCTAAATCCAAAACCATAGCACTGTACCAGCTGCTAGTAAAAATGCTAACTCTGTCCCAACTTAAACCATTATGCTACGCTATTTTTTCTGTTATTCATTTAATTTTTAACATACTTCCAGAAGTTACTAAATAGAACTATTTTATATTATTACTGCTTTAAAACTATTTCTAATACAAAAATTAGGTTAATTACTAATGTGCTGTTTATATACACATGACTTTGCCTCTTCACACTTATTTCAATTATTGCAGTGACCAGTTAATAAGACACTGGATGTAGATGGGTGTTTTTTGTATTACTGGCAAATAAGGACTACTTAGTTTACAGAAGCTGCTAATGGGTGTTTGGAACAAGAAGGATGGTGTGAGAGGTGTTACTCACATCTGAAAGTCATTACAGTACCATTTGTTTATTTTCTCCAGCTTAAGAACTTATGAAATTAAGTTTATTAATAATATAAAATTCATAGTTATTTAGTAACTTTGCCTATCCTATAAAAGTGATTCCTTTTTATGAAATATTATTTTTATTTGAAATAAATTAGATGCTAACCTTTACACAACAAATATCCATTTATCTCAGAGGTATAAGTCTAAATAGCAAATAAATTTCATTACTAAGCATGCAGTGTTCCCACTTACAAAGCTTGTGGGTTTCAAGAAATTGTAGATTAGTAATAAGTTGATGTTCCCCCTTCCTTCTCCCATGTAGCACTCCTAAATGGAACCAGCACCCAATTCAAAGGCTGAAACTATGTATAGGTTATAAAGGTTTGTATATACATGCATAATTGTAGTAAAATTAACTCCAAGAGTTTTATTTCAGTGGGCCTTACAGAACCTATAAAAGAAACCCTGTAACTGGAAGAAATACTTTCTCACCCCTCCCAAAAGCTCTATCCTTGATGGCCATGAATCTTTCTACAATTTTCTACATGTAAAACATGAATGAATGCTTTGAGACAGTTTCAATATACATTTAATTATTCAGTATTTATATATCTGAATTTTACATGTTAGCCCTAAACTTCATTTGTGCTATCTGACAAATCATTGCCTCCCTGATTTTATGGTCTGCACAAGGATGAATACTCATTTATGAAGACATGTAAAGTATAACTGAGCTAGCAGGAACTGCTAGATTTCTCTGTGTATGTCTTAAAGAGAAGATGGTAAAAAGCCGTTTCCAAATTATACTTATCAGGAAAGAAAAACAAAGCAAAATCCTTCTAAGAATTAAAGCATCTGGACTTTGAACATGCTGAAATAAGGCTTTGAATTGAGTAGTAAACCTGAGAAAAAGAAAGATAAGAGGTTTGCAGTGGAAGTAGTAGTGGGCTCTAGATTAGATATGAGTAGCTATAATGACAGGACAGTATAGAAAGGCAATTTTGAGATGTGTTGCTGGGAGAACAGGTTACTAACCTTTTGTCGTGGCTCCAGATCTAAAATACTGAAACTTTAATGCTTTTCAGAACTCTTTCTATTATCCATAAATATTTAAATCTATTGGAGAATCACATACAGAATCTTTCCTATGGGTTTTGAGTCAGATTCTTGTTTGGTGGACCTGGTCAGAAGTCCATCAGTTTTGATGAATGATAATAATTTCCAGCACCATATCTTAACTGAGGAGGGAGTGTCTCCAAAACACTGTGTGATTATGCTACAGAAGCATATATGAACTTGCTGATGCTCACAGTTTAAATAAAATCTGCCTACACTCAGTACAAATGAATCTTGCTGTATCAACACTGTATTTGTTACAAAGTGATCTGAATTACTTGACTGCACCACCGATTTGCTCAGAGCCTTATTGATTCATCAGTGTAACTTGGCACAAACTTAGATCTGTGACTATATTTGATTAGCATTCTTCACTCATATCTGCTAATGGAGTAAGATAGGCTTTTCCAATGAAATATTTTGAATACCTGGTACTCATAATCATAGAGGTAATTTCTCCATAGTTCATTTGTTTCGTATCATAAGTGAATTAAAGAGCTTTCATTGATGGAGTTTGTTGGACCTTAGAACTGAGGCAACGAGAATGTGTGGAGGTATTTTTTGCTGTGTTTTCGAGAGAGAAAAAGTACTTTCAACTAAAGCAACAAACTGAAGTACCATATCTGTAAATGAATGCAAAACTTATTTACAATAGAACTTTAAATTAAAATAATAATGGCTTTACCTGACAAGTAGTTAATGAGTTTAAAGGTATCATTCGTTTCATAAGAAGCCCTTAAAATTGGCTGAAACATTACCTTTGTAATGTTGAGTGAGAGAGAATTTTGGCCTGGAAGTTAGGGCTGCAGTCCACTTATACTGTCAGGAAGGTGTGCTGGTAGCAAATATACTTGATTAATCATAGTGAGACCCCACCTGGAGTCCTGCAGCTAATTTTGGGGTCCCCAGCGCAAGGCAGATGTGGCTAGAGCAAGTCCAGAGGAGGGCCACAAAAATGGTCAGAGACCTGGAGCCTCTGAAGAAAGACTGAGTTGGGGTGGCTCAACCTGGAGAAGAAATGGCTCTGGGAAGACCTTATTGCAGCCTTTCAGTATAAAAGGGGTGTCTATAAGAAAGACAGGGAATTTCTACTGAGGCCTTCAGTAATGGGACAAAGGGCAATTGGACATAAGTAAGAAATTTTGTACAATGAGGGTGATAAGGCACTGGAGCAGGTTGACCAGAGAATATGTGGATGCTTACATCATTGGAAGTGTTCAAGGTCAGAGTGGATGGAGCTCTGAGCAACCTGGCCAACTGGACATTTTCCCTGCTTATGGCAGGGAGGTTGGATGGTATCTAGGTATTAAGGGTCCCTTTCAACCCAAACAATTTGATTTTCAGAAAGGATTAGGCAGCAAGAGTGATGTCGTGCTGCCCAATACTATTAGTGTAATCCTTTTTTCCTTGTCTCCTCCTCCCCTGTCCTCGTACTCCTGCTAGATATTCCTGTCCTTCCCAAGCTGCCGTAAAATACTGTGCTTCGTACTTGGCACTTGGCTTGTTTTTTATGTACAGAATGGCCACCTCAATCAGACTCAGTAGCTGCTTTCGTATCATTTTGCTGACCATAGTGTCTTCATACGGCCTCATTAAAATTACTTTACTTTTATAGAATCATAGAATCATAGAATCATTTAGGTTGGAAGAGACCCCTGGGATCATCAAGTCCAACCATCAGCCCTACTCTACAAGTTCTCCCCNGGTGTGGCCTAACCAGTGCTGAGTACAGCCTAACCAGTGCTGAGTACAGAATTGTACTGAGTACAGAATTTTGAGTAGTTATGCTTTGTTGTTGTGTATAAATTAAACTTTTTTGTGATGTCTGATGGAAACTAACTTCAGTATGGGTATCAAGCTATAAGATTATCCTGTAAGAAAATGGACACCATCACAGATAATTCATTTAAATGGTCAAGTTTGGAAAGTGCTTAAAGCCATAGGTAAAATCAAAACTAAGTAGCCTTACAAAATGCAGAAATCAACAATCTGTATTGTGAAGGACAGTGATCTATATTTCTCACTAGAATCATAGTATGATTTGAGTTGGAAGGGACCTGAAAGATCACTGAGTTCCAACCCCCCTGCCATGGTCCCACTAGACAAGACTGCTCAAAGCCCTGTCCAGCCTGACTTTGAACACCTCCAGGGATGGGGCAGCTACAGCTTCTCTGGGCAACCTGTTCCAGTGTCTCATCAATCTCACAGTAAAGAATTACGCTTCTGAAATGCTGTTATTTTTTTTGAAATTGTAGAGCTTTCAATTAGAGTGTGCTTTCAGAGGTAAAATCTTGAAAAGCTTGTTAATCTCTAATGATGAGTGTGTCTTTCTCCTCTCTTCCTTTGTACCAGTTGCAGTGGGCTTCTTTGGTTCAGGTTCTTGCAGGCAAAGCAGTTTTATGAGTAGATGGAGAAAGGGAAAGAATTGAAGGTAGTAGGCCTGTACTTACATCCATGAAGAAAAAACAAACAAACAAACCCCAAAAATGTGATTGCTCTGGAGATCAGCAACTGGCTTAGATTCACAAAATGCCTTCTATAGCAGATCAGTGTGTGTTGCTGGGAGACTTGCTTTCTCTCACATCAGTTCTAAGTTTTCCTGTGGATTTTGTGTCTTTGTCTTTGCATCCTTATATGATTCTTTTACTGTTTGAGAAAGCTGTGTTTTGGCTTGCTTGCACTTCAGAACAGAGCGCAGTACAGAAATGCTCTAACTAGTTATATTTGAGCCACCTCAGGTACTGAAAGCTCCTAGCCAGGACAGCACAGATTTACTCCTACACTTGCAAACTTTGCAGTGCTGTAGTTGGGCTTGTAGCTCACAATGCTGTCTTTGATACACTAAGATGCATCACAATAAAACAAAGAAGGCAAAATAGTTTGAGGACCTGACTTCCTCTGGAGCTATAATGATGCACCTGTCTGAAACTTGGTGGTAAGTGAGCAAAGGAGCTGTGTAGTTTCTAACTGGGCAACACTCTGCTCCACTGGCTTCTGTAAGAGAGACAAACTGGTACGACCAACTTCTGTTGCAGAGCATAGAGTTCTCTTTTTGCACACACGGTTGCATAGTCTTTAGGGAAACATAGTTTTGTTGAAACTTAAGGGTTTCATCTCAGAGATGAAATAGCTGAGAATAGCTGAATATTATTTAGAAGTTGCTTGCCAAACTGGGAAAAATGGCTTCTCTTCCATCTTTACAGAGAAGAATAATTAATTTTCAAATGTAATTGAGATTGTCTCATGATTACTTCCTCTACTTCTGGTGTTATAATTCCTTAGGAACAAAAATTTTTGTGCAACAATAATACACTTAATCTTTCAAAGTTCTAAATTCCAGGTACTCCAAGAAATCCCCAAGCGAAAATCCTGGTTTAGGTTTTTAAGTTAGACACTATCTAACTATTTATAGTTTAATCATATGCTCCACTATTCTACATGCATTACGGGTATTAAATTTTTGTGCACTTAAATTTTTATTTTGCAAAGAAATAGATGTTTGAGGAGACATACATTGAGCAAACTGGAAATAAATTCTAGTTTTCTTAGGTGTTTTATTCTTGGGAGCTATATTCTGAACTATTTCTGTTAATTATTTTTAGAGTAAGGGCTAAAACCATCTGTCTCCTGATTAAGATTTTTTTTTTTTTTTTTNNNNTTTTTTAATTTTTTTTTTTTTTTTTTTTAAAAAAAAAAATATTAAACTTCCTTTTTTTTTTTTTTTTTTTTTAGCTGAAAAATTAATGGAAAAAATTTCCCTTCTGCAGTTCTGTGTAGGACAATGAGTGCTGTGTACTCGAGTGTCTGTTTCCTCATTCAATTCCACTAAAGACATTGAAAAGGCTATTTCCTACAGATCTCAAAGGGGCTGAATGCCAGAATATGATGTTAGAAATAAGACTTACTAAGTGTGTTTCTCCATATTCATTTACTTTCTATATATAAAATATTATTTCTGTGGAGCTGTTTCTGTCATTGCAGGCGAAATACTAGTTTAGTCATGTAGTCAGTATGGACTTGTTTCTTTCTGATGTTTTTTATTAAAAGGGAAAAATAAATTTTTCACAGGACGCTACCCATTTTTTTGTTTCTGAAATTGAGAAGCTTAACAGCTGTGAGAAGGATAAAAGCACATCTAGATCAGATCCTTCCAGAAAAGAAAATTCTCCCTCCTAAAAAACATGATTGCATTATATCAATACAGAATAACTTATAAGAACTGTGCTAAATTACTAATAGTCAGAGAATTAAAGCATGCCTAAGGAGTTTATTATAATAAACAAAGTAAGTAGCAGAATTTGAATTTGTCTTGCAACAGGCTCTGTATTACTTCTTCTATTTTTACTTTCTCAGGTACAATGAAATTAAACTTTTTTTTTTTTTTTTGAAATATTACTATTTTGAATTAGAATGGGAAGAACAGGTAGTATCAGTACAAAGAAATATTGTTTTCCCCTGCAACTAGAGAAGAAAATACTGGTCTTAATTGGATCAGACATGGATCTGACTCCTTTCTTCAGGTCCTTGGTGTGCATCCTTACCGTGAAACTATAGGAAATTTTCTTGCATTAAAGACTGACTGTTCTCTGCCATGTTTTTAAATGACATGTTCAAATGCTGTTGATGGATTCGTATTGGGGTAAATTATTGAAGAATGGTCTGTTTGCCTTTTAATTCCTAATGCTTGCAATTAGCTAGACTAAATATTACAGGTGTTCATCAGAAAGGGTATATTGTAAAGATGAAGTTTCTGCATTTTACAGGGATTTTGTTGAGAGCTGCTCTCAAAGAGATCAGTCTCTGAATGAAAACAAATCAAGCACTTCAGAAGGAACTCTTCTTGATGACAAACTAGATGGCATGGGCTATGAGGCCAAAGGAGCTTGTGCAAAATTTGACAAATCTGAGGAGGTAATAACTCAGCAGGAGAAGATTTATGTATAGATTTTGAAAGGTGGTTGCACATTACAGCTAATGGATAGACTTTATGCTCATGAGCCTCTGTGGCAGGTACTTTTCTGTGGCTCTAAAGATAGCTGCAATAAACTAGGTGCTCCGAGGTTATATTGTTAATTGAAGAACACTTGGAAAACGTTGATTTGCTAGCATTTGGTACAGTTTGTATTGTAACTTCAGTATTTTGTGTTGCCAAACTTTAAAACGAGTTTCCATTGTCCTGTGGTGTATAGCAAGAGTACCCTTTCAAGTGCTAGGAGTTCAAGCAGACAAAACCTATTCATTTATACATTCATAGAGGTGGTGAAAAAAGAAACCCATGAACGTACTGTGGAGTAAGGAGTGTAAAATAGATCCAGGTGTGGCTGATTGCTCTTGAGCTGACTGAGCTCTGCCCTTGGGAGGTGGCGGAGCTCTTGAGCTCCTGAGCTTTGCCCAGGGAGGTAGAGTCATCTGGCAGTGTTCAAGAAGCATCTGGACAAGGTGCTACAAGACATGATTTAGTAGCTTAGTGGGTAGTATTGGCGACAGTTGGACTACATGATCTTGTAAGTCCTTTCCAAACCTGTGTTTCTGATTTGTTAATGAGACATGTTTGCACAGGTAGCTCAAGTAGAAGCTGAGTCTTCTGAATTGTCACTGAAATATCTGTAAGGAGTTCTGAAGGCTTACAGCAGCTGGAAATCACTTTTACATAGATGGCTTTGGCAGGAAGGGTCTTTTTGAGTCATTACAGAACTAAATTATTTTAGGGCCTTGTGTGTTGATTTTGAAGCATTTAATTCTGGATCATAAACCTACTCATAAATTGAGCAATCTTTTTCTGGTGGGCATCTTATGTTTGGTGTTTTTTATTATTATTAAATAATGCAAAGACATTCAGAAGTTTAGCAATGCAAGTGTCTATGTTCATTAAAGCACTCTAGGAACATGAAATATGTAGGAATCTTTCTTGGCTACTTCATGCCAGGGAAAAATGGCCATTATCCAGTTTCCTAATGCCTATAGTTGCATACTATTTACAAGTACAATTTGGCTTTGAGAGAAACAAGTGCATAAATGGACTCCTCTTCCTTACTGCCCTGAAAAAACTAATTCTTAAGTGTTTTGTACAGAATGCTGTAAAGTTTTGTGCTAAACCAACTTTGCTCATTTCGGAGTTCCTTTGCGCATTTCATTAGTTCCAGTTCTGTTTTCACAGCTATGTGACTTGGTTGATTTCGGAGTAATCATTCCAGATTTTTTTCATTTCTATAAGTCGTAGTTTAGAGAGGCCTTTCATTCGACAAGAAGGATTTGCCAGTGAAGAATGTTTTTTGAATCCTGCAGAGAAGTTGCAGTTAAATAAAAAGGTGGTATTATGAAGGATAAAGCTGTTTTACATATGCAGTAATGATCACTTGCATTAACAGTACATTGGGGAATGGATTATCTTAGTGCTCTCACTCACTCTCAGGGATCATTTTCTTTCCCTTGCCCAGTGTATTTAGAACACAGAAAACAATGAAGGCAAGCCACACCTAACTTGACTCAGAAGGTAATTTCTTAGTTCCTTTGGAAGACATTCCTATTTCCAATTCATTGTTGACTTAACTGTTACTAAGACTGCATGTGAAGATATACTTTTTTTTTTTCTTGGTTTATTTTTCAACATAAAGTAGAAATGCATCAAAAGGTTGAAGTGATGATTGCTGATGTATCTGTGGGTAGGGAAAAATTAAAAAAAATGGAGTCAGATGCATTTCATTCCCTATTTTTTCTCTAAAGCTGCTACTCTACTAATTTCTACTGCTTAACTTCACTGTTAGTCCATGGATCCAGTTTCCCCTTTCTGTATATGGGCATTCATTCTTCCAGTGGGGCTGTTGGAGGAAGAAGGGATGGGGAAAGCCCTTAGTGACTTTTATGCTTCACTTGAACAAGAGGTTGAGGAACAAAAAGAAATACCATGTCTATGTGAGACACCAGAAGTCTAGGAGCTCCATCAGAGCATGGGAATGCAGACCTTGAAGATAACAGGGCACCTGAGCAGTGTACCAGTTTGTGACAAGTGTCCGAAGGCAAGGTGGTGGGAAGGGATACCTGTGGGAAAGTACCCTTTAAGGGCACTCCAGTTGTTCCTCTCTCCATTTTGTAATTGTGAACTGAGAAGGTTTATGTGGAAGTCCTCTTAGTCTTGCAGTGTTATAGTTGCAGCAGGAACTTTACCATCACAGAATGTGGAGAAGTGACACTTTTTCTTTTGTTAGCCTTTGCTTGAGCATCCTGGAAGAGTAATTAGATAGCCTGCTAGGCAAGGAATATACTGTCCCATAGCATTTGGTACCAAAGCACAGGATTTTTTTATATTCATACTACCCACACTGATGTATTTATTATACAGTGACCTTTTTTGATGGAAGGGATTCTGGAGTTACATTACCAGATAAGGCTAGCGCCTCCACAAAGGCTTCATTATTGCAAATTTTATATTTTAAATATAAACATCTGTATGTAATACATATTCATACACATTCGTATATAAAAAGATAAAATGGAAAAGCCTTTCATCTAAAATGCTAAATTATTATTTTGTCAAATGTTTGCTAACTGTTAATTCATCTAAAATGCTAAAATATATTTAGCTTCAGCTAAAATACAGATTTTTGTTTTTCAAATCTCTCCATATGGATCCTGAACTGAGTTTTCAGGACTTCTTAATTCTTATTTTGTTGAGTATAATGAGGAATGAAATTGAAAATACTAATAACTAAAGAGTTACCAAATGGTAAAAGCACCTTATTTCTGATACTCTTTTCACTCACTTTGGAACAGTATGGATTATGCAAAATATTAAGTAACAGAAGAACTTTATCATTCATAGGAAAAGGGTTAGAACCAGTTAGTATTGATTGAGAAGTTAAAGCTCTTTCATGCTATCTGAACTGTGTAGTGAGGTAAAAAGGTTTGAGTGCTGCTCTTTTACTCACTCCCATGTCACTGAACAGTGCTGTGTTTCCATGGATTGAGAGATGAGAGAGAGCATGATAGTTTGATATGGAAGGACATGATATTTGGCAGAAAGTGCAGGTCACTGGTTCAGATGTGGACATAACAAGCTCCTTTGTAGGCAAGTTATATCAAATGGTTAATATGGCTGAAATGAAAACAAATTTCTAATATCAGAATTCATTGAAGTCTGATTGCTATTTCCTTTCAGGTTCTCAGTTTGATTAGAAAAATGGCTGATTTTTCTGCCTGTCTTTTGCAAAGTCCAGTAGGATTAAAGAGAATTGTTTCAATATGTTCACTCCAGTGTAGATAAATTAGATTAACCTTGATGAAAAATCACTTGGAGATGAAGGTAAAACACATGAATCTTCTTTCAATGCTGTATTTTGCAATGATTCAGAGTTCAGGTCTCACTGAGTGTACTATAAGAGTAATTGTAGAATCATTTTGGTTAGAAAAGATGCTGTGAATTGCCATTAAAACCAAAATCCTCATAGTTCAATCTATGAGAAAAACTTCATTTTTCTATAGTAACTGGTGATTATAGAGCAAGTAGAGAGTAGAAACAAATACCTTGTGAAGACAGTAAGCTTACATGTACTATTGCTATTCCATTGTGCATCATAAGCTATATTATATAGCATCATAAGCTATCTGAAGGGAAGGGAGAAATAATAATGACAAACCTTGCTGGTGGCACAAGTTACTTCAGGTTGTGAAAACTTAAGCTGAAACAGGTGGGAGTTCAGTGTTTTATCACTGGACATTGAACAGGAAGATGGAACTGTGTTCATACATGGTAGGTAGTAAGAAAACCCAGATGACAAGAGAAGGTAATAAATGATGGACCTTGAACTGATTCTGAATTGGCTTTTGCCCATCATGAAAGGTAGGTCTTATTGCTCTAAACTTTCTTGGAGCCAGAGTTAATATATAGTTGAAGTTCAGATGACAAGAAAAAAGTAAATAGCATGTTTGCAGTGATCAAGCAGGGAGTAAAGAACAAAGCAGGAAACCTAATCATGCAACAGTGTAGAGTCACGTTGCATCTATATCAGTGCAGCTTAATTCAGTGTCACCTCAAAGAGATTACAGAGTTAAAAAGCCAAAATGCAGTAAAGGGAGAAAAGATGCTGTCTGGCTTTTGTTTTGTTTTGTTTGGTTGGTTGGTTGTGTTTGTTGGTTTTTTTTATTACAGAGAAAGTAGTAAAGGGTATCAAAAGAAAACTGAAGTAAAAGCTTGAAACAAAAGGTATTACCTTTTCCAAAAAGCAATGAAACCTAATATCTTTCCTTGTTGCAACATGCCTTGTGAATACCCTACATACAGATCAGTTTGAACTGTTTAGAGAAGTTCTTGAAAGAAAAATTGCTTACACTTACAAAAACCCAAAGATATTATTGAGTACCAGTCAAGACAGTTTTGAGATTGTGGCACATCAAAAAGATGTGGTTGTGGGGAAGTACTGCAAGCATTTGATTACTGATATTTATATTTCTTTGGGTACTGGTATTGGTTTTGGTCACCTTAGCTACTGTGAGGGATGTGATGCTGAGTTTCAATAAACCTTTAGGCCTGACTCACACTGCCTCTCTTGGACTCTGCATTGATTTCCCTGTGCTGGACCTGTATCTGGACTGATGATGAGTATCTGAATGATTGCAACAAGTGTTTCCTGCTCTGCTTGATGTGTGTCTGAAATGTTTTCCTTAAACTGTTCACTGTAACTTAAACTGTTAAATTCTTCGAAGAGAAGGACTCCTTTTCTCTTTTTACATGGATAGGTTGAGTATGAGAGAACGTAGGCAGCTCATCTTACATCTTACATTATGCCCTCCTGTGTGGGACCCTACTGATTGCTTGTATGTTGTATATTTGATCATTCTGTTACTTTTTACCTCTTTTATTCTACACTTTTGAGAGATGAAATTATTTTGGTGCTTTAAG
>VZTM01038066.1:0-15503 GCA_013400555.1 Jacana jacana
TTCACATAGTATGGTGGATTTGGCTTCAATGCTTGCAGTTATTTAAGGATGCAGCAAGCTTGAATCCAGCAAATTGCATACTGATGTGAGACTACTTGCATATTTAGTACAGAGACACAGATCCACAAAAGTTTCTTATGAACTTAATTCTTATTTTTATACTGTAGAGCAAAACCAAAGAAAGAAAAGATTAAGCAAATAGGGTTTTTAGATCCAGCAGCTGTATTACTGTGTTCTCCATTACACTAAAAGAGCTTTGTTGCCCATGAACATTTGGGCTTTTTAAAAATTTTGTTGTTTTTCACAATTCTTTTATGATCACCACATGGTCCTTCACTGGATGTACAAATCCAGTTGGCTAAAGGTTACAGAAAGCACAGCCTCCAGGCACCACTGCTCAATACATAACAGGAAAGGGGGAAAGGGCTGAATGTAATTTATTATGGGATTAATTTTTTTTTTTTCCTTAATAATCGGTTGAAAACTGAAAAAATAATGGATTCAATTATTTTGTCATTCTATTAAACAGTAACTTGAAAGTTCCACAAGGCAAGGTACGCCTCCCTTAAAGCTGAATAATGATTTAATGGTAGTAACTATTTTATATATTGAATTTGCCCTCCGTGTACAGTACCAACACTGGAGATCTAATAGGGTGGTTTAGAAATTCTGGAAGAGAGAGAGGAAGAGGAGAGGATGGTTCCTAAAGGATTAGAAAGAATGAGAAAGTAACTACTAATCCTTGACTAGAAACACCAATGTTTAAAACAACTAATTTCCTAGAGTTTGTTAATTAGGCAGCTATGCTTGCAAACCTTGTATTTTATCTAGGAAAAAATAGCATTAGAAACTTTTTATTCTTAAAAAACAGTTGTGTTATAAATATTTGTTTGGGTCACTAAACTCACTGTTAATTACAGATTCTGAATAACCAATCACAGAGCTTGGTTGGACCAGCAAAGGAGCAAAGAAAGGAATAAAAATTCTCTAACACTGAGGTTAGAAAAGAGCCAGAGCTACCTAATTCCTAGACAAATGGCAATAGTTTTTGAATGGGTATGAATTTTCAGAACTCCAATATTGGCAATATAGGGAAAGCCTCCTAAGCTCAAGTGCATGCAGCATATATCCCTCTAAGCTTGGCCTGTCAGGCAAACCAGGACGCGCAAGCTAAAAATAAAACAGAAATTGTGGCTCGCTGGCAGTCTACAAGTAGCAGAGTAAACAGAATGATTGCCAAGGTTTTTCCTCTCTCAGTTTTAGGCGTATGCAGCTGGCACCAATGCGTTGTTCTCATGCACCAAAGGCAGCAGATGGAATGAATTACATATTTCAACAGCTCTTGACATCACATCAAACACCTTGGCTTTTAGTTTTAGAAGAATAACTCTTGGGACTCTTTTTTCAGCTTTCACCATCCAAATAAAAGTCTTTATAGGACAATATAGTCATGCCATATGTTGCAGACTTGCAAGTCTTGCATAGTAAAACAGTGCAACAGCAGCAAAAGAAAATCTTCTGGTTGAGGCTTTGTAGATAAGATACTACCCACTAAGCAATAAGTTATAGGTAACCTCTGAAACAAAAGGTTCTACAATGCCCATTTTATTACAGAAATAATGAGGTGTTAGCATTGTTCTAAAAAAAATAAAAAAGTGTCAAGTCTCTAACGTTTGCAACTTGGCCAATCGATAAGATTTAAGAAAAAGTACCAATTGCTTTTAATTTATTCTGTAAATCCCATAATTATAGCTACCTTGAGCAAGTGCACCACCCAAGCACCTTTCTCCTGAACAAAACTGATCAGTGCCAGGTTGGGAGCAGTGTCTGGCACAGCTGAACTTGCTCCGCAGCATGTTGCCTTCATCCAGTAAAAGGAAAAATCTCTTTAGGCACTAAAATCAACTGAATGTCTGTCCCTGGATGGATGGTAGGAAGTCTGCGTGCTCACATCTGCAACTGTAATGCTAAACACAGGCTGGACAGCAAATCTGCTCCAGCACCTGACTTCCATCACTTGATTGCTTTCCTGTCCCAGAGCCGGTCATTAGACAGACCAGGGGAGCCACTGTAACTATCTGCTCTACATATGTCTGAACTATCTCCCTCCAGACTCCCTGCATCCTTCCTCCTCCCTATCCTCAGCCCTCCAAAATTATGTACATCTACAAGACTCAGAGACCCATCAGAGGCTGCTTCAACACAGAATAAAATCTTCAGCACAAAGGAGACTGAAAGTTTGTGTTCTGAGGAAAAGCAAGCCAGGAAGCACCACATCTGCACAGGGCCAGGAGAGCACCTCATTTAATTCCTCTTAAAACCTCAAAGTGATTAAGGCGATTAAAGTTTTCCTATCCTTAGAAGCTTGCAGGCCTTCTGCCTTTCTGGAGCAAGTTACCAAGAGACTCTTTGCTTTTATGTTACCAATCATTTCTTCCAGTCTCAGTTTTTCAGCAGATCAAGTGAACGTACCTTGTTATGACCTTGATTCCCTCCACTTCTGCTAGAGTGCGATCAATGCTGGAAATTCTGCTGTTTTCAGCTAATGAATAGCTTCTGAGAATTTCAGACTATATCAGACCCATATCCTCCCATGGCTTTTTAGCTAGAAACTCTGCATGCACAAGTGACTTTGATCCTAGCCAGCTCAATACTTCTTTGACAAGCATTACCTAGTAGCTACTAACACTGATGTCAGTCTCTATCATTCTTGGTAGTCTCTTCCCTCCTTTCAAATATTAATAGGACCATTTCCCCCTCAAGGCAGTTTACTGGTATTTAACTACTTGTATTTTTAATAACTCCAAAGTTGAGCTTAAATCTTCCTTTTATTCCAGCTTAGCAAAAAAAATATTTGAGCTACAACGCAGATTTTTCTCTTCTCTGCACATTTTTCCTCAAAAAGGTTTGTGGGTTGTTTTGGTTTCCTTTATTATTTTTTTTTTTTTAATTTCTTTTGGGAAAGTATATCCCTCTCTCATTGTAATAAGGAGATTGAAAAAAATTTGAACATCTGCACTTTGGAATGTATCCTTAAGAATTTTCTCTTATTCAAGATTTGCTATCTTGGTTAATAGATTCGGAGTAAATTGAATATGGAATTAGTAGTGCATGGAATCACCTACTTCAGTCTAAAAGGTATTAATATTTTTAAGCTCTGCTTGAGACACTTCTCACTTTGCTTTTTCCTAATTGTTCTATGCCTCTGAAGTTTAGTTCTCTGCCAAATTTCTCCTCTTTTTTGCAAGAGGGACAGCTGTGAGAGACAGGATTTTTCTGACAAAGATGAACTACCTCAATTCATCTCAGTTGTCCACTATCCTAATCTCTCAATTTCCTCAAATCAACCACTCAAAGTGAATAGACTAAAATAGCTTCCAGAAGGAGAATAAGAAAAAATAAAAAGCCCAGCACACACATCTAACAAAGGTGCAAAGAAAATGGATTGCTAAGTAAAAAAAAAAAAAAAAAAAAACAAACAAAAAACCCCCAAAACATAAAACATCAATTCAGTCTACAAAACCAAGCAGAAATTAGCATGATGCAGGCATAATAGATCAGAACTGAAATAAGAAGACAGAGTAAAATGGAATTTTCAATCTGTATATTCATAGCAACTTAAGTGTTCTGAGGAAAGTACTTATTCCCCATCATCACTGCATCAAAATAAACTTATGTTAGCCTTTGTGTTCAGTACTATGTTAAATTTAATATATTTGCTAATTTTGGTGTAGTTCATAATATGTGATGCAGTTTAAAATGTAATTGAGAGAAAAATCAACTGTCAGACAGTCTTTAATTTAAATAGCGGGTGTATCAATGTATTCTGTTTCTTTTCTAGGAGTCAAGCACAGATATACTTTTCTTTGCCATTGATCAACTAAATCACCAGCTGTTTATGCAGAATTGCTGGCAAACTTGGAAGTGTCATTTGTCATCTTAAACTCCACAAACTTGATTCACCCATTTGTTTAAGAGCACAACAAGCTAACAATGTGAATGTTTTCATTATGAGTACATAAAAAGGCTCAACAAACAGCCCCTACTCGTGTATCATTTCCACTGGAAAAAAATTATACCTGGTGAAAAACTACAGCATAAAGCTCTGCAAGTTGAATGGAGCATAAATCTATGTGGAAGTCTTTAATTTCTAGAACAATCTAAATCTTTTAGCTCACTAATTAGCTGAAATCATACTGCCTAAGGTCTTACACTCAAGACCTAATAGGCAAATTTTGAAGTTGAATCAAATCTGCCCAGGTGTGCACACAAGCAATAAAACCGTGATGCTTGCCCCCACATTAAAGAAATCCTTCTTTAGCACCTTTTCACTATCCATATTTGATCCCCAAAAGCAAGGTCAATCATGTTACATTAAATGCAACTTTTCAAGGATGCTGAAGTACATGCATGTCATTGTCAGATGTATAAAGCACTCGCTATAGATTAAAGAATCATCACTAACCCAGGTTTTCAAATAATATTGACAGAACAGGGAGAGGTGCAATATGATGGAGGTCAAACATTAACCTGTGCAGCATACTGTACACATACACAATCTGCATATTCTAATTTTTTATATTTATGACAAGCACACATTAGCTATTTAGAAGTGCCATCTTCTTCCTCTTACGTAGCTGAAGCTCTGATCCTAAATTAATAATACATATTTAATTATCCTTTTTCTTTCATTTCCTAACCTTGCATTAAAAATATATAAATGTTGTTTTAAAGGGATCTTTCAGAATGTCAGTATGCCTTGAGGCCCACCCTACTGGGCCTTAAACTTAGAAAGTTTAAGGCAACTCACAAAAATGCTTAAAAGATAATAAAAAGTTGCCGAAGTTTGCAATCATGGTCCAGCACAGACCAGCACGCCTACTAATTCTTTACATGCTGATATGCAGCAACCTATGACACTGGCATGACATTTACTACTACCGCAGAGGAATATTATTTTTGAAAAGCCATAAACTTAGTTTCCTATGTTATCTGACATATATTGCCTGCTATCTCCCATTAACTTTTGGTAATAGTTCCTTATGAAGTCATTCACTTTGAAACTTTTTAACTCAAGATATACTCACTATATATTTGTTATCTGCTGTCAAATTCTATCTGTAAACAACCAGTTTTGCTCCATTTGAAACAGAAAAGCAAACTTAGCTTAACATCTCACGCTCCCAAACAAGACTCTCACTAGTAACAGTCGTACAGGCGCAATCAGACCACATCCAGTAACCTGGCTAGATTAAGTTGAACAGCCATGACCTACGCGCCAAGTTCAAAGCCCTCATATTTTATGGATACGTCACAAACATTCTGCCTGTAACAGATCTTTGGTGAGGTATGTTACAGTAGATTGGATCACGGTCTCAGAAGTAACGTGTATGCAGCAGGGAGAATACATACACACAAAGAGTTGAGCACATGGTACCTGTCTTTTTTAAAGTTGATTATTCTGATGCGGTCTGAAGCTATAGAAGCTATATCTAATCTGTACCCTTTTCAAAAGCTCTCTTACTGCGTGAAAGTCAACAGATGAGGCAATGGAACAACATTTAGAAAGGCTGAAAAACCAAACATAGTCCATTTTTCTCTCCCTGCTCTGACACGCAAACACACAGTAGTCACCAAGTGGAGCCTCCTGTAAACCCAGTTCTTTGGAGAAGGGATGGGAGCAGCAGGGAAAGACAAAAAAGGAGTGGCAGGAATATATCATTATGTCTATAAAATAAACTATAAAGGAATTATATGCCAGTGCCAGCATCATATCATGAACTAGGTGATGGAAAACAGATAACAGCGGGAAAAGATGACATTTAAAGACACTTTCAAAGATAATTTACAGTTACTAGTGATCCACAGCACTGAGAATTTATACCTGTCAAATGACTAATTGGTGACGAGGACCACATGACAGAGTAAAACTGTTTGACAATAACTGTCAGCCTGATCACAAACAAAAAACACCAGCTACACCCACAACAGTCCCACACAGTGTAGTAATAAGGGATCTAGTACAGTATTTCGAAATATCCTGCAAGAATGAGGTAAATTGACAAGTGATTTAATTTCAGGTTAAAAACTTTGTCATAATTTATTAGATTGTACCTTTTTGTTGCAGCATTCAGATGCAAAACAAATAAATTTCTTACAAAAAAAAAAAAAAAAGCTATCTATTTAACTCTACACCACACTTTGCTTTGACCCTGGACAACTAGTCTCCTCAGGTCATAAAGGAAAATAATTCATACCACAGATAAGGGATTTTTTTTGCCTTAATATGAAGTCCTTTTTAGAAACCTACTGTTATGATTTTAATCAAATTCATTCACCTGCAAATAGTACAACAGGAATCTAATCACTTGCCTGACAAGTTTAGTACCCAGAGACGCTACAGAAGTTTTAACAGCTGTTGGAAAAATGCTGCAGCTTCTGAATTTTTTCACTAAAGTTGCTGCAGCCAAGGTTTACTCTAAATTGATGATTTAGCTGGATTAGATGTTAATATCCAGCTTGATATATTATTCATGAGAATGAGTCACAGATCTAATTAGAAACATGACATGAAAAGCTTTTGAGTCCACAATCTGGATTCTCCATGACATGAAAGATTCTGACATGTGAATAAATTTTCACTTACTGAGAGAAAAAGAGACAAATGACCTTTTACATCTATATCTAAAAATGTCACATTGGGGATACATCACTTACCTTTCTGAGGGTTTGGGAAAAAGCAGTAGAAGTATCCAATTTGATATGATAGGAGCCCATCAGAAACATGAAGTATTTACCCCACCATAACTTTATCTACCTGTAAAACATCCATTACATAAGACCTCTCCGGTCATAGACATTATTAATTAGAGAGGATCTATGATCATCTGCCAGGTGAACATTTCTAGAGCTTCAACTAGGCAGTCTAGAAACAGGTTTCATTCACACAGCTAAGCAAAGCTGCAACCTAGTTACACACCTCTAAATACCTCTGTATAGCACTTGGTATGGTGTTTCAGGTTTCCAGGCTTAATTGATGACTAAGCAGATCTTAGAACATCATTGTTTAACTGTTTTGGCTGGAAGTACCACATTAGCTAAATTAGTAACAATAGATTCAGACAACAGCAGAAGGGAGCCACCATTCAATTAATGATAATGACTACCAGTGGTCAATAAGTGTACCTGGGAAAGCATTAGTAGCACATCATATTAGAGGACTATTTGGTGCAGTGGATTAATTTGCTAATTATTTATTTCTTGGGGCATAGGCCAAAACCCAGCTTATTATAGGTACTAAGCGAAGTCAGTTTTCCAGCATAAACCTGACCTACTTGCATTCCTGAAGAATTTGTTGTTGACTCAGGAATTATTTGAGATCCCAGTTTCAACACACTTGCCTATTTCCTTGCATGTTCAACTGTCCATCAAGATATTTAGGCCTTCCAAATATTATTTTGAGAAAAAATATTGCTGTTTTTTTGGGGGGTTTTTTGGGGTTTTTTTTGGGTTTTTTTGCCAGCTTGGCTTAATTATTCCTTATCTCATTACAGAGAAATTGGATGATTTAATTTCTTACAGCAATTATTTAAACCCTGCATTCATATGCCAGGTATTATATTATGCAAAATGAGACCAAGTCTCAGATAAAAAAAGATGAAGGTATCACTGGATACATTTGATATAAACATGGTCTGCCAGGCAGAGAGAAAATACCATGAGAAACATTTTCTTTTGCTTACAAAACAAACCACCACAATATACTAATTAGTTGTCAAGATGGAAGCAAGTATTTTAAAAAACAATTTAAAGTTAGATGGGAATTAGTGTGAATCTTACAGTACACGTAAAACAAGCTTTTTTAAAAATAAATCCCAATTCCTAACAGCATTGATCTGATCCTAGTAAAACCAAAAGCTATCCCAAAGTAAGCAGTTCTTCTTAGTCCAGGAAAACAATCTGAAGTTACCTATAAGCAAAACAGATTTTTCCAGACCTGACAACACTTAGAAGTAGAACAGCACAGGACAAGAAAAGTCATCACTAATAACCAGCCAACAGATTGCAGTCAGATATCTTTATATGAGGGTAATACTGATGGAGATTGGAAGGAAGAGGTCATAATGTACTGGTTTCCAAAATTAATAATTCATTTAAAAAAATCACTTGAGAGCATTATTATGAAAAAAAGTCTTAAGAAGAGTAATGCTTCAGCATCGATGACCTCAGTGTCCTTACCTGTACAGGAGCAGCTCCTGAGGTATCTGTAGATACACATTCACACACACATTTCCCTAACCTCAAGTTGTTTCTGTTTCCTGCAAACTGGAAATACATAGCACTATGACAAAGATAAGGTACTATTCCATTCTGAGAAATTTTTAAACAGTGTTATTCATAAGTCAAAAACATAACATTAATTGCTGTTGCCACTCATTCCAATCTGAATGTACCAAGGAGCAAACAAGTGTTAACTGGATAGAAGCCATGAGCAAATAGACACTGCCTCAAACCCTTGTAATAATATCCCCTATTATACTCACCCTTGTAATATTTCTAACTCTTTCAAATTAAGATATTAGTTATACCTTTTTTATGATCTGCCATTCTTCAGTGACATGCTTATTTTCACCCTTAATGAAAACAGGGTGGGTTTTTTTAAACCAATGAAATTCATATTTCAAAAGAAAACATGGAAAAAGATTAGAGGTTGCTGATGTTATTTATTTATAGATCAATAGATTTTAAAGCTTCAACCACTGTTGCAGAGATAACTGCAATGTACATGGTCCAGAGGTAAAGTTAAACAAATTGAAAACCCATTACTTATAATGATAAAAGGCTCAACTAAAGAAAGATCGTGAAACCAAAAAGAAAAAAAAAAAAAACCAAAACAAAACAACACAAAACAAATCAGAAAAGTAGATCAGACTTAACAACTAAAGCCCCATGAGCTCAATTTCAAAGTCTTTGTCATCTAGCTGTAACATTTACCAGGTGTAACTCCCCCAAAGGATATAACTCTTCATAGGTCTTATTGAAGATAAAGGAGCAGCTCACACCCTTGACATAGTCAGCAATAGGAAACAGACCTCAATCTGCCACTACTCAGAGGTGTATTTAGTCCAGAGAGGGAGCTCCTCTCTCACCATATGTGAAAGAGTTGCTACTTTATATTCTCAGCTGAGCTGAGACTCCACTGGTTAAGAGCTGGAAGGAGGCAAAACACAGAACCCCATCATTCTAGGAAAACAATTTTTACAAGTTTGCCTAGATTTTCTGTTTATAAAGAATTTATCTCGAAGAATCATAAGATGAAGGTTTCAAAGAATCAGTACTTGATGGAGGTCAACTGTTATGGCCATTTTCAAACTAAATCTAAAAAAAATAGCTGATGCAAATATACCATAAATCATCGCACTAGAAGAGTATAGCTGATGTTGAGTGTGATGGTCCTCCATTTCCTTCTCTCTGCATTCCATCATTCTCCTTCCTTTACTGATCACCTATTACAAGTGTTAAGAAGGGCAGCAGTACAAGTCTGCCATAGCTGGGAAAAAAAATAATAGAAAAATTCTACCACTCACCTACCTAGATTTACACAAAGTGTTTGACACTGTCACAGCATGACACCCTGGTCTCTAAACCAGGGGGGCATGGATTTGATGGATGGATCACACGGTGGACAAAGAATTGGCTGGATGGCCACACTCAAAGGGTTGTGGTCAATGGCTCAACATCCAAGTGGAAGCGAGTGGCATTCCTCAGAGGTCAGTACTGGAACCAGTGCTGTTCAACATCTTTGACAAAGACATGAAGAGTAGGATAGAGCACACACTCAGCAAGTTTGCCAACAATACCAAACTGCATAGCCCAGTCGACAGCCCAGAGGTGGACTCATATGAACCTCATAGAGTTCAACAAAGGGAACAAGGTCCTGCGCCTGGGACAGGGCAACACAAGGCACAAATGCAGGTTTAGAAGAGAACGGCTGGAAAGCAGTCCTGAGGAGAAGGACTAGGGGGTGTTGGTGCATGAGAAGCTCAATATGACCCAGCCATGTATGCTCGCAGCCCAGAAAGCCAACCCCATCCTGGGCTGCATCAAAAGAAAGCTGGCCAGCAGGTACAGGGAGGTGATTCTACCCCTCTACTCCATTCTGGTGAGACCCCACCTGCAGCGCTGAGTGCGGCTTTGGAGTTCTCAAAACAGGAAGGACATGGACCTGTTGTAACAAATCCAGAGGAAGTCCATGAAGATCATCGGAGGGCTGGAGGACCTCTATGAAGACAGGTTGAAATAGTTAGGGTTGTTCAGCCTGGAGAAGAGAAGGCTCCAGGGAGACCTTATAGCAGCCTTCCAGTACCTGAAGGGGGCCTACAGGAGAGATGGGGAGGGACTCTGTCAGGGAGTGTAGCGATAAGACAAGGGGTAATGGTTTGAAATTGAAAGATGGGAGATTTAGATTAGATACTAGGAAGAAATTCTTTACTGTGAGGGTGGCAAGACACAGGAAGATGTTGCCCAGGGAAATTGTGGATGTCTCATCCGTAGGGGTGTTCAAGACCAGGCTGCATGCAGCTATGAGCAACCTTGTCTAGTCGGAGGTCTCCCTGTCCATGCCAGGGGGGTTGGAACTTGGTGATCTTTAAGGTCTCTTCCAACCCAAACCATTCTATGATTCTACCCAGTTGGTTGGGTTTTTTTCTCCACCCCTCTGACTTTGATGCTTGAGTGGTACAATGGAAACAAACCTCAAGAGCAAATATTGGCAGCAAAGATTTATCAGAGGCTTATTTTGTACCTGAAGTACTCAAGTGAGCATTCTTGCTGATTCCAAGAGGAGAGTGAACACTATTCCACAGCACAAAACTTGGATTTTTTTTTTTTTGCTCTGCTACAAACAGCACAGCAATTTCAAGGTAAGTTAGATTCGTACAATGGTCCAAGATTCATCAAGCTATTGCCATACTAAGCACCATTTTGTATTTTGAGCTTTTGCTCAAACATGGACATATATAGAATGTATAAGTGAATATAAATCCCAGTTTATTCTAAACTCCATGAAGTCATTTATTCCTTCCCCATGAAACATTCCAATCTTTTTTACTCTTTAGAAGGCAGAGCTTGGACACAGTCAGAGCAGAAATACTATCTCAGTGGTTTTTAAGTATGAGTATGAAGGTACATGTACATCATTAACTTTTTCCTATTTGTTACAAGTACAAAAAAAAAAAAACTATTTTTACTTAATTTCATAAAATGTATGGTTGAGGAAGGAAAGTAGCCAATGGGAATGTAACTACCTTACTCTTTCATAGTGTCTCTTGATTTCAGTAATGGACAGACCTATAAAAAAATCAAAATATTTTATTGCTCTCTTTAAAAATGGCAGGACTGATAACTCAAAGTTTTACAGTCAAATATAGTGTGGGTACTCAGGTTAAAACAAAGTCTACTTTTTCTCTATAGTGTATGTGATGTCAAAACCAAGTTGGAATGCTTCACATTTATTTAGTTTCTCTGCAGGTCTGAATAACCCACTAATATAGTTTCTACAGCTTCAAACCCCCATACAGTAAAATATTTAAGACCTTAACCTGAACTCCGTAAGTAGCCTCATTCCAATTCCCCTTTCCCCCACCTCTGTTCTGATTTCATTGCCCATACAGTGAACTCACTTTCATAAACTGGCAACATATTCAAGTCAATAGGACTACTCATGCCCTAAAAGGAAAGAATCTAGATTGATGCTGTAAAGCACCTGTTCAATAAAGCAAGGAGAGATTCTTGAGTACAGAAGTCAGTTCTAATGGAGACACATTAACTGTAATTAACAGTGAAATGAATAACTACTATCAAATAACACTGAGCATTTACTACAGTGAAAATGTAATTTATTTACAAAACAAACAGAACAGCAAACAGTGTTTGACTAAAAAGTGAACAGTATCAATGTTTGACTGAAATATCTCTTCCCTTGAAACACTGACAATAATATTGATAAAGGTAGATTTATAGTTTAGGTTTTCTAGTTCTCTTTCTGTTGGCTACTCATGGTCATCTGTAACAGTTAGCTAATTGTTATGAAAGCAATCTCAACACAGAAAGTAACCTCTGTGCAGAAAGATACAGGAGTCATTGAAAACATTTTCTTCCCCCATCCCCTAATCTTTTTCCAATGAGAAAGCAGAAATGGTAACATATAAGAATTTAGCAATGCAGCTAATTTAACAGTTGAGTGTTTTGTGAAGAAGTTTCAGACTGGAAATTATGAGTTGACCATGTTATGTAGAAAATTCAGACCTTTAAAAGTGGTTTCAACATTAAGCCCCTTTGATGATGCATTTTGTCCCAAAGTAAGCCATTTAAATGAATGCATTTCAACCTCAGCTCCCAAATTTCTACTGTACTTAATTTATAAGATTAAACAAACATAATCTCCTTTAACAGTTCAGTGAAAAAAGATTCTACTTCAAATCATGCTAATCCCCTTGTTAATACAGTTTGCTTATATTTAAGTACACTATTGCCCTGATTATTGGATATAACCAAGATTCCCAGAAGTTCTTAAGGAACTTTTGCTAGAATTATCAGTCACAGTGTCTGATGCAGAATGCATCCTAGGCATTTCAATATAACATCACCCAGACTGTATTTGCCTTTAATTTATTTAAATCAGTTTAATCCCAAAGCTTTTCTATAGCGGAAGTAGAATATGTTTCCTTGCATGTGGTTATATGATGATATTTGATTTTAGAGTGCCACATAAACACTTGTATGTCACAATATATCTGGCTTGCATTTGTGATCATTTCCTTTTCATGTTAACATTTCTTTCAATACACATAGCATTATTCTCACACAGCCAAGCTCCCATAAAGCAGAGCTTGGCAGGAGCTGGGGGTACTGCAGTGCAGTCACAGCCATCTGCTAGCAAAACTGGCCATAAATAAAAAGAAAAAAAACAAACAAAACAAAACAAAATTAAAGTTCATTGGCCTGGTTACCGCTAATATTACAAGAAAAACAACTATTGAAGATAGAACCCGGGAAACAAGCTTGCCAGGGTCAGTTTCTCATTCTGTAACTTGCCTTTCAGAGAAAACACTGGGATTTGAGAGCTTCAGAGACTGAAGGTTGCCAGAGATCAGGTTGAACATTCACAGGTATCTGCTTATGTCATCTAAAACATTTATCACATAAACCCAAGTTTGTCAAATGTGATACTTCATAAGATCAAAATTGATAATTCAAATACACTTGTGGAATGGTCTTAAGATTTATTGAGGATAGAGATCAGTTTGAAAAGCAAACTAAAGAAGTAGACAGAGAAAACAAATTTGACAGGAACAGTGGGAAAAGGTTAAGAGGAAAAAGGGCAATTGGATTTCTATTTTTATTGCACCCTTATTAGCTGTCATATGGTTATTACAAGAAATAGCTAATAGTCTATTCAGGTTGAAAATCTAAGTTGAAAGTTCATTTTTTCATCCCTGTCCCTGAACACCTGAAGTTCTTCATGTGCTTATATCCCAGGTGAATCTTATATGTGCAATATTTGAAAATTCATTCTTTATCAGAAAGAAAAATATATTTAAGCTTAGTTGCAAGCCTTTTATAAACTTGTACAATTCTCATAAACTACTAGGTTAATTCCCAAGTCTACTTTTATCTTTTGCTCTTGTGCTTATTGTTGTCTTATTTCATATTCTGTTACTACTTGTAACTTACATTAATCCTATATCACTACAATGCAATAATCCACCAAATAATTACCTAAGGGATGAAAAGAGCGTATCCTCCAGTATCTTGCATAAGGATGAAAAACTAAACATTTCAGGGACTTCAGCAACTCATTTCTCTTAATAGAAAAAAAGAGTATTGAAGATTTCACAAGTTCTAGCTCAAGCAAAAAGCTCACTGAGGGCACTAAGTCAAGGAAAGATGCATCACATGATCTCTTCATCAGCCTAGGAGCAGTAACCACTGGTTAAATTTAATGACAGGGAGGGTGATCGGTGACCTCTCTCCTTATGAGCTGCAATTCTAAGATAAGCAAATAAATCCAGCCTGCACCCACAGCTCCCCATTTACTGTCATGCACAGACAAGCACGTTCCTAAGCCAGATTCCTTGGGACACCATGGTTGGAAACAGGCTGTCATGACAGACTCTGTAAGAGTAAAGGGAGGAAGCTGTATTCTAGATGGCTGCCACAAAATAAAGTAAACACAAAAAAAATCACCCACTTTTCACCACCAAGCAGTACATAGACCCAGCCTCCTTCCACAGACCCTGCATCAAGTTGCAGAAACTGAGAAATGGTTCCAAGGACATGAACTGCAGGATGCCCAAACAGTGCCAGCAGCAGCACTGGCTGAAATACACTGAAGTTCAGCTCTTGCTGTATAGCAGGTTCTTCAGACTGCTAATGTTTGTTGTTCTGGCTGTATTTTACACAACAGTCAGTTCAGTACAGGTCTTCGTGAAGCGAGAAAGTCTTGAGTTCTCCGTTTTCTCTCCCATAAATCCCCCTATTTTTCCCCCATGACATACAATTTAAGAGACAGACAACACCTCCTCTTCCCCTCAGGAGGCATAATTTAACTGCAACCATTTCCCAAACTGAGCTTGTAAAACAAGCTAAAGATTACATTTCGTACTTAGAGGATTTAAAAAACAAAACCTCTAAATTTTATTTTTCCAGTTAAGAATGTCAGAGAATTAAAAAGTTAAATTTGGGGAAATTATAACTATACTTACCACAAAGAGAAGAATATGCTTTCTGTCCCAGAGTACCATGCAAACTTACCCTCATTTGTATATTGCTGTTATACCTTTTGGTTGTCTTGACTACAGAACTAAAACATTCAAGATCTATTTAGTATTGCTTAAAGCTGATAATCTTCAGAACAAGGCTATGAATCATAGAATCATTTAGGTTGGAAGAGACCCTTGGGATCATCAAGTCCAACCATCAGCCCTACTCTACAAGTTCTCGCTTACACCATATCCCCCAACACCACATCTAATCTACTCTTAAACCCTACTCAGGGAGGGTGACTCCACCACCTCCCTGGGCAGCTGATTCCACTGACTGACCACTCTCTCTGTGAAAATTTTTTTCCTAATGTCTAGCCTAACCCTACCCTGCTGCAGCTTGCAGCCATTCCCTCTTGTCCTGTTGCTCATTGGTGCTGGTCTCTTCTCACGGGCAACCTCCCTACAATGCTCTTTCAAGCAGTTGTAGAGAGTGATGAGGTCTCCCCTCAGGCTCCTCTTCCTCAAACTAAACAACCCCAACTCCCTCAATCGATCCTCATAAGCCTTATTCTCCAGGCCTCTCACCAGCTTTGTTGCCCTCCTCTGTACTCGCTCCAGCACCTCGATATCTCTCTTGTGCTGAGGTGCCCAGAACTGGACACAATACTCAAGGTGTGGCCTAACCAGTGCTGAGTACAGGGGGACAATCACCTCCCTACTTCTGCTGGTCACACTATT
>VZTM01038066.1:15668-26272 GCA_013400555.1 Jacana jacana
GGGTCATCTTATCATAGAAGGAGATCAGGTTCGTCAGGCAGGACTTGCCTTTCATAAACCCATGCTGACTAGGCCTGATCCCCTGGCTGCTCATCAAATGACTGGTGATAGCACTTAAGATGATCTGTTCCATAATCTTCCCTGGTATCAAGGTCAGACTGACAGGTCTATAGTTTGCTGGATTGTCCCTTCTGCCCTTCTTGTAGATGGGCATTACATTTGCCACCTTCCAGTCCATGGGGACCTCTCCAGTCAGCCACGATTTAAGGAAGATGATTTAAGGAAGAGAGAGGCTTGGCCAGCACGTCTGCCATCTCTTTCAGCACTCTTGGGTGTAACCCATCCGGTCCCATAGACTTGTGTGCATCTAGGTGGCATAGCAGGTCACTGATCACTTCCTTGTTGATTGTGATGTCCTCATTCTGTTTCCCCTCCCCGTGTCCCTGCCCCTGTGGCCGAGTCTCCAGGGAAATACTTATTCAAATAATTTGAAGACTATGAGGTGGGGTTTTTTGTTTGTTTGTTAGTTTTAGTTTACAGGGAGGATTAACCAGGGAGTAGTAAAAATCAACTTTCTATAGAAGCAACTCTCACAACTAGCACATTTGAAGACAGCATCACAAGTAAATATCAAATGTGAAACCTTTGTGTTGCATGCTGGCAAAGAACGTGAAACTGCTATAGTAAAATATCACAGATACAGGTTTTTTCCCCCCTCTTTTTCTTTCAGTTCCAAAGAAACCCTTATCTAAAGCCTAGCTGGCTCTGTAGGTAGCTACATAAATGCTAAACACACTGACCAGCAGAAATGATTGCAATCACACTATTGCAATCTTCTAGAGAAGAGGACAATCATGCAGATCAGTTTCCTGTCAAATTGCAAACTAATTCTAGTAATGTCCATTCTGTCTGAATACCCCTATTTTGTACTTTTGTTTCTAAGTCATCACAGAACGGAGACCTGCAAATAAATGAGAAAGAAACAATGTGAACGATACTTGGATAAGAGCAATCCTGGGCCTTTGCAAACTAAAAATAGCCGATACTATCTGTATCTGCTATATATCCCCCTGCACTCTTCCAGTGCCTGTTTCAGGCATCCTGTTAGACTGATTTAGGATTTGCGGTCTCAGATCCAAAGGGCAGCAATTTAGGAGGCCTACAAGAAAATAAACCTTATCAGACCTCTTTTTTTCAAGTGGCAAGTGTAATGTAGAAAATGAAAGCGACAGGAGAATTTTTTTATGCCTAATCTTAGAAAAACGCAGTATTTGAAGCAGATTCAAAAATGAAAATGAGAGCATTTATTACTAAAACAGATGCTTACTATGTGTCCCTTTCAAGGGGGTTATAGGGATAGAGTAGCACCAGGGAAATGCTCCTGGAAATGTTTTATAGCCTGAAGTAAAGAGACAAGCTAACCACATGAAAAAGGAACAATAATTTCTTTTACAATATGTGTAACATGACTGCAAAATCTATTGGCCCCTGCAGCACCCTTAAGCTTGCACTTTTAACAAAAAAGCAGCAATGTATTAACTTGTGTTCACGAAGATTGTAATCAGACTTTGATGTTTTTGAGAAAGCTTTGGAGTAGAATATGGGGAGACAGCATTATATGCCCTTGATCACATGAGTAATGAAAATATGAACATTTAACTATTAAATAGAACTACTCTAGTTGCTGTACTAAATGCAGCATTTACCAATGGAAGAGGTATATAACCAATGAATCAGAGATTTACTCTCAAAGAAACACAGATTTCAACTTGAAAAGGACACTGTACTGTTTAGATCTAAGTTATTGCTAGCTAGCTTTACATTAAAATCATATTCTTCAGTATATATTTTTCTTAAAGTAGGTGCATGATCAAAAAAAAAAAAATACCAACAGAAAAACTCAATAGGAATAAAATCTAATTAGAAAAAGCCATAATCTCTGTAGTATAAGATCCTCAAACGTGACTTGGAAAGAAGAAAACTTATGTCTGAGAGGTGTCACAAAAAAGTGTATCAGCATGTAAGTACTAGATTTTTCATTTACTTGGGCACAGATGGGAACAGTTACAAGGTGCTGATCCAGAGAAGCACAAGCCAGGTCAGAGACAGGAGCTCATGATTTTTCCACTAGTAAAACAGGTAAATACCTACCTACAGCCTGGGACACCTATACACACCCATCTGTGTAACTGCAATATTTTCCACTTCACTTCCTATCCCTTCTCCCATCAGAGCACCTCCGAGTTTCTTGTCCTCAAGCCCTCAGCCAGTCACCAGTTGACTTACCACCTCCACAGACATTAACAACTCGTAAAAAGTGAGATTCTGCTATTAATTAACAGGTGGGCACCTGCCCTACGTATGGCAGCCGTGCAGGCTCCTCACAGCCTAGAGAACCATTCAGTTCAGGAGTGCACATGAAAAATAAGAAGCAAAATATTACAGCTTTTCTAAATAACTTGAGACTGGTAAAAGAGGTGTTAAGATACTAAGAGACTTGTTTATCCCCTTTAAGCTACTAAAAACCCCAATAAAATTATATCCTTCTCAATGAACAGCAGACAGGTTAAGTACAAGCTAGCATGTGCTATGAGATCAGTCTCCTTCAGTGTTTCCCCCCAGCCCTGCAGGATACCACCCACTGTATATAAATATCTGCATTTGAAGACATCTGTATGAGTGCATAACTTACACTGGAGCAGTTTAAAGCATAGTTTTTATTGTATGATAATGCAGAGATGTGTCTTAGAACAGCCATGTTTTACATAGCCCTAAGTAGCCTGCCAGCACATCTGCTGCTAAAGAAACAATTCCAGCTCTGCAGCATAAAGTCTTCTGAGGGGATTATTGCTTTATCAATTTATAAACAAAAAACTACTAATGGCACGTTTTTTTTTCAGAGTTTGATTGAAGGTTTGGTAAGCAGGTTTGCCTACAGAGGGCAAGTATTAGCATGCCCCATTTGCCTACTGTGCACCTACAATTTCAACATGATCATTATCACTATTCAGATGGCTGAGCAAGCTGACAGAGTAGATGAAGGGTTATCATGTACTGAAAGTTTCAGAAAGATCATGAATATACGAGAGAGGAAGAAAACACCAAGGATTACAATAAGAACAACGCTGAAGGATTCGGAGACAGGAAGAAGGAGGGATTGTATCCTTTGCCTATAAATTGCTAAAGGGAAAACTGCAAGTACTTGCACCTCAGAGCTCATCACCCCACCTTGCATGCCTTGTCCTTGTTATGATTCAAATAATATTCACTTCCTGGAAGAGCTTCCAGGACTACACTGCCAGTCCTACCTCCTTTCCAGCAGTCCTCACCTAGACAGAGAGCTGCAGATGTATCAGGGATTACCTTTTTAACCAGAAGCATTCAAGACAGCCATAAAGTTTCAAGAAAGAGGCAGCACACAGTGTCCAGGAAGAGATTTTTTTAAGAGATGGAAAAAGGAAACATTGATTAAGGGTCACCACTATGCTGGGTTTTAGCCTTTCAGCTGTACATTGCTTTCCTACTAAAAGCAGCAAGTGAGAAAGCCTAGGCAGAAAAGGGAGGGAACAGGAAAGCTGTATATACAGAAACACAGTTCTATAAAAGGAGAGAAGCAGATTCCATCATCACCAGCGTAGGGAGAGTGGTTTCATTATCAAAAAACCAAGATATACATTCTCCCACTACACTTAGATGTTATAATAATAAAGAGGCACTATAAAGCCACTGCATTAAATTAGGGAGTTAGAAGAAATAAACAGGGCACAGATTAATGGTATTTATATATATTTTTGGGAAGATGAGCAATTACAATTTGCATCTCAGCACATGCCCATGCTATAGCCTTAAACAATAATAAACTCAAGCACAACAGATTACTAAAGCTCCTACCTCCTACTTCCCATACACAGCAAAAGGCAGCAGCAACTACAGCTCAGTTCTTCTGTGGCTGCTCACACCGCACTGCAGTTATTCCAGCCACACCAGTGTGATACCGGCCTCCAGTTGTACAGCACATGCCTGAGACAAGCACAAAAAGGGTATTGCCTCCTGGGCTCAGCACTCTTCCTGAACTTTCCACCTTCTCCAAGTGAGAAGCAAGCAGATTACCCCATCCACAACTACTAAAAGTTACACCTAATCAATACTTTTATATACCAGGTTAGAAGAGCCAACTTGCAAAGACTCCTTAAAAAGTCTGTATGTGAAGTGTAACCCACACCCCAACAACTAACCAGCCACAGATGCCCCTGCTTTACTCATATCATCTGCAGCTGGACCCCCTCAACTGTCCTAATCAGGTCTTGCACAAGGCACTGTGACCACTTAAAAGGGCAATTCCCAAGGTGTGAGTTGTCCAAGTTCCACTAATGAAAAGTGGTGGCAACTAAAACTCACTTGTGTTGTAGTTAAGCTGAATTAGTTCCATGCTTTGTGTCCTGGCTGCATCGGGGTACTCCCTGCTCTTCCGCTGCAGGGAGTGTGGCTGGAGGAGGTCTGAAACTGGAGCTAGAGGATGTTTCTTCTGGAAAACTGGAATCACAATGGGGAACATCAGAGGGCTTTGGGCTGGTGCCTCTAACTTTCTGCAGCTCTGTTGTCTTAGGTCACAAAACAGACTTCTAACCTCCTTTCCAGTATGGCAAGAACCTGAAGTGAAGGGGAACTGTCTCAGGAAGATGTTCTGAAATCTCAAAACCCATGGTAAGAAAAAATTTTGGTGGGGATTTGCCTGCACTTTTCTTTTGAAAAAGAGAACTTCAAAAATGCAAGAAGAGTTTTGTATTGCAGAAATGAAGTTTTTTATTAGAACATAAACCAGATACGTTTTTTTAGCATCAAAAGCCTGGTGTGCCGGGCAGTGCAAAATATAAATAATTTTTTTATAAATGGTGCTCATCTCTGCTTGCTAAGAATTCACTCGGTCCAGAGTGTTTTTGAAAAGCCCCACAGGCTTGTCAGCTGGAACAACACCCCAGTCCCCTCTAGACTCCTGAGAAGAGTCTTTTCACCACCTCCTTCAGCAGTCTGTGGCAACCTGCTGTTTTAGATATTTCCCACTTGCTGCTTAAGCCACACATTTCTTGAAATCCTGCCCTGCCCTGCTCAGATATCTGCAAGATCTGTAATTATTATTCAAAGTGGACTCATCAGTGTGTATTTTAACAGTCTTTCTATATAAATAGGACTGGGTTGGTTTGTTTTCTAACAAGCTCATGTGCATACCAGAGATTTCCTTCTAAACTCTTTCACTGAGATTTTTTTCTGTGCAGTAATTCAGGAAAAATTTACCTATCCTCTTCATCTTCAGCAACAGCCCACCTGCCTACTTCTGTAATAACCGTGAATGTAGCAAAAAGCTTCATAGAATCTAGTCCCACTTACCCCAGGATGATAAGCCAGACTCCCCTTAACCAGCTGAAGCTGTGACCTTGAATCAGTGCATTTGCCACACAGGAACACTTACACAAGATGTAAACATTTCTCTTCCACCAGCTCTGCTTCTGTACCGTAGCACACATACACTTAAAATAATACTTCTTGCCATGAGATACAGAGCTGCACCTAAGCAATTTATAAAGATGAATGCTTGCTAGAGGTTATAACTGAAATTCTGCCTCTGGGCAGCTTGCTACCAAGAAGATTTTTGTCTATAAAAATGGTATGTTTCCTATACACTTGGGGTAGATTAAAAAAATAAATAAAGGAAGTAAACTTCCCCATGAAGATTCTTGATGAGCTAGATAAACAGTACTGACTACTATCACAAAATGTGTCAGTTGCATGACGTGGTTGCAAGACAACAGAGACACAACCAGATGCATGCTTAGTACATATATGCAGATTTCTTCACTGTCTATATTAGGTTTTGCAATTTCCATTGTGAAAGAAGGAAATAAGCTGACGCTTTTATGCAGCTAAGTGAATAAATTTTTGTGCAGTTCAACAAAGCGCAGTATGGTTGTCCCAAAAGCAAGGGCATAATGGGCAGAAATATCCCCATCTATTTTTAATATTGCCAAGTGAAGCTGCACTTTTAAAAATACCTTCTGTTTTCAGCTGCAGCTAAATGTAAAGTAGACTGGGCTGTACTGTTTTTACTTCCATTTCTGTTACATTGAAATCCTGGATTTTGAGAGTGTATACGTGTAATTCTGATGTTTTCTGATGAGAAAATGAGAGAGAAATGGGGTAAGTTCAGCCACCTGAAATGACATATTAAGGTTTGCAGAGGTAAATCAAAGACACAAGAGAAGCTTTTCTATATGAAGACTGCCAGAGCAAATTAAAAGAGATATTGACAAGAATAATCCACACAGTAGAAATGAAGAGTATCTGCACCATAATTGAGGCTACATGAAATCAGGCTCTGTATCAAGAGAACATAATGCATATTTCTACAGCTAGATATCATGTATTCAGATCTTATTAAAATACCTAATATATTTCAGTCTACATTCTCAGTCAGACTCAAAAGGAGGCGGGGACAACAGAGGAAGACAGATGGATTTTCAAAAACATTAATGTATTACTGAAGATAGTAACCCTACATTTAGGAAACATTTTGCTGTGGTCTTCTCCCAGAAATACCTTTATGGCCTTGTAAAAAGCCCTTTTCCAGAGGCAGGTAATATGATCAGTGGGTCAGGTTATATGATCCAAATCTGAGCCCATCCCTGTCCCTAGCAGAGGTGCTCAATGCCCAGGGCTTGGGCAGCCCCTGGCTGGGACGTCTGTGGCTGTGAGGCTGCCCTTGCTGCTCCCCAGTACCAAGCAGTGCATTCAGAAATATCCAGCTGATTTTGTTTTATAATAGTGGTGAGAAGGGCTACGTTTCTGTTGCCAAAATATAAAAGCAAAAGATGCAATGACTTCAAAGTATGCTGCAATTTCATCTGCTGTGCTGAAGGGAAAAACAAGAATGAAGAAACAAAAAGAGCAGGGAAACACAGCAGTGTGTTACAGGGCAGTCTAGAGAATAAAACAAGGCTTGAACAGCCTGAAAGCACACAGTATCACAGATTCTTAAGCAGAAATCCTGAAAAGATGTAATTGAAATCAATTTGGTTTCTTTATTGTTTATTTTTAATTTTCTGGTCTCTTCATAAATAGAATCCAATCCAACTTTTTTATTTTATTATTATCTAAAAATAACTAGATCCTCATTTTTGGGATTTTTTTTTTTTGTGTTCCACATCGTGTCTGCAACAATAAATCACTTATCACTCAAAGAAATCCTGTTATACTTTATATTTACACTGATGGAATTTGTGCCAGCTGTGCCATGCTTGTTACATGGCCATAAAAGCCTCCAGTCAGTTTGACAAGGAATGTCTGTAGAAAGACTGGTTGTAATGAGGGGTTGAGGATCAATTCTTCATTGCTCAGTAAAGAAGGAAAACAGACGTACTTCTGCTGCTATGGATTTACTGTGTATTGTATTACAATTATCTACAAGCAGGAATTCTGCACACTGATAAAAAATGGCAGCAGAGGACTGAATAAGCTACCTTTACTGCTGAAAGACAATGGATTAAATGATGTAAGGATTTCATTTTGTGATAGGGTAAATAAACAAATTACAGGTAAGATAAATCTACACACATCTGTGTTGAGAGAATCTGACTGACTAGGTGTCTGGATGCTGTGTGTATTAGAATCTCTAACCAAATACTGAATTCTAATTGACTTTCACAAGTCAATTCATACTGGATTTCACAAAGGCAGTTGTCAATGCTCCATGGTTGAACAGCTTATTGAATTAGGAGAAAGTCACTCACTATTCTGAGCAGACTGCGTTCTGCAAGTACTGGTGAAACAGCTAAAAATCTCATCAAATATGACTTAGCAGGCAAAGGATTTATAAAATTCCATTGTAAATATGATCGTATTGTTTTGATTTTACTGCCATTGTTCTATGAAATTAGGATGACTTTTATAAATAATGAACAAATAAATTTTTGTTTATTGAATATGAGAAATGACTTTTTCTTTGAAAATGACCTCACAGATTAAACACTGTTTATATATTTCAGGAAACCTGTGGGAGGGCTCTGGAGAGTTCTGTTTAAATCACCCTAAGTGATGTATAAATCATGACTAAATTGTTTAAATCACCTCCAGCTCATAAGATAGGAAACTTTTTTTTTTGTGAGAAGCAGCTTACTATGATTTTTCATACTTGGAATACTCTGATGTTTTGAATAATACATGAACATTTGAATACTTATCTTCTGCTTAGGACCCAGCTCACCCACTAGTGTTTGGGGATATTTGGGCTTAACATCCAGCTCAGCAGTTTGCTTTACACAATAGCCAGTTCCAAACACCTTAAAGAACATTAGCACTGATGGTCACTCCTTAATCTTCCTACCTCCAAAGTTAAATTATTTAAACAAATAGTATAGGCTTGAGATAAAATGAAGAATATACATTTAAAGAAGCCATCAAAATGGCTTAGTGAAATGTAAATGGCCTGTGATAGAATGGAAGTCAAACTAGGTGCTACAATGGTACTTTTTTACTATGGAAGCATGAGTCTGTTGTTACTCAGAAAAGAGACACTTCATTGTCAGGGAAGAAAGAGATTTCACAAAGGAAATAAGAGTTTATAACGGTGTGAACCAGCACCGTTTATTTTGCAAGTCAGCATGGCCTTCAGACATATTTCTCAGTTTCATACTGGATGCTCTCATTTGTGTTTTCCTTTCACTAACTCATCTACAAAACGTGGAGAACCTGTACAATTTACATCAACTAATCCCTCAGGCTTGGGAATACTGCAGAAAATAATACACATCACAGACTCCTATATCCTCTTATGATATACATCTTTAATATGCATTATTATGGCACATGATAAACCTAACTTTAGTGTAGTCATGCATATAGAGCACATGTCACAGAAAAGTGGGCCTGTGGGTATTTAAGGCTGAGTGGGTGGGTGTTTTATTTATGACACGAGTATGACAACTCTTTTAATGTAGTAGCTGAATGCAGAAAATGCTGTTCTACCACTAATGATTGCATACACTTGTTTAATGTAGACAAAGGAAATAAATACATTTAAACATTACTTGTTTTTAAAAAAGAAACCTACATATTCTAATGAGTAACATGATGGATACTGAAAACCATGGTGAATTTTTAACTGTTTTCTTTGAGATCTAATAGCATGGTTAAAATAGTTGAATTAATTTCAAAATGTAAGAAATTTCATTCCTTTTTTTGCTTTCCACTTCCATTCAAGTTGTTTTTGTTGGGTACCAGCTTGCTGTCCAGCAAGCCAATCTCATTCCATATTGATTTGTTGTGAGGCAAAAGGACAGAAGAAAGCAAAAGAAAACAAGCAAAACAACCAAAAAAGAGAAACCCTTGACCTCTATTCCTTCTTCACTGTGGCAGCCTGCCTTGCCTGAAAGATAAGGGTTGTGGTATAAATGTGAGGAATTCTTCTGATATAACTGGCATAAATTTATTTCTAGACCCCCTCAGTATATTTGTTGACTAGATTTGGCTAGTTAACATTATGTGACAGTAGCTATGAGTCAGCAGAAAATATTTTCTAGCAGACAGTTAAAAAGCCCACATGATCAATAGCTGGGGAAGAACAAACATGTTTGCCCCTCCTCTCTGAAGTGTCTCATTACTGTTATCCTCCAAGCTCAAACTTTCAGGCCATACTTAATATTCAGAGTGGTTTGAGCCCTTGCCATGCCTATTTATATGCTATTAGGACAACGCTGTCACTCTGCTAGGGATGAGTGATTTTCAACACTGCTGATATTGAAGCACTCTTCAAAATAAAGGTTCTGATCATATGAGTACTGGTACAGTTCTTGAGGGCAGCTGTGTTATAACATGCCAGAAACACATTTAATACCCTCAATAGAGGGTTTGCAAGAAGCACCATTCAGAATCGTTGTAAATATGTAATGTGGTAACAGTTCACTATAGTATAAACTAAAATTGCCAGATATCATCATTATAATTGCAAGTAACTTCCATGCTGAAAGTCTAATGTGGAGAGAAATTTAACCAATACTCATGTGGATACTTCAGTTTGGCAACAGATCGGTAGCAGAAAAATACATTATGAGCAGTCATCTCGTTATTTTTCTTATTCTGATGCATGTGCTTATATCTGTCTTTTCTTGAAATGTCATCATGAAAACAGCTTTCCAGACAGAATTTCCTAAAGTGGTGATCTATAAATGAGATAGATACAGGTTTGTACAAGATCACTGACTCAGCTTTTAATCTGACCTAAAAGTATTTCTTGTCATATGAAAGCAAATTACAGTGCAGCAGTAAAACAACAGAAACATTTCTGAGAAACACTGATGCCATTCTTGCCAGTGGGATGCTGCTGAACACTGAACATCACAAATACCTGACAAACCAGAAACTGGGGACTATAAGAAAATAGGAAACCAATAGCTTAGATGATTGTCTGAATGTATTCAAATATTCAAAAATATCCTCCTGGCAAGTTTAATATGCTGATTGGCAAAATCAGTGTAGTTTTGGCCATCTTTTTCCACATGGAAGTATGACTGCTATTGTAAACCATACTGTACAAAACACATGAAAGGTACTACGAC